>UFQX01000201.1:1156006-1492577 GCA_900497675.1 Arapaima gigas | reverse complement strand
GGGGGGGGGGGGGGGGGGGGGGGGGGTCATAAAGGCAGCCTTGAGTAAGTCCTGCAGCCTGGGTTTTATTTATTTGGTCCTTGTAGTAACAGAGCTTGACTGTTTTACACAGACCTTCTATGAACTTATCAGGACATTTCACTCCTAACAGTTTTGGTTGAAGACACTTGATTGTTTACACTCAGTGTTACCCAGCAACAGGGTTTGTTTATGCTTTCAGGCTCCTTTATATTCTATATATTTACCTCACAGTTTAATGCTTTCACATTACAGCTATAGTTAAAGGATAACTTTCCATTTTCTTCACTTAATTCAGTATTCCACATGGTGTGATGTTGCCGTATATTGTGATGTTAAACTGTGCAACATGGTTTAGTAAGTTTGAACTGCAAACATCATAAGCATTGCTTATGGAGAACTATAATTCCAGAGAAGCTATGTGATGGCAATCTGATCCTTCAAAATCTCTTTGTAGAAACCAGGTTTGTGATTTCTGTTTTTGCATAGGTTTTAATTTTACAGTGAATGGTTCTTATTTGCAGAGTAAAACACATGTTGCACAAGTTTTATTACGTGACGCATGTTTTCCGTTAAACAGCTAACTGAATTTTTGGCCTGTGGATTGGAGCAGAATATCATTCAGGAGCAGCAACAATTACATTTACATTTTACTTATTTTAAGGGTTTTGGTCCAGCTGTATCTCTGTCGGTTAAAGGGAAATTTCCACAGATCCCTATGTGATTTTTTGTATTCAAAAAATATTATAAAAAAAGAGGCATCAGTGGAGATTGAGCAGCAACGAAACATGGTAATCTGCAAAAATAATACATAGTTTTAGAGCTATGAAAAGTTTTAAGCTAATTTTATGTCACTGTTTGCCGATGTTTGTACTGACAAGTAGATTGTGGCCATTTGGCTTGTTTATTTAAGCAAGTATGGAGTCTTTCGTCAAATTTGTCAGTGCTATTGTATTTCAAGATATTTCTAATTTGCAAAATTGGAAAGCTGTCCCAACACTACTTTTTTGTCCAGTTGGTGTCATAGTGATTAGAGCATCTTAGTCTTACCTTACAGTCAAAGAATCCAGGTTAAAATGCATAGTCTTTCTGTAGTACATCTGAGCATCGCACTTCCTCTGAATTAATATAGTAAAAATTACCCAGCACTGGTTATACTGGTAAATGGGTACTTCACTGTAAGGGGCAACGGTGATATTGCAAGTTGCTTTGACTGAAATGTCAGACAGATTAATGACTGGAAATGCAGACATGGACCCTATTGCTTCTTAGGTCTGTGGAGTTAGATGTCTTGGGTTGTGTGATTGTACAGTTCCTTGGCATCCCATGGACATCAGACCTAGAATAGCTTAATTTGTGTGACCTTGTGCGCAGTAAAGAATAAGGCACAGGATGTTACACAATTCGTCCTCATTAGTCTTACTCCAAATCTTGATGCTGAGTGGCTCAATGAACCAACATTACCAAAAACAATAAAACAGTGTCAGGAATGGGAGCTGTTTTTGTCTTCTGTATCACGTATTCCTTGGATCAGGAGACTGACTCAGGGTTTGATGGGAGTTGTATAGAGGCTGCATTGATCTGCTTTCCTTGCAGGTATTGCAGCTGCATGTCCCTTCCCTGCATGGCCTTGAGCACAGTTGGGCCCAGCTTGGTCGCCGTTTCCGTTTCCCACGCTCCTGTACCAGGGAATGCTATGGCTTGCTTCTGTCTCTCTTACTGAATATACATGTTGCAATATCAAAGCTATGTAATGTACTTCCCTTCACTTTACAGTTCTTCTTTTAATACTTATGACTTAAGGTATACCATGTATACTGTAGATCAGTTGTTATATAATAAATACTACCATACAGGAGCCTCTTACTGGCCACTGTGCATTCTGCTAAACCATTTTTTGAGTGATATCATTGTTGACATTTTTCTTGATTTATGTGATGTCATAACAGAGTATGGGGTTATGGGGAAAATACTTTCAGATGATCCCTCATAAATGAATAATTGGTGCTCAAAACATAATTTGAATGTCCTTTCTTACAGACCTAGGACACCCAGCTCTCCACACACACAGTGTGAGACACAAGCAGTTGAGTGTTGTCACATGTTCACACTCTCCATGCCTGTGTCTGCTGCAGTGTTGTTTAGCAATATTGTTTTGTGAAAACAAGGAAATTGTTCATGATAGCAGGCCAATAAACTGTCTAATTGTTTAACCTCCAGTTTAATTGTTAACTTGGTTTATGTTCAAAGCATTGGGTTTTGTACCAAAGTAATGCAAAATGCAACGCTTGGCTGTGCTGCAGAAAAAGTTGTTTGAATATGGACTTCTCAAAAATGACATACCCCCCCAAGTCCTAACTGGATTAACTGATAACGTAGTTATGAATTTTGTTCCTAGTGTGGCACTCCAGTCTTAAGCTCAACACTGCTCAGCCCTTTGTAGCAGAAATATTCACGTTTTAAATTCTGTTTGTTAATTCCTGTTAATCAGAACACAGTCCTTGGTTAACCGTTATAACTGTTATGTAAAGCATGTATGGTGACTGAAGGCATGGAAACTGAACTCTGTATATTTCATAAATAATTGTTCGGCCCAACTGTGCACTTGGATTCTCATGTTCTGTGAGGGAGCTGTGAACTTTGCAGTGGTTTCATTTTTATACTTTTCAGCTGTGAGGGCAGCTGTTAAGTGCAAGTGCTGTGTGATATAAATAAACTTGATGGCAAAAAATGTTTAGAAGTTTTCATGACTAAAATTGTTGGTGGGGCAGGAAGTGACATTTATACCCCAAGTGGAAATTTTCATTAAATGAGAAAACATTTAGGGAAATAAATTCTGCAAAATATTTCAGCATATATGAAATAATGTTTTATGCATTTCTGCATTAACTTTAAGAAGTTAGCAGTTAACTTATGAATATATATATCTCTAACCTAGTTACTAACATTAATTTATCTGACTGCTTTGTCAAAGGTGACTTCCATTTTTAACTAATCAGCTTTACAGTGATTTACCCATTTATACAGAAGAGTATTCTTCAGGTATCAATTCAGGGTAAGTACCTTGATCAAAGGTACTATAGCAGGAATGGGATTTGAACCAGGAACCTTAATATTACAATGTAAAATATTCTAGCCACTAAACAACTCATAGTACCTTCTTTTTAATGTGTGAAGTGCCAGTTTTCATTTGATATTTATAGTTTTGTTTGCTGAATAGGTAATATTGTAGTGTTAGAGTTACTATCTGCTTGAATTGCTGTAAAGTAACTAAACTCACTGCTGTGCATCATATTAAAAGTCGGCAGTTCATTGTGTGTGTGTGTGTGTATGTATCTCACTAACCTCTTGGCTAAAGGGCAAATTTGCATTGTCTTTATATTTAGTAACGATTTTTCAGTGGTGGGGCAGCATCTGGTGACTTGTGTAGAAGCAATACTGCTTGAATGCACCTATTTGGAATGAGAATCTATTCTGGAACATGATGTTTCAGATATGTATGTATTTATATACATGTTTGTACAATCAGCTATTTATTATTTACCTGGTTACTCACCTGGGCATTTTCTATTTGTAAGTTTAAGTGGGCTTCGAGTCATGGTCCTTTTATTCCAGACACAGTTCTAATAACTGTTGTGCTACCCACTCCCCCAAACTTAGTTTCTGTCATTCTTCAAGCACCAATGCCATATGTGTAAAATAAAACAAAATTCAAAGGCCTGGGGTTTGCTTCCTTTTCTAGAAATCTTTAAATAAATTTTTCATGTTACAATGGTAAGAGTCCATTTAAAATATAATAAATATTATACAGATTATGTAGTTGAATAAGCTACCTATATGATATAAAATGTCATTTTTTAATATCCATTTAGATAAGATACTCAGACTCCACAAACAGTATGTTGACTCTTGAACTGTGTAGCTGGGCAAAGGGAATCTGGCAATAATTTAGTTATTTAATAATTTATAACCTTTAAAAAGCTTTCCGCTATTTCGAAATTAAGATGTTATGGTTGTGTGACATACAGATTTTTTGTTTTTAACTTCTGAAGTGTCAGAGAGCACCCAGTGACACAGGCAGCATCAATCTTACAAGATGTTTAACTGAAGGACGTGTTGGGACACTCTTCTACTAGAAGAATGGCATCCGTGTAGCTCAGTGTCACCTTTGACCTGTGGATGAATCACACTTCTGTGTGTCTGGTGTTTTGGTAACGCAGTAAATTCACAAGAGTTGAGCAAGCACTGAGAAAGTGCTTCCATGGTGGGTAGCTTTTAAACTAGTTGCTATGACACTGGAAAAAAAAAACACACACAGAAAACCTAGAAAATAGAACTTCCTCTAAATTAGTGTGACTCTCTGAAAAGGGTCTTTAATTTGGATGATTTCTGAATTGGCTTGCTGAGTGAAAAATACAATATTGTGTATAGACCTTGTCACCCTTTTCTTTAATCTTACATGAAGTTGAAATAAATTGTAATGCTCAGTGATATTTAAAAAAACTTATTTGCTTATAGTCACTTATCCTTTGTCACAATGTGACATTAAAAGGAAAACATATTTTTCACTGCAGCTAATGCATGTTTGATGGACCATTTTAAAATGGTATCCTTAAGTTTGAAGTTGTAAATATTGATGAGCAGCACCTGTATGTTTTTGCATTACATAATTTATTTAGAAGATTGTACTTACCTTGAGTGGCTTATGTTCTAAAGGCTTGTAATAGAAAAGCTGCTGCTTTGGTTAGATTTCCTGTTTCGCAGTTATAAACATCCTGTAGTCACACGACAAGCTGAGTTTCTATAAGTAGTAAATGTAGTAAAGAAATACTTATTTTAATTAAGAGATTCTGTTAGCAAATAACACAGGGGATGACGATTGTACTTAATATGGAGGTTTCTTTTCCGATCTGACGTGGACAGTGATATTAAGTGTCTTAATTGTAATAGAGGAAGAAATGCATGCTAAACTTGAGGTTGGAGATGCAGGAAGCTGTTTGAGAATCTACATTTGTGGGATTTAAACAATTTGATGCTCATTTTGTATTTTGGTATTTGGACTAAGGAAACTATACCCAATAGCTGTGTGTTCTTGTGCCAACCTAGGCCTGGGCGTTGTGCTTTAATCTTATTCTTTGAGGTTTATATGGTGAAGCACAAAGGTGGTTTTAGATCAGTGTGAATAATGGTCTAGTTAACCAAACTAGGTTCTGGCTCTTTTGGAAATATTTATTGATGTGGCTCAGTGAGGTTCTGCTCCTGTTAGAAGGAAGGTTATATGCAACCAAATGAAGTCCTGGTCCAGTGTGAGTGATAGCCTAACAGACCTAGACAGGTTCTGTGATAGTTTATGCAGCCAAAAAGAGATTCTGGTCCTGTTGGAATGATGGCCTGTGGTCAGCTGAGGTTTTATAACTTTGCAATAATGATCTGTGTAACCAAAACCTGTAATGGTGTGAAGTGGGGCTAAATTCGCTACTGGTCATGCCAAAACACTGTAGGTTTTACAGTGCGGGGGTGGGGGATCCTTTATGTGCTACACCCCGACTGTGGAGGAGGTGGTATGTAATGAGGAAGTTGGCCCTCTCCTCCCCCGAATTCCTTCCCCCGTGTAAAAGTACCGTGTTGTGGGGCAGGAGAGGAGGAGGGGCGCGTGGTCCTCGCGGTGCTGCTGAGGAGTCTTGGGTGTAGATCGCGATCGCCGCGGCAAACGCACGAAAACCTCGATTCCGACGTTTGTCCAACGATAAGTAAAATGTGTAAATTTCGAACAAGAAGGTACGTTTAACCTCACTTTCGATAGTTTTCCCGTTTACTTGATGTTTGACATGGAGCTCAACCCCGAACGCCTTAAGTTGTACGTTTAACGGGTTTGTGTTTTGAACTCCTTTAGGCTTTTCTGTGGGAAAACAGTTGTCAAGACGCATTTCAGAAGCTCAAATAACCTCGTCCTCATTGTAATACAAGCACCACTAGTTTATTTGCATGCCTTGTTTTTGATAAATTTGAAATAAGCTGCTTTTACGTACTGACGCTATTGATGTTGTGACCAGTTCGAACTGCGTTGCGTTTTGGCAGGACTTTTTCGGTGTCGGGATTTGATTTTCATTTTGTTTCCTTATGTTTGTGTGTATTTTGATGGCCGTTTTCATTTTGAGGTTTGCGTGTACGTAAAACCCCAGTCTCAAGTTTCCCAAGTCGGTCTCCGTGATGAAAGATAAGTGGTGAGAAACCCACTGAGATCTTCTTGAGCTCAGTTTATACTCCATTTTCCCAGTGATTTCTGTGAAGAAACTCTCCCTGTGTCGTCTTACACCCTGGTATCCGTTTACAGCTAGAGGGATCGCGAACATGACCACGCTTGTAGCCACGAGGACCTGTGTTAACAGGCTCTGCTGTGAGAACCATATTTTAGCCCAGATTTCAGTGATTCGCCTTCTACACACCATGCAGATGTTAATTTCCGGTTTAAATTACGCTTTTATTATTATAAAAACGAGTACCTATCCATTAGCAGAACTGCACATTTACTGTTACAATACATGATGAATGAGTTGATCTAGGACGTTACAGCGGCAAAACGTGGATTTGAGCCGACAACCTTCAGGTTGCGGTTCCAAGTCCTTAACCATGTTGATGTTTGTTTCAGTATCAGTAGGACATAGACATAAAATAATTGTAATTGAGACTTTATTAGCGGTAGCCAAGTTGTACTGCTTTTATCAGTGCTTTACAAAACAACTAGTTAAGGTTAGCTGAATTCTAAACTGTGGGTATGGCATGGTGTACATATCTTGATTGTGGTTTGGAGGTTAACTTTCCATCTTATCCCTTTGTCTTTTACTTTAGAGAAGAAGCATTTCAGCACAATGATGAAGTGGTGTATTAAATTAACTGCAGCATACTGAAGTGGATTCAGCTGCACAGGACCCAAAGCTCCTCTCCCAGGCGGATCTGGCAGACTGGATTGTCCAGGTGTTTCAAACCAATGTCCTTGACACAAGATAAGCACAACCTGTGGAGGACTGCGTGTATCGTAGGCCAGACAAGTCGCAACTGCACACCGATTTCACAATCTCCCCCTCGCTAAGCCCTCCGAGACTGCGATGAGGAAGGTGGACGAGTGGTCAGAGGAGGAGGTGGCCCGCTGGCTTACCGAGCAGGGCCTTCAGGAGTATTCAGAGCCCTTTCGGCACCTCAACGGCCAGGGCCTCCTGCGGCTGACTGCAGCAGACTTCCAGAGCGCACCTCTGTCCCTCGTTTCCTCAGACAGCGGGGCCCAGCTCCTGGACAAGCTGGAGACCCTGAGGATCGAGCGCCATATGGAGGTACACAAGAACGGGCACGCAAATGGACACGCCACCCCAGTGGGCTCCAGCATGGACAGCATTAGCAAGGTCAGGAGAAACGGCGCCCTCAATGGCTTTCGCAAGGACATGGTGCAGATTGCCATCCCTGAGCCGGAAAGGTCACGCTATCCTGCTGAGTGGGGGCGGACAGGTGTGGCTTTTGCCTATGCGCTCTGTTGCTTTGTCTCCACCACGGTGATGATCTCAGTGGTCCACGAACGTGTGCCCCCCAAAGAGACCTCGCCACCACTGCCGGACAAGTTCTTTGACTTTTTTGACCGGGTAGAGTGGGCTTTCTCCATATGTGAGATAAATGGGATGATGCTTGTTGGCCTCTGGCTACTGCAGTGGGTATTACTTAAACACAAGTAAGTATGACTGCGGGGCAGATCCAGAACATCTGTTTGTGTAAATTCTGCAGAACTCAATATTCTCATAAACTAGCCCCTTTAAACAACCCCCAACTTCTCCCTCCAGGTCCATCATTGGGCGGCGGTTCTTCTTCATCGTTGGCACACTTTACCTGTACAGGTGTATCACCATGTACATCACTACTCTGCCCGTACCAGGCATGCATTTCAAGTGTTCTCCCAAGGTAGGACTTGTTGCTTTCTTCTTCCTCCCCGTTTACAGACCTTGTCCTCAAGGGCTGCGATCCTCTAGGATTTGGTTACTTTTCAATTAGTCGCTAATTTACTCCAGGTGCGCAGAGTAAAGTGAGCTGCTCTCTAAGTAATGACTCAAGTTAAACAATTAAGGGCAGAGGTAGAAGAAATTCAGGACATTATTCAACCCCTCAGCTGGAGAAGCCTGTTAAAAACATTACAGTCCATTCTTTGTTTTTGACAAGGTGGCACAGGTGCCTCACTGTTTCTGGGCTCAGACTTAGGACATGGGTTTGACTCAAATACAGTTTCTGTGTTCTTTGTATGTGGATGTTGTGGTTTCTTCCAGTCAAAAGATAATTTGTTTCAGGTGAACGCCTTGACTGAATGTGTGTGTGTGTGTGTGTGTGTGTGATTGCCCTGAGATTGTCTAATTCTCTTTTCCAGTGTGTATCCAATTTCACACCCTATGTATCTGGGATAAACTCCAAACCACCACATCCCTGCATTGTACAAATGATTATTGATGATGGATGGATAATTAGATTGTGTAAATTTAATACACCCAGTATGATGAAACAGGTGATTTGGGGGTGCCTAACTTTTAACCAAGATTCTTGTTACCGGTGTCCACAATTGTCAGTCTACAAACAGTGCCGTTTCAAGTGACAAACACCAGTCATTGCGTTCGTTTAAAATAAGATTTTTACCTTTTACATGTATATAGATGTTTGTTTATTTTGGACTGTCCTCTCCCTTTATCCCCAGTAGTTTAAACTGCGAAATGAGATCTGTGTAGACATTAAAAAGGTGAGGGGAAAAAATGCCATTTTAAAGCATCAGTTGAATGTGATGGAACTGCATATACCTGTGTATGTGTACACAGGTATATGCAGTTCCATCCAAGACTAAAATATGTATGCAGTTCATACATGCTGTTTTAATGAGCAAAGTGTGTCTTCAGCTAGTTAGTTTTTCCTTGAAGATTGTGCAGCCAGTTTACAATAAACTGGCTCAGGGTGGTGCTGAACATCAGATTTCACCCAACCTCACCAGCCCTGAGTCACAGGGCCATGTGCCTGTGGTTCGGGTGTTGAGTCAGAGCAACAACAAGCCAGGAAACATCCTGCCACCAGGAATTAGGGGGTGGGGTAGTCGTTACTGCAAGGGGAAACTTACTTTGGTTGTTCCTTTTTGGTTCAGGGTTTGGTTTCCTGTTGCATATGATTGAGAAACTCCCACTTCTGGACTCCTGTGATGGTGTGCTTTGTTCACTGTTGCTGAGGGGGGGTTAGTGTCAAGGGACCAGATCTGTCCAAGGCCAGTGTGTGATTATAATTTATAGCAGGGCAGGACAACTTTCCTTGTTTGCTTTCAACTCTTAGGACCAGGTCTGAAAAAACTGAAAAATACTCTTGAGCAAGGTACCTATATATTGAACTGAAATAATCTGCTCACTATGTCTTCATATTGTTTAAACTGTGTTTTTTTTTTTTTTTTTGGTTGTATTTTGCCTTTTGAATGCCATGAAAAAGACACTAAATCACATTTATTATGCATTTATTACTACATTGGCAGTGTACCATACCTCCGGGATTTGTGTGTCTTATATGCTGAAGTCACGGATAAAATAGAAAAAATTGCATTCAAAATAAATAATAAAAACATAAATGTTTGCTGAATAAAGTTATGTACCTGTCTTGAGTGTATACTACAAGGTCCATTTTTAGCCAACAGGGAGTGGAATAATTACAAATGCGTGGCCTTGTGTACCCATGCAGTGCATTCTGGTCCTGCCAGCAAAATACGTACTATATGCGGCGTCCACCCCTTCCCCTTTTCCCACTAAATATTGCACTAAGTGTGCATTTTTAGGGGATGTGACAGAACAGTAACTTTCTTAAAAATACAGAAATGTGTGGAAAAAGGGACACAGGTCAGATCCCTACCCATAGACTAGAATGACAATTTTATTTATTTATTTTTTGTGTTGCAGCTCTTTGGGGACTGGGAATCCCAGATGCGCCGTGTGATGAAAATGATCGCTGGCGGTGGCTTGTCGATCACTGGCTCCCACACCATGTGTGGAGACTATCTGTACAGTGGCCACACAGTCATGTTAACTCTCACCTATCTGTTCATCAAAGAGTGTAAGTGTCTCATAGCTGAGTTCACCTTCCTACTGCAATTATTGTAGTGGCCCAGTTTCCTGGCATGGAGTCTGCAGAACAGTGACACCTGCTGCTGAACCCTGGGTCTGCCCTCGTCAAAAATAGAGGGTATTTATTGTGTGAAACATAGCACCATGTAAAACAAATGCATTACCAGCTTATATGAGTGACTGAAGTGTGAGAGTCCCTGGTCTGTTTGTGACTTTGTCACCCTGTTTCTTCATTGTCCTCTGGTAGATTCTCCAAAAAGGTTCTGGTGGTACCACTGGATCTGTTGGGCTCTCAGCGCTGTGGGAATCTTCTGCATTCTTCTTGCACACGACCACTACACTGTGGATGTGGTGGTTGCATATTACATCACTACACGCCTGTTCTGGTGGTACCACACCATGGCCAACCAGCAAGTAAGTGTTCCTGTTTGCTGCTGTTGTGTTTGTGTGTGCCTGTGCATGTACTTGTCTGCGTGTGCTTATGCAGTCACTGGTTCAGTAACTAAATTTACAGATGATGTTCATGTTTGTTGGGAGCAGTCTTTGTCCTGTATCACTATAACAGATTTGATGAAGAAATGAAATGCAGTTTTGGTTTTTATTTTTGCCTTTGGGAGGTGAATATAGCTGGTTAATGGTTTTTGACACCCTGTCATCCAGTTTGCAAATAGGGTTCTTTCCTGCGGAATGCTTTGAGTCTTGTAAACCAACATTCCTTCCAAATAATGTCTATAGAGAAAAAGTATTGTAGTTTTCTTCCTGCTAGCACTTGTTTAAAATGACTGAATAATGAAAAATGAAGTCTCGGCTGCATTTTTGTGATTCGTAGCGCACGGCCATCTTTTGCCGTGTCTACCAGAGCTGAAGTTGTCACTCTCAAAGTTCACACAAGTTTTCTCACTAAAAACTGTAGAGATGATGTCAGTTGATATAGAATTTGTTAGTGAAAATGACACTATGTTCTCTAGCAGTTAAACATCTGCCCCTTAAAGTGTTCTTGTTGCCACATCACTGCAGTAGGTTATTTTGAGGTCATGAAGAATTTCGTTGCTTGAGTTTTACCAGCAAATTGTGATGGGAGGAAAAATACTTTTAAGCAGCCTGTTGTGATGAAGTCGTTCACTTTTTTGAAATTGATGATTATAAAATGCTAAAAATGTACGTGTACTTGAGAATGATCGGTGTAGATAGCATGCTTAGGTAACCCAGGTTTGTGAATACCAGTGTTTCTCTTTGTTCAACTTCAAGGCGCTGAAAGAGACATCACAGAGCAACTTCTTCTCGCGGGTGTGGTGGTACCGGCTTTTTCAGTACTTCGAACAGAACGTTCACAGCACCGTCCCCCGGAGCTACCAGCTGCCCTTCTCCTGGCAACGGGTGCAGCGGAGCCAAGTGAAATACACCCGACTGGACATACAGTGACTCCCCCAACCCTCACCAGGGAGAGGAGGAGCCAGACAAGATTGCCCAAAGTGCTTCAATCTAACCACAAGAAGATGCCCTACCAACACGGTCATGGTGACCCTTCTTCCTGTTAACATTCACCTTTGACACGCGCCAGTCCAACTGGCCAGCACTGTGACTCATTCTCCAAAGCATTTCATTTTGGAACAGATTAGAGTGTATTCTGCAAGCACTATTTTTATTGTTATTTATTTTGTTGTTTGATGGTATATCTTGCAGACATTACAATTTTTTTTTTTTTTTTGCAATCCCCCTATATTGTTGATCTGTTTCCTTACTACAGAGCATCACCCCAGGCCTGTGAACCAGGCCTAAAGCCATTTCTTCCCAAATTCAAGGTCTACTCTTTACCAAGAGATGTTGTTTCTAACAGGAAGTGAGATTTTCAGTAAATTTGAAGGAGTTCAGTGTGTAGTCTTTTTTTTATTAAATGATTAGCATTTTTGTAACTTTCCTCGCTATCTAAATGTGGCAAAGATGCAAAAAGATTTTTCTAAGTATTTCACAGGTTTATTTTTCAAACTAATGTTGTTAAAATAAACTTTTAGATTTTTACATTTGAAATGAAAGCAACCAGACAAATCTAAAGTGGTATTTAATGTTTTCTAGTGCCTTTCCCGTCTTGATTGTACAGTCCGCTGATGTTCTCATGTATTGTGTTTTGATGACAGTGTAAAAGTGGTACATGTTTATTTTTTGGGCTTGAACTGTAGACGGAGCACTTGAATGGGACGCAGTCAGCCCACAGTTGCTTTCTGGATGTATAGATGAAGGATGACAGCCCACAAACTGTTGTATTCCATTTTCTGAATGTATGACTTATTTTAGCCTTAGAAGTGTCTTTCCAAGGCAGTTAAGCTGGCAAAAACACAATTTTCAGATGTTCTTTATTGCATTTATTTATCATCATAATGGGGAAATCATTTTTAAAATCATTGTGTTTGGGAGGATTTCCAAGTCCTCTTTATCCATAGTTCCGTTTATACCAAATAGTTCTACGGTTTGGGCTCCTGTTGCCCAAGTGCAGCTCCAAGCAACAGGTGGTTGTTGCCCATGTTGTTGCTTGGAGGTATTCTGGTGGAGTCCTGTTTGGCCACTGGCATCTGCATGCCTGACAAGAAGATTGTGACCCTACCCTCCACTCCCCTGAAAAGACATTTCCAGCCTATACCTCAGAACTTTCCCAAGCGACAAACCATCCAGTAAGACGAGCTGCTATTTGCTGTGTAAACCATTGGAAAAAACACATCTTGTAGGAAATAAATGGTAAAATCTCAGCACACCTTGCCATGTCTGACTGAAGTCCATGTTCACAAAATATGTCCCTAAAATTTAGGCTTGACGCACATAATTTTGGTTCACTAAACTTTTTAATAGACTCAGATTTTAAATTGCTTTGAGCAGTTCAGAGCATCCTGTTTGTGAACAGTTAAGTACCGTGGCCTAGCTGCCTATTTTTTGTGTAATTTAGCTTTTGTAGTTTTCAGGCACGTAATGACGTTGGTATCTTCTGCAATTTACATGAAGTAATTTGAGCCAAATGAGGAAAAATATGGGCACTTTCCCTACCTGAGAACCTGTAGGTATCAACACAGTATTTTCCTACCTTGGTGAATATGGGATATTGTTCCTCCCCAGTTATCAGCAGAGTGAAAAATCTGTTAATCCCATGTCTCATTTGTTTTACTTTGGAGATCTTTATATGGGTTTTTTTTTGTTTTGTTTTTTTTTTTTTTAAGATGTCCAAAAATGAAACACAACCGTTGTTTTTATCGATTTTATATACGTTTTCTTGTGTGTTCTCCTTAAAGGTAAGGAGACAGCTGGCGAAAAAAACTTGATCAACTTGAATTTTTTTTTTTTCTGAAAAAGTATTCTTCCATGTCATCATTCTCACTGCCATGTCTTTTCGTCAAGCCCTTTGCTTGGTGTTCCTCTGAGAGTGGTGTTGTGACAGGATGGTCCTGTTGTGCATCTCTGAGGTCTTGTTAACTCCCGCAAATGCACATCTGTGATCTTTGATCTTAAAATTTGTGAAAATTCAAAAAAATGTTATGATGCAGCTCACTTGGCTTGAGCCAGAGATGGGATATTTGGAATGGGACAGTAAAGACCTAAATACTTTTGATGGCACTTTGCACTGCTATTTAGTACTTGTGTTTTTCTTCTCATAAAAGGCCTCACAAGTCATAGCTGTCGATTTAAAGGAGTCCACCAGAAGGAACAAATTTGCTCAGAGTATAATGTCACTATCTGCTAACTTTGATGTATTTTTTCTGAATTTTGCTGCCCTTTGGTCGGGTAAAAGCGCGCCCTCGTGTGGTGAATGTAGTGAAATGCGTGAGAGGTCTTTCAGCCCTCGAGCTGTTTGTAGGTACCACTAGAAAATGTATTTTTGAAAAATTTTATAAATTGTGTATTTATGTATAATGTATTCTGATTTCATAAATGCAGTTTTGAAACGATTAGGCATTCCATTAAATATCAGTACAGTTTTGTTAGACACTTAAGTAGACAAAGTTTAAATTAAAACAAGTAAAAGTCACAAACTCCAGCTATTCTGTCTTGGGTTTTGTTTTATTTTAAAGTGTTTTAATTCTGTTTATAGGAAGATGTTTAAGCATAAGATGTTTGTGAAAGAAGAGGGATGTCAATCAAAGGTGCTATATTGTTGTAGCAACAGATTAATATCTAACAAAAATGAATTAAAATGGGCCAAGATTTAATTTCAAGAAAAAAGTAGATAATTATATAGCCTTATAATTGTATTATTCCAGTGCTGCATTAAAATGAGCAGTACAAGAATAAAATGTCAGTGTTCAAATAATATGTATGTCATAATTGAAATTGTATCTCAGAACTGTATGCAGAGAAATATATCTGAATGCTTTAGGATTCTTTGTCGTTTTTGACTTTGTGATGTTTCAGCATATTTTGTTGCTAATCATTTTCATAAATTCATAATGTCTCAGAAGAAATGTTTTTTCAAGACTGTGATATGACCTTTGATACAAAAATAGCTGTCCAGGGAGTTTATCAAAGTGATTTAGTCATGAAATCCTTTTGACAGCATTTGTTTGCAGGCAGTTCACGCTGTTGTCATTGCAACTTTGACCCCAGACCAGTATAAATGCAATAATCATTCATGCCTGGCTCCATTTGCACGCTCCACTAGAGATACGTTTCGGTCCCTCAGGAAGACCTACTGTAAGTAAAAATACATGCTTTACTGGAATTATGTACTTGATAGATTGTGTTATTTTACAATAATTCAACACGTAACAACAATACAAGTTGCCCTGTTTTAGATTATCTTGGGTAGCAAACATGCACATACACCTTATGCTCAAAAACATGCTGTGTTGTGGGATCTTGTAAATAAAGGACTTGAGTGTGATTCCCTTACGCTGATACAATAAGAATACCATATAAATGGCTAAATGGCCTTTACTAGTTTGAATATCCAAACCTCACATTATTATTCACCTCGTAGAAGAGTCATGAAACAGTCCTGCCACAGACGAATTGGTCTAATTAAACAAGTAAGCTGCTAAATATTTGAAGAATTTTTTTAAAAAGTTGAATATATGAAACGATTACTAATCTGATAAGTTCTTAAGTCCTATATGAAATTTTTATCTACAAATCAGAGCATAAAATGTTTCTGGTCGTGTGATTGAACTGATCACTGCAGGGCTGTGTTTTGGAGAAGGACCAAGGTACGGCTGTGATCTCGGGTAACGTCGGAGTTTTGTGACTCGGCGCCATGGGGCGCAAGAAGCTGTGCTGTAGGTTGGGCAGCCTGGAGGTGACGTTCCTAGTCCTCTTTCTGCTGATGACTGCTGTGTGTGTGGGCCTCATCGCTGTCCTGGCTGTCAAGCTGAACAATGGAGTGTGTGAGCACAGGCTTTTTAAATAAATCTCTTCTATGGCTGAAGATCTATTTTAATTTGTCAGGAACCAAAAAAAAGTCTTTTTTCAAATGTCAATAGATTTAATTATAAAACTATAAAACAGTGTGAAGCAGCAAGGCTTGCCTGCATAGGAGAGGTGAGTTTTTTGATTGTTTCTGGATCTGAGAGCATGATTTTCAAAACCAATGCGTCCTTACACGAGATTAGTCAATGACAACATGAATTAGTAGGTATCAAGGGATCAGTAAAACATCCCCAAAACCATTACAGGAACCCCCTGTTTAATGATTTGGATGTCAATGAAAATTTCTCTTCAGCGGAAGAGGAGCCGAAACCCAGTCCCACCGGAACGGCTGAGAAGATTCCGTACCTTGTCGGTGTGGGTAGGGCGGACTGCACCGGCCCTGTTGCAGAAGTGCCTCTGGTGAGAGACTGAAGACCCCAAGGTTCCCTAGGGCCTGTGATCCTACCCCATATTTAAACTTTATTAAGGCTCTATTTGCACTGTTGAGCTCATTGGTCACCATCCTTTGACCTCCTTGGGTATTTATCGCACCTGCCTACAGGAGCAACTGATTTGGTTGACTAACTCGAGTTTTGTAAACAGTTAAGTGATGCACAAGGTTTAAATAAACTTCCAGTTTGACACGTGCCTCGAGAAAGAGAAGCCATGTGACTCATGAGGCTTTTGTGTGATCCAGGCTTTACAAATGGACTGGGTTGCTGCTATATAAATTGCATGATATATGTATCGCTACTGAACTTGAGTCCATCTGATAAAGGCAATTTACAATGGTGCTAAGATCTGCTGGAGAGATATGTTTAATGATCGCTCGGTTGTAAATGACAGAAGGTTGCGTGTAACTGTGATCCACAGATGGGGTACGCC
Source organism: Arapaima gigas (assembly GCA_900497675.1). Lineage (NCBI taxonomy): Eukaryota > Metazoa > Chordata > Actinopteri > Osteoglossiformes > Osteoglossidae > Arapaima > Arapaima gigas. Next base: position 1,476,177 of record UFQX01000201.1, on the reverse strand, counting down.
AACCCAGACCAAACAGCAGGCGGTATCCACACCCGCCTCTACAGCCGCGCCTTCATTGTGGATGACGGCAGTAAGAGGGTAGTCTTTGTGAGTGCTGACATTGGCATGGTCTCCCAGAGGCTGAGGCTCGAGGTAACTGATCAGTGTGAATCCTTCTGATCTTTTCTGTGACACTGCCTATGATGTGTCCCACATAACACATGTAGCAGCTGCATATGAGACGGACAGTATTTCTGACACAACACGTGAGCGTGTGCAAATCCTGATGTCAACAGCAGCAGATGGCTACTTAAAATTTTCTCTGAGGCCTATTTGACAACTTTGTACCTTTTTACGACACCTTTATAATCCTGGCACTGAAAGTCTAGAAAATTCAGCACAGGTGTTTGCTTAATTTCTCATGTTTTCAGAGAAATTACTCTCAGACTGATCCCTGTTTTGTGTCGAAAACCCTGGCTTAGGTAATGAAGGGGCTCATGTCCAAATACGGTGACCTGTACAGACAGGACAATGTGATGCTGAGTGGCACCCACACCCACTCTGGCCTGGCAGGATATTTCCAATACACTCTTTTCATGATCACCAGCAAAGGCTACATCAATTCCTCCATCGAAGCCATTGTGAATGGCATACTGAAGGTGCTCTTCCCCTCTATCTCACACTTTTTCCATTCACACTGGAGAGCAATGGTTTCGGCTGAAATTTGACCCATTGTTGACCTCATCTGCTGGTACTACAGTACAGCAATTGCTTTATGGTTGGTTGGACGAAGGAAGATGCAGGTGTGTGTAGTTTGGAGTTTTAACAGCAAAGTGGATGTCTGTGCACAGAGCATCGACATTGCTCACAGTAACATGAAGCCTGGAAGGATCTTTATAAACAAAGGGCAGATAATTGGCAGCAACATGAACAGAAGTCCGCAGGCTTACCTGAATAACCCGGCGGAGGAACGCAGTAGGTGAGCTGAATCGTGTTTTTGTCTTTGGGAAACAAAAGAAAACGCAGCTATTTCAGTGGAGCCTCTGAACCCTGCTCCAGTGTACTGGGGTTCCCACGGTTGACAGATCACTCATCCAAGTTCAACGTTTCTTCAGGTACAAATACAACACGGACACTCAGATTGTAGTCCTGAAGTTCACAGACAAAGATGGCAATAGCCTGGGAATGCTCAGGTAGAGTAAATGTGTTGTCAGTATTCTGCTTTTACCTGTGGAAACATATCAAAGCTGTCGCCTGCTTTTCATGTAAATCATCGTCAGCTGTCTTTGTAGCATCTTTTTCACATCCTCCTTTTATGACTTTCTCTCTGGATTATGATGGGCTGAATGTCTCCTCTTCCAGCTGGTTTGCGGTTCATTCTGTCAGTATGAATTGCACCAACCATATGGTGAGTTCCGACAACCTGGGTTATGCCTCCTACCTTTTTGAACAGGACAAAAATGCTGGATCTCTACCTGGACAGGTGAGAATGTTACTGTAATTTTCCTTGTCTGGTCAACTCATTCCTAAAACCCCGGGGTACATTGGTGCATCAAAGATGTACTTAAGCATGTTAATTTCCATACAAGAAGCCCCTCGAGAAGCATGTCAAGACTTTTGATTTAAGTGTGAAAAATTGTGTATGACACTAATAAAAAATGGTCTGTCACTCACCTTTTCCCAGGGGCCTTTTGTGGCCGCATTCTCCTCCAGCAACGAGGGGGATGTTTCTCCAAACACCAAGGGGCCTTTCTGCATCAACACAGGAGACTCGTGTGACTACCTCAACAGCTCCTGTCCTATCGGTGGGGTACGTGGTATAAAAATCTAATATGTTGTAGAACAAGAAGCTGGGTTCAATGGTTATCATTTTTATTGCTAACTTATGTCATCTAATCCTCCTTTTAGAATAGTTTAGGAAACCCTGGGTTCGATGTTATGATCACCAGTTAGATGTTCGTTTTACAGACCAAAATGTGTGTCGCCTTCGGCCCAGGAACTGACATGTTTGAAAGTACGAGGATTACTGGAGGAAATATGTACACTAAAGCTAAGGTAAGCTGCTCTGTGAATGCTGACACTGTACAGATTCTGATATCTGGTAAACATAAAATAGTCTGGATCACAGTGAAATGAAAGTGAGATGATACAGCTGCAGGGGACATTGTTCAGCATTCCTGTCACTCTGGTGGGCAGAATTAAACAGACTAATTTGCATCTCTGACTATAATGCTTTATCTAACACTGTTCAGGAGCTGTATGGCAACATGCAGCAGGAGCTGCATGGGTCTGTCCATGGGGCCCACCAGTGGGTCAACATGACTGACGTGACGGTTCATATCAATGCCACCCACATGGTGAGACCTGACCTCAGGATAGGTGGGGTGCTAAAAGACTGATTTCATAAGGATTTTTGCAAGAAAATAATTTCAATCACAATTATTTTTAAGCTCCTACACAGCTGTCAAAGTAATCTGTACAAATGTGATGTAAGTTGTAGATTACATCACCCTGTATAATGGTGTGTTAACAACAACAACAACAACAACAAAAACAACAACAACAACAACAACAACAACAATAATAATTCAATGTATTGCAGAATGAGGTCCATACTGAGCTGAATTACTTGGTCTTTTAACACATTTAGCGTTTAGTAGATTTTTCTGTTCTTTTCATGAAAGGAAAGTTTAAATTGTTTTATGCTACTAATCTTGAATAGTAATAGACTCCAATAATAATGTAATAAAAATATATTTAGCTCTCCAATGGCCTGGCATCCTGTCCACACTGTATCCCTCTTTCACACCTTGTGCTTCCAGAATATTCCCTGAACCACCACATCCCAGAACTGGACAAGTGGTTATTGGTGGATAAATGGGTGGATGGGTGAAGAATATATTTGTATTACTTGGGGTGCAGCCATTAGATCTCAGATGTGCATTTATATGTAGTAAATATTTTTTGTTTTTCCTTCTTAGGCTAAAACCTGCAAGGCAGCCCTGGGCCACAGCTTTGCAGCTGGGACAATTGATGGAGGAGGCGGCCTCAATTTCACACAGGGTACAACTCGGCAAAATGCGCCTCAGGAAGAGACTCACCGACGTATGTGGCGCCAAGTCAATTTGTGGCTTGAAAATCAGAATGTTTCTTTTTATTTTTTTAAGGGATGGTTGTGGGGGACCCATTTTGGGATGGGATTCGTGATGCTCTGCTGGGTAAGCCATCAAATGAGATCCAGGAGTGCCACCAACCTAAACCCATTCTCTTCAACACAGGAGAGGTGATCGACTTCCCCTTTTATAGCATATTATATTAATTTATGATATTATACGATCAGGTGCTCTACTTTCTGGTCTTAAAAGACATGCTTATCAGTGGAACTGATGTGTGGCACTGGGTTTGTCATTCTGTGTAAAAATGTCTGGACTGGCTGGACTGGCTCTAGATCATCATGGCCTTTGTAGGATAAGTTATTTGAGGCAACTATATTGTTAATTCCATGGATGGGCGAATAGATGGACAGACATGTTCTTTATGCTTTACAGACCATATCAATACATGCCCTGGAAGAGTTTTATAAGGGTTGCACCCCAACTATTGAACAAGGCAGTTTTGAATATATTTTGCATGCATGTGTCTGTGACGCAGTGCTGTTATTGTGCATAACTTTTTGATTTTGTGGCTCTGTTATTACCATGCTATAAACTGCAACCAGATGCAAAAGCCACTTCCGTGGCACCCTGACATTGTGGATGTTCAGATCATCACCATTGGGCCCCTTGCCATCGTAGCCATCCCTGGAGAAGCAACGTGAGATGATATCCTCCTATTATCAGTAGAATATTTAATCACAAAACCTCTAAGGACTCTTTGTTTAAACAGGTTTTAGTTTTGATTGCTATCTACTAATAAAATGAGAAAATGAGGCAAAGTTTGCGATTAGAGCAACTGTAGACACTCAATTTATTCCAGGACCATGTCCGGAAGACGGATTAGAGAGGCAGTTAAGCAGGTAAAGAACGGAATTTATGAGCAAATGTGATGTCTATAGCTATACTGATCGGTTTTTGAATTTATGAAATTTTGTTTGTTCTGTTTAATTACCCTAATGTACTTGTTTTGAACCAGGAACTGGAGAAGCAGAGCAGCTTTCCCACTGCAGAGGTTGTGATCGCTGGGCTGTCCAACATCTATACGCACTACATCACCACTTATGAGGAGTACCAGGTACTGCGGTAATGAGGCTTGATCTGCAAAACAGAGCTGTTTAGACATTTTTTTGGCAGAACATCTATATACACACCCTAGTTTACAAGATCCCATTTACAAGAGTTCAGTTACTAGCAAATTAGTTTAGTGTAATGTTTATCTATGTTTACATGACTAGGCGATGGTTTATCATAGTTGGGTGAAAACTAAGTCAAATTTTTTGAGCTCAGTGCTGCATTATACCATATGCTTAATTTAAATTATTTGTACTGTAGGCCCCCTTTCATAAGACCATGATTGTCAGATAGTTTGGAAAAGACATTATTTTTGAAAATTGAGATGAGTGCATTTTCTTTCAAACATAATATATATTTTGTACTGTATATAATGTTGGATGATACATGTACAGTGACAGAATATGTGAGTAATTAACATAATATTTAATCCTGTATAAATTTGAAATAAAAATTAAGACACTGGTAAGGTAGACAGAGGAGACAGAGGACTATAACCTGAATGATGTCAGAAAAGACTTTGCTACCTTTTAACACAGTCGTGAACATCAGCTTTTCCCCTGAAATATGCAGCCACATACATATATTAACAGATGCCCTGAGTTTTATGTGCTTATTTAATGGCAGTGACTGAGTTCACTTGCTTTTGTGAGCACACTGAATTCTGAAATACAAGTGAGTGTCTCTCCAACTATGCGTGTAGGTCCAGCGTTATGAGGGAGCATCCACCATTTACGGCCCCCACACTCTTTCTGCGTACATTCAGATGTACAGGGGCCTGGCCAAAGCCATTGCTGAGGTAAGGCCTTGCAAAACCTACAGTCCAGTGTACAGTGTAGGTTCTGCCATGATAAAAATGTTCCTGTCCCTTGACAGAATAAAGTAGGTGAGCTTCCAAAGGGTCCGGAGCCTCCATTCTTCTCAGACAACCAGCTCTTCTCCCTGCTGCCCCTTGTGCTTGCAGATAAAAAGCCCCCCAACACCACATTTGGGGAGGTCCTGGAACAGGTCCTGCCACACTACAGGATGGTGAGCCTAGTGCTATGCTGCTCCTCTCTTTCTTCCCTTCTGAATTGGAACTCATGGAATTTCATCATTTTTTACTGTGCCTTTCTCCCACAGGGAGAGATTGCTTCAGTGACATTTGTCAGCGGAAATCCCAGAAACTCTGGAGACATGGTGAAGTGGTTTCATGCCAGTCTTTCTTTTTGCCGAATTCTTTGTGTGTGCTGCACAGCACATTGTTCATGGGTCTTCTGTTCCGGTTTCAGAGGGATAAGACTTTCATCACAGTGGAGAAGTATGACAACACAACACATTTATGGAACATAATCCATACAGATGCCTCATGGGAGACAAGGTACTTAGAAAATTTATCAGGGGTGATGATTTTTTTAAAATGCCTACTCAGCTGCTAAACAAAGGCTTGAAAATCCTGAGACAAGATCAATCCTCTTAAAGTAGTTCCTTCTTTAAAAAAAGTGGTTGCATTTTTACAGTGGGCATGTGTTTATCTGTTGTGACAGTTTATTCTGCTTATTTAGCATTAATCTTTCTGCCCATTATCTCTCAAAGGCCTTGAAATGATAAAGAGTTTGCTGCGTCAGTTCAGGGGAGGTGATTATTTTAATCTTAAGAGTGAGGCTGTTAAATGCGGAAATTAAAGTCCAGGAGCACAACCCATATATGTACACAGAACTGTTTCGAGCTGGATGTGTCATTTTACTATGACTTGAGCCTCAAGTGTGTCACAGTTTTTTTGCTATATTGAGAAAGGCAGAAGTATGAGAGGCCAAGTAGAGTATACTGTGGACGTCTTTTGCAATGCGAGTTCCCTCATGTTGCCAGAAAAAGCCAGAATGAGGAACTGGGCCACATTTGCTGTTTGCCTGGGTTTGTAACCAAGGAAAAGTTTGATCCTGCTCTCTGGATGTGTGTTGAGGTTGTTTGAGAGGTGGGGGTGGTACAGCTCTTCAGCTCTGAGGGCAAGGGGGCTGCTCTCACTTAGGCTGTGCATATAACTTCAGTGGTCTAATGGCCTCGATATGAAAGCCTTCCCCTGTCTCTGCTTCTGCGGATCTGTGGGAGGTCGTGGGTGAAAGGCAGCGGTGCCCCCCTGGTTTGCACATGGGAACCTGGAGCACCTGCAAGTGGCGCTAATAAGGACATCCACGCTTTAATCTGCTCAGCCAGTGCTTCCTCCTGCATTAGCACAGCCACAAAGCGGGGTGAGAATGCTGGCCACCATGCTCCATTTGATCCGGCTCTAATGGGTCCCACCATGCCCTTCCCTGTGCAGGTTTCACTGGGTGAAGGGCAAAGGTGCTCAGAGCAACGCTACGGTCGAGTGGCACATCCCCAACGCCACCGTTCCTGGCTCCTACAGGATCCGCCACTTTGGCCACTACAAGGAGATGCAGGGCCTGAAACCCATTATATTACCCTATGAAGGAACGTCGGACGTGTTTATTGTCTCCTAAAATGCACCTACATGTGACGAAAATACGTGTAGTAGTAATGTGTAATTTTTTTGCTTTTTGGTCCTGAGACTTTGATTAAAGAGTTCATGCAAACTGCATGTGTCCATTTTGTTTGTATCTGCCTTTTCATTGAAAGTCTCTGATGACACTACCGCCAGCCGTTAATAAATAATAGCAATCAGCTGTGATTTATGACACAGTGGAGACGCTGCTCTGCAGAAATAATGTGCACCGACTCCTTGTTAAAAATGGCTCTTTTCAAATTTCAGAAAATGCGAACATTTAGCAATTTATTTATTCTTAATTGCATTTTACTTCATTTACTCTGTTTTTTTATCCTTAAAATTCCTGTTTATAGTGGAGTTAATTTGTAATTATGGGCCCAGTTGATAATGTCAGTAAAACTGAAACAGAATAGGACACTGGGACCACCTTAACCCAACTTGGTTCTACATTGTTTAAAACTGCTGTTTTTCAGTGTTGCTGACTGGTAACAAGATAGAGAATGTCGCACATGTTCATGGGAGAAATCGGTCAACAGTCCGAATTGAATAGGAGTTGAAAGAGACAGTATTCTTATACTGTCTCATTTAAAATTTGTATTTATTTTAAAACAACTTGAAAAACATTTTCAAACATTGAGGATCTATTGTACCCCACCTCAAAGAGTTCTTTGGTGACATCACACTGAAGGTCGTCTTTGTAGAAGGTGTGGGATAAATTAAAACAACACCATCTGGTTCACTTCTTGTACATTTATTGACATTTCAGAGAGCAATTAACTGACACATAGCAATTACCCATGAAGCACTGTACAATTTGTAGAACAATGATCTTACTTTGAATAAGGCACATTTTGTTTTTTCTCCATCTGTTTATGGTTTTGATAGGTTTCTTAACTAATGATTGAAAGTTAATTGAATTTGAAAACTTCAAATATCCAAAACAACAGAACTCTGTACAAATAGTGTTGCATTTCTGGTACAAAAATAAGTTTCTAAGTGCTATACACACTTTTAATACTGTCAGTGACACAGCTCAGGTATTTAACAGAGAACAAGTTTTAGTTCATGTTTAACTGTTCATGTTGGAACTGGAGTACCTTGAGCGGAAAATAATGCAAGTATGAAGTGGTCATTCTGGAGTCCGATTTTCTAAGAAATTATTTGTGTTTTCCCGTTAAATATTTAATGACTCCTGAGAATCTGCTGTTTGTGGGTGTTCAACAGTTTGTCTTTCTTAGTGCTTTCAGAGAGCAGACTTCCAACGGACATTGAAACTTCACAGCTTATGGTATAGTTCTTGTTTTTTCTCCACATCGGAACACCGGCAAAAGGAACACAAAGTATTTCTGGGTGTATAAATACTGAAGAACAGTACAAGCAGTAAAATAAAGCACTCATTTATTGTCATTGACAAAGAGACTAGCTCATTCCACTCTGTTAAACCTCAACCAATAAGTTACCAGGTAATGTTTTAATGTCTTCCAAACTGTAGCAAAATAAAATACCTGTGTCTGTTTGCCTTCAATTCATGTGCAACTTAGGGCTTCAAGAAGCAGCTTAAAGACTCAAACCAGTAGATTGGTGGCTAAAATACTGGCTAATAATAACTCCTCTTTTCTTGGAAATCTTTGTGGGGGTTTCTAAGCTTATCTGACTATAATTTAAAAGGCAGCAGTTCTTCAGAGTATTTCAGGCCAACAGCGAAAGATGCAAAAGAAGAATGTGCCAAAAAGAAAAGGGGGGTATGGGACATAACTGTGTAAACATCTTTTGCAGACTACCCTATTCCTGAGAGATACGAAAGGCAAACACTCTCTAATAAAAATTTAAAGTTGCTTAATATTAAATGTTATTAGACATTAAACTAAAAGTTGCCACAATAAGCAAATCTATAATTAGGTACCAATCAAACCGTACCAAGCTGATTTAACTACAGTCAACAACCAAAAGGAGGCAGACAGCTGACAGGTAGTCAGGACGTACACTCAGGTTTAGAAGACACCATACCCATCCCCCCGGGCTGCCACAGCGAAGGCTGGGTATCCCTCATACGCTGCATACGCTGCCAGGTCCTGGCCCAGCGTGACGGCCTGTTTGAGAGGTGAGGCAGCCACCGCGGCGGCGGTTCCAGCAATTGTGTAGCCTGGAGACGGAAGGATGGAATATGCATTGCAGCTAAGAATTATTTCTTAAGAGTAATAATTACTAAAAACTAACTCTTTAGCAATTTCTTTATTTTACCTACTGATGACAAAGTTAAATAACTTACAGCATTGTGATTCTGACTAGGGCAATTTATTTTGCTGAAGAATGTTATACGCAGGGAGTGGGATTCAAATCAACAACCTTCAGATTTCAAAGCCCATGATGTTGACTGCTGCTCCATCACCTGTTGCTTCCACATAAATGTGACTGTGAGTGTGCTGTCTACAAATTCTTGTTTAGTAATTGGAGGTCGCCATTCAGGAATAACTGAACATGTGATTTGCGGCAGTCAGGATGTTTGACAACTTCAGCGTCCTGACAGAATTGGGAATATGAGGATCATCAGTCTGACAGACCTTCACATACCTGGGAATGCAGCTGTGGCAGCAGGTACTTCAGGACTCTCTGTCTGCAGGCCAAGGACTTGCAAGGTGTGCTCGGCTGCGTGAACCTTGGCCTCGTCCATAGCTGTGCACAGCTTGGCTGGTGTGAATGGGTGCCTGCAGGGTGGGGGGACCAGGAGTGAGTTCACGGATTTGCTGTATCATTATTAGGGCTGTCAAGCAAGTTTATTTGAACTGAGTGTCATCCGTTAAAAGAAAAAAACCTGCTGAAGTGAATTTTTGCAGTTTTTCAGGAGCTGAAATATCCACTAGAGTTTGCTAAATGAAAAATGCTGATTATTAACCAAAAAAGCTTGTTTTACAGTTAGATTAGACAAAAAAGTGCATGAGTTGAATATGTTAAAAAGAAAGTCAAAACTTACACATTGGGATATTGTGTGGCCAGAGCAGGAATGGTGACCTTGTACAAGAAAAGTTGCCTCTGGTCAGGCCCAATGGCTGAGTGAAGCTGGTAAACTGGTTGTCCCCAGTTATTTTTTTGGCATATGTCTTCCAAGATCTGTCAAATGTAACATTTCTTATCTCAAAACATTTTCTCAACTTTACAGCAATTCAGATGAATGAGAAATTTGAGATCATCTTAGTTTTATTTTGTATTTTCCTGTATGCCGAAAAAACTCTAGTTTTCCTTTTATCATCTTGCATTTTTAGATAAATTCACGCTGAACATTTTCTGCGTACCAGAGTACAAAGGTGTTCCCAGTGTTTACAGTGATAAGTATGATTGTTTGGGAAGATAGGCACCACATATGTCTGTACATGTGTCTGTGTGTGTATATGTACGTAAGCCCGCATGCTCTTCCCCTGCCACAGGCCCAAGGTCATGTCCAGGTGTGTACCTGGGGGGCGTGCTTGATGCCCTGGGGTTTCAGGGTCACGGGGTTCATGGGGGTGAGCTCCATGCCAGGCAGAAGGTCATAGAGCTTCTCGTCGGGGCGCTTGTCTGTTTTTAGCTGGTAGGCACCGCCGCGGCCCACCCCGGCATACGCTAGGTATCCCCGTCCACCCAGCCCCCGCACACCCGCAGCCCCTACAGGTACATTCATGTAAATTTCTAGGAATGCAAGAAGGCATTAAATCAAATCAAATTACCAGAAATCACCCAGAGTCGCAATCAAGACTTTGAAAGTGAGTCATGTTTACATATTCCAGTCCTGCACAGTACAGAAGCTTCCAGGCAAGTTTGTCAACTAATATGAGCGGCCCTCAGCTGGAGGATGTCATACATCGAGGGTTTAATCACTATCTGTTATGATTATGTTGATTTGTTACAGACCCAGAGACATTTTTGGTGGTCTTACCCAATTGATATACTGTACTGTGCAGGTGTGGAACATATCATGAAACAAAATGCAAATGTCTAAGTTTCGTGATATATATTTTATATTTTTCTTTTTCTCATCAATAAACCTGCCTGCAACTAAATGTTGCGTTACGGCTGTAAAAGGCAACAATACTTTAAGCAAGACAATTACATCATTCACACTAGCAAAATAGGTAATCTTTAGAAAAACTAATTATATTATTGCACTTTACATATAATACCATGATTTACATTTCAATGAGTACTTTTAAGTAGCGGCTGCACAGTTGGTTCCATAATCAAAATATGTTAAGCAATAAATAATTTGGTGGCTGGTAACAAAATATTTTTCATTTGGAATTTGACTTGTGTTATATTGTGATTAAAACTCATTGGAGGAAATGCATGACAATTTGCAGTTTTAATCATAGGAATAATTTTAATAAAGGATTTGAAGTCTCTAGAATACTGGTCCAATATATAGAGTAAGAAAAGTGATGCAATAAACTAAAACTAATTTAGTGGCTGGAAAAATAACTGTAAAATGGAGCCAGCTGCTTTTTAAGCTATGAACAGTCAGTCCGACAGTAAATAGAAGGTGACAGTGTCTGTGGGTATGCAGGATGTGTCGGGGGGGGCCAGTGTGCAAAAGTAAGGGGGATGTAGGCCTACCTCTGATGGAGGGTGTTCTCATCATTCCCCGTGGGCCCAAGTGGCCCTTAGCACCTGGGAAACGGAACTGATTTGGAATGGTGGTGTACGCCTGTGGGGCGTAGAAAACTGGTGCTCCCAGGTAGGTGGCCGAGGGGTCATACACCTGCCCCAGTGTGTAGGCATATTCCCCCTGCAGCAAGGCTGCGCCTCGCCCACCTGTCCCCCGGGTGTAGCGCACATAACTATCTTTGTCCACAGGTTTGGCCAAGGTTACTTCAATGGGGGATCCATCCACCACCTTCACAAAGCACATGACAAGAGTCTCAGTTTTTGTCGAAATTCTCTGCTCTTATATTTCATTTATGCAATCGAAAACTTCATATTATAGTATATTTGATGATAGGGCCCTGGAGGTATAAAAAAAAAATCAACCCGTACCTGCACCTGATTCTGTGATATGAATCGAAAAATGAACTTGCTGAAGGTTTGTCACACATCTGCTAATCCTTACTTATAGCCAGAATAAGTATCACTTTTGTCAGGGTGTCACGTGTGGCTGTTGTACTGGACTGACAGATAAAATTACCTTTCCATTTAAGGCATTCATGGCGTTTATTGCATCTTCCCTCTGGGTGAAATGGACGAAAGCGTAGTCCCTAATTTTCTTCACTCTCTCCACAGCACCTGCAGATACAGCCCTCTGTCACACTCCCACTCGACTGCCGGTTCTCATTCATGTGCATAAAAGACAGCAGTGCATTGTGGGATTTCGACAAATGATTTTCTTGAAAAAAAATCAAATTTTCCATATTTGTCCCCAACCCTTCTCCATTTCCAGCAGTATTATGCTGGGTTTGGTTTTTAATACAATACATACTGTCTCCACTATAATGCTTTAAGATTGTAATTTTGAATATTAACACAAGCAGAAATAATCATTTATAAATGTGTCTGTCATTTACTAAATTATGACTATAAGTTGGGTATGTACATTATAGGTCACTTTAACAATGTTTACCTGGCTTAATGCTGTTAAACTCTTTCTCAATGGTCTCCTCAGTAGTGGCCAACATCAGGTTCCTCACATAGAGGATTTTCACTGTGGCCATGGTGTCTTCATCCACTTCTACCTCTGGTTCTGCCCAGTCCACAGCAATGGTGTGCCCCCACAACTGGATTCTCCCTGGGAATGCAAAAGATATTCTATGGGGAACCTGCACTCCAGCCATTTATTCCACCTCATTTGTTTGGAACTTCTCACCTCCCATTTTATACAGATGCTCATCATTAACAGACAAGCCTACTAATCAAAATCTATATGCAGATATCCTGCTACTTATGAGCGTAATGCATTCCTGGATATTGGCTCATAAGGTCATATCTTATAAGTTGGAGACGTAATTACCACTACCGAGGTGATTTTGGAAATTCCACCAAGCTCAGTTCTTGGGTTAGGGGTGTCACAAACAAGAAGAATCAGCCTCGTATTTGGTAGTAACTTGGTAAAGGGTATTAAATAATTTTACTTGTATATGCAAAAACTTGTAAGTCAAAGACTTGTATCTCAAGAGATACCTGTAGTTACCTGCAGTCAAGAAATGTGCTTGTCAATCAGCAATAAATTAGTCAGGCTAAACACCCGAAATAATTCAAACTAGTTGCTCCAGTTTAATAACCAAAGCAAAAACAAAGTCTCATAGCAATTTTTCAAGATGGCCAAACAAATTTCATCACCTCTATGAGCTTCAACTTTTTTATATTTTCCTCCCTTCAAATGATCTTAAGTTACTAAAAAAGGCTGAATTCAAAATGTCTCACTTTAAGGATGACAAGGTTTATCCAATTTTTGTTTCCCAGAATGGGAAAAGGTCCATAGCAGAGTCCACTGAAAACAGTCCAACTGAAACTACAAAACCAATGATAGTTACTACAGGCGGATTTGTAGACATTTTTGACAAAGATGAGGAAGAAACCGGGAGTCTGGCCACCCATTCTGCCACCAGCTGTGCCAACTTACCCTCGTGGGTAGATTTGGTTGCGTGCTTTAGAAATTTATCATTTGACAAGATAAACATCTGAGGACCATGAATACGAGTGATCAGTTGTGGGTCTGTCGGAAAACGCTAAAGGTAATTCATCATTGAAATAACTTCTGTAGGACAAACTACATTCCTGGTTGGTCTGTCGGATGATTCTGCTCTATTGAGACCGATTTTGCTCATGGGTTCCTTGGCTACATTCTTGACATGAATGCCCACCCAAGGAGCATGCTGATCTGGGTTTTGCATCTCTCTCTCTGACAAAGAAAACATCAGAAAAGCCCCTCAAGACATCACCTTTAAAGACTTCTGTCTGCAACCTTTACTATATCTGCCAACAGGAATCACCAATAAGAAACACAAATTCAATGAGGTTCTTAGAGCATTTAAAAAATTTTTTTCTACTAAGATTTTATTTTTCTGGCCTGACTGAGATGTCTGCTCAATAGGGAAAGTCTGTTACCATTTTGCTGGCCGATCTGCAGGGCTGAGAACGGATCATATCTGTACTGGAAAGTTTTACAGTTTTATGCAGTTTTATTTTATCTCTCTGTTCTGCTCTGTTTCTCACTGCAAACCTTACTGTTTTTATTGTGTTTTTTTAACTATTGTTTTTTTAACGTGGGGAGTATTACTCTTCTTTCACCATTGGTATGTCCTGAGGGCAAAGACATAGCCATGTCTTGTTAGGGGTTAACAGCTAGTTGGTGTCATCCCTGCCTCTCACCCCGTAAACATAGTAAGTGGCTGAGTGGCTCTTTTTTGTGGGGGTTGTTTTTCAGGTTTTGTTTATATCCTTTGGATTTTCATGTCTCCCTCTCCTCCCTCTGTCTCTTTCTCTCTCCACACCCCAACTTCTTTTTCTTTGTTTCTCTTCTTCTTTTTTCTGTTTTCTACCACACTGGGTCATATGTTCTACTTTGAGTTGTCTCCATAAATACAACAGACTATATGACTTGTGCTAGTCTTATGTTTTTGTAGTTTTTAACAACTCAGTAGCATTTTATTGTTGCGACTAATTTTTAATCTCTCCTCTTTATGCAGCTGATTCAAACGATGAATTCTCTTTTATGCCTTTTATTTTTCTGGGTCGTTTTTTGTTTCTGCGTTGCTGTGACCCAGTGTTACTGTTGTTGCAACAAAAGAATAAACCGAACCAAAAAAGATTCTACTGAAGTACCTCTGAAGCGTTAAGGTTTTCTCTTTCCTGTTTGCCTCGGAGTCCTGACTGGCGGAGCCCCAACTGGCAGTTCTCACCTGGCAGCAGTTTCCGCCTTGCCATAGCAGCTGCACGATGACTCTCATACTCCACAAAGGCGAAGCCCCTGTTCTTGCTTTTGTCAGCAGCGCTGGGGTACACGATAACGTCCACCACGCCATCTGTCACTTTCTTCATTTCTGCTAAGATCTCTTCCCTCTTCTTGGTCTTCGGGATGCCCCCCACAAAGAGTCGGCAGTTGTCCACACTGGCACACACCCCCAAGAGCCTGCCATTCCTGGTCATCAACAAATAAAGCAAATTGCTGTAGCTAATACAATTTATATTTTTATTTTTATTTTTTGGGTAAAAGACACACAAGCCTGAATAGGGAAAGAATTTCATGTTGGCTGTTTCTGGAAAAAACGGTTAACGGCATTAAAATGTGTGTCTCTTACCTTATTTCATAGTTATTGAGATGTTTCATGGCATTCTTGGCCTCTTGTTTGGTGGTAAAAGTCACAAATGCGTATCCTCGATTATTCCCATTGAAATCCATCATCATCCGTACCTCGTAGATCTTTCCAAACTGAAAAGTGAGAGACAATTGGAATCAGGTTTGGGTGGTCTCTCTTGTGACATTGCAAGGCTGTGATGCACGTGCTTGGAAGAGGCCCTTACTTTCTCACAGAGTGGCACCAGCTCATCTTCGAAGAGGTCCCTTGGCAGCTTCCCAACAAAGATCTCGCTCCCCCTTTCTGGGGGAGGACCTTCCCAGCCAGGCGGGGGGCCTCCATACCGCCTCTGGCCATTCTCCTGCAAACACAGCAGGACACAGGATGCTTTGAGGTTTCAGTGGCTCCGCTCAGACCGGCTGTCCTGAGGACTGATACAATACAGCTTCAATCTGTCTGAGCACTTAGGTTGCTGATTAATATAATTACAGATTATTTGCATAATTGATCTAATTTAGCCATTTGCTGTTTTTAGATCTTTAAAGTGGACCGGAGAAACCTGTGCAAACTTCCCCTTGTATTATTTCTATTTCAGACCAAGGCATTAAAATATGTGTTTTGTGTAACTTTGATTAAAGCAGCTGGAACCAACAAGATAAAGGCTTTTACTGAAGTGTGAGGTTTTACTGCTTGTCAGCAAAGAGCACTCTTATACTAATAGCTCATCAAAATTAATGTAATAGTACATTTAGAATAATGCATACTTGTTCACCAACAGTAGTAATAACATGCAAAGTATACAGGGAGTTGGAATAAAGCTTTGCCAGCCCTACAACTGTATTAGGTATTCACTTTGTGGATACTGAGCTGGGATGGACTCTGCCTTTGAATCTTGTGCCCTTTTCCTCGCAAGAGGTGTGACCCATCTAAATGAAAGAGGAGCTGACAGTAGCAGGGGGGTGAGAGACACCTGGGCATCAAGCTCCATTGGGCCTTTAGTTGAGGTTTGCTTTTATGTCCCTATGCATCATAGAGGAACCTAACCATTGTACAGTCCTAAATAAGTATTGAAAATTTTGTAGTCAGTTTTGCCTGTCAGACCAAAAGCGACACTTTCCAGTACTATTGCACAGTGTAAGGTGTGACCACCAGAATACAGAGAGATCCTGTCTTTATGCCTCCTTTCTATCCATCCTGCAGTTACAGAGAGGGGTACAGCAGAAGAGAAGCATTTACCACAACACCATCCATCAACATCAAATATTCATTTCAGAGACAGTAGAAAAACTGTAATATTATTGACCAGCATGTCCCGCTAGGATGGCGTGCTGAGAATCGGAGGAAGATATATTAAATTCAGCCCAACTAACAATGCCCGTCTTTTAGTCTTTTAGTTAACAAAAACTAGTGATCTTTGAGACTATTGACTGGGTGTGTCAGTATGACTTGGTTGAGGTGAAATCTATTACAGTAATCTATGAGGAGCTGTGATTTGCTTCATTTTGAAAACCTGACATTTTTCCTACAGTGGTATACTTAATGCTGACACAAACATGATACTTTCATTACATTGCAATATTTGTTTAGAATCTAAACTGGTTTTGCTTTTTTTATGAATCATATTGTACAGCAAAATGCTACCCAACAACAGCAGTGGGGGGGGGGGGGTGCACTGTAGGAGTCTTCAGCTAATTTCATCTTCTATTAATAGTTAATATTTTCTAACGTGATGGCAAGATGTTCAAAATAAGTATTCTTTATTGCCACAAGGTGGCACAAGTACTTAATCTTCATATGTTGTGATCACAACATATGAAGTGTGTTATGCACATTTTCCCTCCATTTTCCACTTATTAAACGAATGTAGGATATGTTTCTGGTGTAAAATAAGTGATATGACGGGTCAGGGCTGTGGCTGCTGTCTGATGACCCATATGTGGGTTATCAGGCCCTGCCTTCCGCCCAGGGACTCGAGCAGGCTGTGCAGTTAGGTGCCATGGCAAGCGGATGTGGGGGGTCAGGTTCCTACCTGATGTAAATGATATCCTGTGCGCTGGACCAGTGAGCGCAGTGCTGCCTCTTTCTGCATCCCCGTCAGTCCGTCCCCGGATTTTTGATTGGTTTCCATTGTGAGTGATTATCAGCAATAAATCAGCGAAATTACGGGTGCTCACTGAAATTAAACCAAAGTTCAGAACACATGAATGACAGAGCAAGAGACTGCGGTATCCCTCCCCCTGAACACAGTGTTTGTGGCCCCAGCTGGGTCAGTGTATGTCAGAACAGTCAAACTTTGTGTCATAGGCTTTCTCTACATCGTGGCTGTAGAACCTCTGACCCTTAGCCATGTGACACTGACCTTTTATTGCCTTGCGTGGACATCATCACAATGTTTTTGTATCTGTACACTCCCACGGACAATCTAATCTAATACTGACCAGCCTGGCACAGCAACTTTTGTCTAAAATGCTTCTGTTGCACTCCTGTGTTTCTTATGTGTTAACATGCAATGCTAGCAATGTGAGCAAAGACTTTGTCAAGGACATCTGCCTAATTATTAACCGGATCAGACCAAAAATATCCAGATCACTTATGAGTCACTTTTTCATTAAGGACATGTACTCCACACCGAGGCCTTTGTAGAACATCTAGCTGCTGTTATGTTCAGGCAAGATGCTGACCTCTGTGCTGATTCAGAGAAGCCAAACGGTCAATCCCCTCCCGGGAAGGGGACATTGGTGAACTGCAAAAATCAATATGGCCCTAGATGGCAGTATCTTTAGTTCAATGCTCCTCCTGACAGTACAGCATGTTGTGCTGGACATTGCAAAGATCCTAGAATTACTCTTTCGGAGCTCTGGCTCTGTGCAGCACAAGTGATTGCCTAACAAAAGTTGATAGCACTTGGATTTGTATTACCCTGTTGCTTGCCAAGGTCCCACTAGGTGATGTTACTTGTACATAATTTCTGATGTCTACATTGACCAAAGCTATGATTTTACCCAGGCTGATGTGGGACTTATAAATTATTCCCGCATGGCAGCCAAAATACCCTAATTAAAAAACCATTAGTGCAGCATGCAATGGCCACATCAGTCTCAGTTTTTACCTAGAATTTGAAAACAAGCACTACAATGTTTTTTTTTAATGTTGGCAGGCAGGTTCTGGGTTCCATTACCATATTTAGTCTGAGACACTACCTTGGGAAAAAAGCATAATATGTTCTATTTTGGGTGACTGAGAAACCGGGTGTCATTAAAAAAAAAAGCTTTCAGGGAGAGAACTGCTGGAGAGCTCCATTAGTTGCACTCGCAGGACAGCTTGGTTACCGTTTGCATAAACAAGATAACTAGAGGGGCGCTTATCTAGCGGAGATCAATACTTGCTTTTTGAGGTTTGTTGACTGAAGCTAAGCACACAAGAGACTAAAGGCCACAGGGAAAGCCTAGACAGACAAAATTCTCAACAGAAGCAAATGCTGCATGTTCCTAAAGATGTCTTTCTTCATTTTGCAACTTTTTACTTACAGTTCTTACTTAGGGGTTTCATTCTTCCCTGAATGTGATTTTTAAAAACGTTCACATTATACATGAAAGTACACAGTGTCAGAATCTGCATCTATTCCCTGCTGCTTATTTAACATGAACTGGATTTCTTTTTTGTCTTATTTGTTTCACAAAAGTTATACTGGATGCTTGCATTCATGTATTTTTAATATTTTCTCACATTATTACATAACCTATTACAAGCTTTAGTCTATTCAAATTTATATGCAGTAATAATTTACATTATTATTATCTTGACTGCCAAGAAGGAAGTATGAATTGACTGATTTAAATCAAAATAATGTATGGAAAAACTATAATTCAGTATTGTCATTGGTATAAGTGCTGGTTTTCTATACAGAGGTTAAAAACGGTCTTGGACTAAATTAAGAGTCACAACAGCGATTGTTCATCAAAAATTCTTAGTTTAACACAAGATTTAATCTTTATGCAGAAAAGCTGCTTCACATTTGTAAAAGTGAATTAGCTACAGCTCAGAGACAATGGCAAGTAGTCGTTTTAGTGCAACATCACAGTATCACAGCTCAACCAAAATGAATAGGCAGTTTTTTTTTTTTACCCTTTTCAACTCCTTCCTTTCAATTTCCATCCCTAGAATGAAGGTTAAGCTTCACACCCAAATAGAATGGTATATAATTTTACATGAACACTCACAAGTTTCTGCAATTTCAGCCTGACCGTATCTTCAAAATTACGCTGAGTCTTGATCACAGCTAGCGCTTACAGACAACCTGTTTAACTCCACAGGAAGATCATTTTAGCATCCAGTTCCCAGTGTGCTAAAGGAGAGACAAGACCAATCTATCATCCCTTCTGCTCTCAACACAGAGCCCCAGCAGAGGTGGGGAAGAGAAAGAAATGTTTTACCTGAGCAATTTCAGAGATTCCCACTCGGAAGACTCACTCCTTCATTGTGGCAAGTTTGGCAGCGTGTCACTGGGGTGACTCTGTAATCACACAATATCAAACTCCAAAGGTGCACTGTCTCAGGGTTGCCTTTACAAGCCCTGGTCTGGTTAAACGTTAACCAGCTCTATCTGTGGCTCATGCTCTGCACCGGAGCCCTTTGACCAGGAACAAGACTGTGGTGCTACACTTATGTCTGGTGTTTTGGCACAGGGTGCCCTGCACGCAACTGGTCATGGTACAGGCACGGCTTATTTCTTTATGAAACGACCTTCAAATATTCACTTTAATATGTAGTTCAATCTAAAGAAGTCTACCTGTGTCATTTGCGAGTGAATCATAGGAGTTCTTTGACGTGGATGCTGGTTATTGGTGACGTGATCATTGGGCATCTTCATGGCTAATTAACTCGCCGTATCCGTTACCTCGGCTAATCCCCAAGTTACCAAGTGGCCCCATGGCTTAAATAAAAGGATTATGCGGTATATTGTATTACACTTTCACACTTTAATTATTTCACTTTCCTCAGCAGATTCGAGGTGAGTTACTTATTTGCCTCCAACTTGTCTCAGATGGAGAGCAATGACTGACCCGGCAAGCGGGCTACTGCAGATGCCCTGTTGTCATGTTCCTGTGTTTGCTGTCTGTCCCTTATTTGTTTGACTTAGATACTGGCCGGAACGTGATGTGAACCAGCACCGTGCTGAGCCCCTCCAGCTGTAGCCCAGATGTTTCAGCCCTTTAGCCTTTCACATTTGCAATGTATGGAGGTGGTGCGAGCCATGGTCAGATGACCGACTGTAAACCTGCCATCTTGCTCCACGTTTTAATAAAGCAAACCTTGGCTAAGTTCTCCTCTGAGCTTTGCAGAAAATACTTTCCAATCCTGTTGTGGACATTAGTGTAGGCAGTAACCTTTTCAGTTAAAATTACTCTGACAGGAAAGCTTTTCTTTCTGACCTGCGCTTGGACCACAAATGAAAGAAAGATTAATGATATGTATCACTGTTAAACACAGAAGCTTTATTGGGCTTGTTTTGTACTACAAATTGTGACAATTTTGCCACCATGCATTTGAACATAGACTAATACTGGTTTGCTTATTAGAGGCTCAAATGTGGATCTGGCTACTACAAGAAATATTTTTCTCCCAGTATATTTGAAATATAGTCCAAATTTTAACTAAATAAGTAAATATTATGTATAATCAGGGTTGTTGCTAGAGGGTTCTACAGGTCCACATTTGGAGAGGTCCAACAAAAAAAGTATTATTTATTTTATTTAATGGAGACGGGGCAAAACAATATTATTCTAGGGGCCCTCAATCCCAAGCTTTGCCCCTCCTTACAGTTGGAATTTTCAGAAATAGAACCGCTTTTTTATTTATTTATATAAAGGCGATGATATTCAAATCCGGAAGATGCGATCCACAGAATTTTACCAACATAGAAGCCAAATAAACTGAAATTTGTAAATTAATCCTTAAGAGTGTGGGGTAGATTTAATGCAAATATTTGCTTTAGTTGTGGTCACAATTTTTTCGCGGCCCGTGACGCTATACTGACTGCAGTAGTCCAGTTTGACTAGGGTTGGACATCTGGTGCACTTAGTTACTGAGTTATCATTGAAAACATGGCGGACTGAAGCAGTGTTTCGCGCCCCCATATGGAGGACCTTTGTAAAAACAAATGAAAGTTTGCGTGACAATAAACAAAAAAATACAGGCCTCACAGGGCACATGGGTGAAAGAGCAGCTGCAATACTTAAGAGAGTTAATCCATTTTATTTATTTAATTTTACTGGAATATTAAGTTTTCAGCAGTTTTGGTTACCTAGACTGTGCGCTTTTAACTTCTACATTGATAGTGGGTTGTTGCTTTGTACAAGGTTGATGACTTGAGAGGGCAGTAATTCCCAGGGTGCCACTAATATTGACTGCAGGCAAAGAGGATTTACCACGTCTGTATCCATCTTTACCATTTCCTCTGCAAACTAAGTGCAGCACAGCGAAGCAGCCGTACTGCAATTTAAGTGCTGCTGAACACTTCCAGTTGGCTCCAAGGGAAAATGCGAATATTAAATTTTGATTCATTATTGTAATTAACCATCATTCAGGCAGTGTCTGTGTCCAAGCAAACTTACAATATTGGATTTTTGTTAATCTCAGTGGTCCAAAGCCTATCCCAGAAAAAGGGTGCACAGTAGAGCACATCCTGCATGGAATTTATACAGATTATATACTAAATGATTTGCAATTATTCACCCATCTATATAGCTGGATAATGTTTCCCAGGTAAATTCAGGTAAGTATCTTAATCAAAGATTGTACAGCAAGAGTGCTATTTTAAACCCAGGTGGTTTAGATGGTGACGGTTTTAACCACTATGCTGTTACTGAGAAAATGACTTTGGATTCCCAGAACAGAACCTATTTGTCATTTGCACTTAAGGGGTGCTGAGGTAAACAGGGAGGAGAAAACTGTGGTATTGCACAAGTCCACCAGGACTACCTGCAGAACTATGCTGGGATTTCTGCAAACCAAAGCACAGCAATCCATAACT
Source organism: Arapaima gigas (assembly GCA_900497675.1). Taxonomy (NCBI): domain Eukaryota; kingdom Metazoa; phylum Chordata; class Actinopteri; order Osteoglossiformes; family Osteoglossidae; genus Arapaima; species Arapaima gigas. Next base: position 1,454,196 of record UFQX01000201.1, on the reverse strand, counting down.
GCAATAATATGCCGTAAGGGTCACTCTTGCCAAAAAACACATTGTCATGTATTTTTGTCATATCAGTTTGTGAGTAATCTGCACAGCCAGGAGCCGGGGGCCTTGTAAAGTTTCTGAAATCTGGAAGTAAACTTCTTCCAGGCTGTGTGATTACCTAATGTAACTCTGGGAACCTTTTATTGTGACAGTTCAGATGTGATGAATGAAGGAAGTGGATCTTCTGATCTGGGGCAAAAGAAACATAAATGTTTGGGCATGTGCTTGGACAGTTACATTATTGGGCCAGATGGTGGCGTGGTGGTTAGAACCGTTGTTTTCTACTAAAGAATCAAGGTCTGCTTCCCTCTACTTCCTGTCACCTGTATAAACTGGTAAGTTGCTTTGGAGAAGAGTGTCAAATAAACGTAAAATATATGTTATATGATTCTGAAATTATAGAAGAAATTTTTTATTAACAAGGATTGAGGGTTGTGTTGTCCAAGTTTATACGTTTTTTTGTCATTGAATGGTTTCACTGCTAAGAAAAATGTGGAAGAGGCTGACAGAACCTCAGCTGAGACATGGAGCAGTGCAAGAGCCTCAAGGTGTGCTGGGGGATCCTGCTGGGGAGCGCTGACCAGTTTGGTCAGGGGTACCTGTTTAACCTGGATTGTTTGCCATTGTGAGGTAGGCTAGTGGCAGCGCCTCTTTTTCAACCTCATGCTTAGGGCATGGACTTATATGAGGGCCAAGGCACAACTGGGCGACTGACAGATTCTCTGAATTTTCTCCCTCACTGTACCTCAACAATGTAGAATTCTATCCCAGCTAGAAAAATACATCATGGCTGTCAGAGGAACTTAGGGTTAAGTGTAGTTTCCCAAGTTTTTCTCATTTCATTGTCATGTTATTCAGAGACCTTTTCAAACAGATTGGAGGCATGAGTAAGTGAAAGGTACAAGTTAAGCTTCAAATAAGGCAGAAGTGCTCAGTTTCTTCCTAGAAAATCTGTCACTACTGCAGTTACACTCTGATGTGAGAGGAATATACATTCTCTTGGCAGATGAAAAAGACAGGCACTCGTTTAAAATGTTGAGATATCAATGTGTGTTTTTCTGTGGATTTTTAAAACTTTGTCAGAATGTCGTGTGGATTTATGGATCAAATGTGACACGCTAATGGACATGTGTTCCATGGGATGGAATGCTAACTTGTGAAAACCTGCACGTGCACCTTTCCGAAACCCCAGTCCACCACTTGTAAGGGTATAAGGAAAACGGTAAATTTTAATTTAGCGTTTCTGGTGCATCTCATCATGGCAGGTTGACCAAAGTGCACAAAAGCCAGCAAACTGCTTAGTCGATACTAAACTGCTTTAGTGATACTAAATCATTTTTTGTATCCTTTATATGTATAATAATTACCTGTATCTGATACTGGATGGAGGCTCCTTGAACTGAGGGCCAGTCTGAAGGTGTCACCTATTCCCCCAGCTGTTCACCACAATAGCAGGAGTGACAGCCTTGTGCTCCGCCTGACAGCATGGGATCAGGCAGCGACGCAGTTAACAATTCATGACATTCTTTCCGGCAGCCGGCATCTATTATTAGTGACAGACACCTTGTTTTACAAGGATGTTAAAACCGGGGCCCTGCCATCCCAGGAGACCTGCAACCAATACCGAACCCCTGTACAAAATGGATGATACAGTCCCTGTCTTAAGAAGATACAGAATGCTTGTTCTCAGGAGATGTACCTATCTCCAGAAACGTGCTGAGAATGCTGGCCATGTCTCTGTTATGCTTTTCAACATTCACTTTCTTATATGAATTTACATAAGTGATTTTAATCAAAACAATACCACAGAAACAATCACTTTTACCTCTTGGATTTTACTATAGACTGGAATTTTGTATATAAGTGAACAAATTAAAACAAAAAATTGTTTTCTTGTTCTCAGGCCTTGACACTCAAACACCCTGAAAATAGCCTTGTCTTCACTCAGCTGTAACTGTCTGCTTGATGTGAACATCTGAAACCTTCTGTGAATTCAGTGTGCCAGGCTTATTTTAAAAGCTGGTAAAATACTGCTGTGACCAGTGGGAACCGGTTAAATGCTTTTCCAATGACTTTTAAATGGGGCATACAATCTGAGGAATTAAAGGAATAAATCACAACAGTCAGAAAGTGTCAGCAGGCACAAATACTCATCCGCAATTGGTGGAAATGTCCCTCCTAGTGCATGGCTTTGGTGCACATGCTGGCCACAACAGACATGTTATAAAATGCAAAACATTCTTTTTGTTTATCATATTTTCTCAGATCTGAGTCATTGCTGCTAAAGCAATGTAAAATCTCAGGATTTGAACGGGTTTGTGTTTTTGTTGTTTTCTTTTGATGAACCTGTCTCTCTGCAGACCAAATGTGTGCAGAAATACTTGGGAAGTTTCAACTTGGACCTGAGGGCCTGGCATTTTGGTTCCAGATGGGATCCCATTCTTGCACCCAAGAGGAAGCAGAAAGCAGAAAGACTGAGCGTCAAAGCTGTTAAAGTATTAAATTGAAAGCTTTTCTACATACAGGGTGAGTGCAAAGCTAATAAATAATATTTCTGAACCCTACTTGGTCAGAATTCATGCTATCTTGAGTCAGTGAGAGACAAACATAATATTATACACCATGTAGCAGGGTACTTAAAAACTGTAGGCATGTAGACAGCCAGTCCAACTTCAAGGAACTCCCCCCTGCTGTACATTTGAGAAAAGTACTTAACCTGAATGACTCCTGCAAAATAACATGCTGTTCAGATTTTTAAAGTTGGTGTTGCTTTGGACAAAAACATCTGTCAAACAACTTCTCAGTAATATTCTTTTTTGGTGGGATGAAGAAGTCCTTTTGATCCATAGCTCCATGATGTAGGTAATATCTCAGTACATATGAACTGACTGCTGTAGGTTGCCATTCAGCCCTGTGAGGAAGGAGCTGGTAGGTTCACTCTCAGCTTTCTCAAACCCCTGCTCTTTGCCCTTGTCTCAATCCCTCAGCCCCTCAAACAGAGACAGAGCTAACACTATGAAAATCAAACTGTCTCCTGTGGCTCACATTTCTGCCTGAAACAGATGTGCTTCTGTGGATTTAAACATAGCCCGCATTCACATCTCAAGCTATCCCTGGATTATTATACCATCTCCCCTAGGCCGTGTTTGGGTTCATTCCCTCAACAATTGTTCCTTCCATTGCTATCTGTTGAATGTGCTTTGGAAGTCTTGTATCTTATCTGGCTGTTCCAGAAGGAACCTGTTCATGTTTGAATTTGGGAGGTGATTTCTGAACATCTTACATGTCCTCCCCCATTCTGCTCATCTGGTCAAACAACAGTTGCTCCTTGGTCTACTGGTGATGGGTTACACTCCCTCACCATTACCAAAAGGGGAAGTTCCTTGGAAAAAGTGTTCTCAGTACCTGTCGCAAGTACCCGAGGCAATGATTCACATACAAGAAAGAAGGTTATCTGCTGACTTTTTTCTAAACTTCAAACAGCTTCAGGAGCTGGCACATAATTCACACACAAGTGCATTATGTCATTCGAGAAGAAGGTTCATCTGCAGTAAAACCAGAGTGCATTAGGGGATCAGGGGTCCCCATCAGGCAGCATCACTAAATGCCTTCCTGGATGTGACTTTCTCTTTGTCTGAAATAATGAGGTTCACAGTCATGATAAATAATTTATGATCTGCTTGATGTTAAATGGAGGTAAGATTTATGGCCTTTACTGATGAGGCTCCATATCAAATGTCATGCCATTCGGCTCGAGCATGATCTTATGCACATTTGGTGCAGTGAGCTTTGGTTTGTGGACAAAAACAGTGATATCTAAAATCACAGGACACATATCAGTCATGTCTCCTTTCACTCAGGTTGCTTACATGACAAATGGACATTTGTGAAATTTGAGCTATTCTGTAAAATGCAATCCCTGACCTGATTAAAAAGAAACCTGAACTGATCCTTTTTATTTTTTTCTGATTGTTTGTTGCAATATGTTTGCGTGCACGTGTGTGTGTGTGTTCAGAATTTTTAATGCACTGCACAATAATTACAGACCTTTATGTTAGGTAGCAATACTGTTTGTGTCATCATTTTAAATTATTCATCTCATTGTAATGGTATATTTATGAATTCTTTTTTAATGAGTTTTTTCTTACCAGATGTGGGTTTGCTGTTTTTGTTGTTTGCCACTTCTTTGTCTTCATTTTTTCACATTTGAATATATTGATAAAATGTATGTCCGACTGCATTTTATATGATATGAATTGCAGTGGTTGTCCATTCATGCTAACAATCCAAAATAATCAATAAGCCTCTGCCTCCCACTTCATCAATCAAAAATAAAAAATGTTGGAACCAGGAAACTGGACCTGAAGTACTATATATATATATATTCATTATTGTTTGTGTACTGATGTTTTTCAAGCCTTTCCTTCCTTGTGTCGGGCGATGTATTATTGTGCCACACATACAAAGAGACTGCAGCTAAAGAGGCAGAGTTTACTTCACACTGTGCCTGTTATGAGGAGAAGAGTATTTCTGATTCCTCCACAAAGTGTTTCCTTTGTCAGTCAAGTACAGAGAACATTGCATGATGGATCCCTTCATCGTCGACGTCACCCAGTGAAGGTGACAGGAAGGAGACACCTGTACAAGCTTAAAAGTATCTCTGAAAATCCTGTACTGTAATCTGGGTACACAAAAAGCACGTTTAAAATATATGTGAAACATTTCCTTATTCGGAATGAAAAGTTTCATCTTATCTAAAATTTGCAGTTCAAGGGGGTAGCAGGTAGGTTAATAGTTTCAGGTGGTGTGTCTGAATTTGGAGCTGACAGGTTCAAAACCCCTTGCTGTAATACCCTTGAGCAAAGAACCTATCATAAATTGTTCTAAAGAAAGAGAAAAACTAGCTAGGCAGAATATGATTGAGTCGCTTTGGAGAAATGTGTCAGATAAACGTGTGTGTACTGAACATGGAAATACAACCTGTGGGTTTTGTGCTCAAAGGCTTCTGTGGACTGGCAACAGTGTGCTTTGAGCCTGTTAGGCGATGTGGGGAAAGGAGGCGATGAAAACCTGTCTTCTTCTGATCCTTCAGTAATTACAGATAGAAGGAAAATAATTAGTGACAGCTGTGACAACCAAGTGACAAAGCGGGCTTAAAAATATACAGACTTAAAAGAACCTGGTCAACTTAAAATAAATCACTGTATATTTCACCCTTAGATCTAGAGCATCAAGATTTTGAAAAGTGCTGGTGGTGCATGCATTTTTTTTCTAAATGGGTTCTTTGGTATGTCACAGGTATGAAAATGCCATTAGCCAAGTTATTCCAGCTGCTTTCTTAAGAGTACCTGGAAGTGAGGGTGTGTGACACGCAGTTAGCAGGACACACATTCCAGATACTGACCTCTACCATCTGTATTTTTCTCCACCTTAAAATAACAGGCCCAAACATGGAGCTCCTCTCTGTCCTTGGAGATGATTTCTGCTAGTGGGAAAAACAAACAGTATTGATCTTGAGGAAAAAAAAAAGCTGTCTCCTCTTGGAGAACTTCTTTGGTTTCAATGAGGGAATGTGTAAGCGTTACAGGAAGAGGATGACTAATGTCTGCTCCAGCTCCTCTGTAAGATGATCTCCCCCATGGAAGTTTGGAGGGCACTTGTTTATTCTGATGTGATGTTTGGTAATGGTCTGCATTTTGTGAATTACCAGTGCCCTGGTAAAAAAAAAACAGGATGCGAGCCAAACACATTCCGTTCATAAACTGTGGGGAGGGAGTACATGAATTACATTCAAGTTTATGAAACAGGAAATAAGGTGGGTGACACACTAAGGAAAGACCTTCTTTATATGTACAAAATATTGCACCATAACACACTACCCAACAGAAAGGATTTGTAGTTATTAAATAATGTATTACTTTTACTCGATAAAAGAAAAAATTGAACTTATATTTCTGTGCAATATTTAGAGCAAAATAGTGAGGCTTTACTGGATTTACATGGTCCAAACCGGAATATGATGTGTGTTCGGGTTGCCAGCCCGAACTACTTGCATTCCGTTGAGTTACTTCACCTCCCTCTGCCCAGTCCAACAGAAAGATCACATGAAAAGTACCAGTTGGCTTCAAACAAGCATGACATTTTTGTCACGGGTCAATGCAATACTGAATTCTACGAAAGTTTTAAATAATTGCTGGAATTTTACATAGTAACTGAAGAAATGAACGTCACATAAGCTAACTTCACAGCTAACTTCACAAGCATCCACAAGATGCTTCAGGGAAAAGGGATAATTATCTTCTCAAGGGTACAGCAACACTGTGGTCTTGTGACTTAGCACTCACAACCCCAATTCCAATTGCAACATCTCACTTCCGTAATGCCACGTTATGAGTACTGTTAACTTAGACTGGGACCTTTTTCAGTATTTCCATTTAACAAGTCAGTCTGTTGCATGGTAATCTTGCATGAGGGTTTTTTCTTCCACTAGATGAAGAGTTTCTTATGATGCATGTCACCCACCATCTGCTAGGGTCTGAAAACCATGTAAACATACTGCAAAACTAAATAGGTATAATGGTGTCATAACACTAGAGCCTCATGTCCCTATAAACAGCCCAAGGCACACCTGAAAGGTGGCAATTTTTATTTCACATACATAGACAATCTCCAACAAAGCACATCAAATACAAATAACATAGATCAAAGTCTAGGTGTGGACCAACAATTTCATCTGGTAAATATATTAAAGCACATTTAAGCAGATTACTTCCTCTAACGTTTGTAACAAAAGTCTTGCGGTGCTCCTGCAATAAACAGAGGAATAAGACGAAATGTGGAAAGAGAATAAGGGCAGCGATTCTTTGGAGCTCGTGTCTCTGCAAAGCATTTACTGAAGATGAATTCCTTCTATTTCTACGCCCAGTGAATGAGTCTCCCTGCATATCCGACAACTCCGGTTATAAATGATCCGACATGGAGACTAAGCAAGAAAGTAGGCTACTCTACTACTGCCTGTGTGTCTGAATGAAATGCACAGAATAACATACACATAATAGTCACAATTGCAACCATTTCAAATCACATGAACGAATAAAAGAATCATTTAAAAAAATGATCGCAAGAGGCGAAGTTTTATTCAGGGCAGGAGAAATAGTGCCCGTGGGAAAAAGTGCTGTCCTACAAAACAACAGACACCAAAATGTATGATCACGTTTTTCTGCGCGCCGAATAGCATCATGTACCTGTGGAAAAAAGTGCATGAAAGTGTTAAAATGTGATGCGCGGAGTTTGGAACCGAGGAGGAGTCGGAATGAAGGGTTTGGGATGGAGAGCTCAATGAAGGTCCACGCTGGTCCATGCTGGTCTGGAGATGTGGATCGAGTTACACACCACCTCCCCCGCGTCAGCCCCTGGATCACATGGCACTCACTGCTATTTCAGGCATTGAGTTAGGGTCAAAAGTTTTTTTTGATGTTTTTTCCTCTTCTTGGTTTGCTTTGGAATAGATGCAATCTCTGCTGACGGCGTCGTCCGGCTCCCGTCTGCGTCCTGCTCCATCTCCAAGTGGTCGAGGTTCTTGTTTGGAGGAAGAGGCTTCGCTCCAATTGGCTTCTTCTGGATGACCAGCCGATCCCACGGGGTGTCGGGAAAGTGGGCACCACGCGCACCGCTGCTTCGCGTTCCGCACCGTCCCTCGGTTTACATCCCCGTCTATTCGCGCATACGAACAAAGACCGCGTTCTTCTCGCACCTCCCCGCTGGAGCTCCTAGATCCTCCAGCCTCGGACCATTTCTTATTTGCAGCTTTTCCTTCCGTGATCCTCGCTTTGAGAGGTGGAAAGTTTGAAGTTGGTGAGGGAGAAAAAAAAGAAAGAAATGAGTGACCTGGAAGAAGACTTTAAGAAGATCCTCATGATAAAGGAGGAGAGGATAAGGGACATGGAGAAACGCCTGGCGGAGAAGGAGGAGGAGATCCACGAGCTCAAGAGAAAGCTACACAAGTGCCAGTCGGTTCTGCCAAGCGCTCAGATCATCGGACCCAGAACCCGCAGGGCTCAGGGCATCTCAGCCGAACCTCAGACCTACAGATCCTTCCAGGACCTCACCAGCCAAGCCTTTCGGAGACATCCCAAATCTGACAGGTAATGCCTCTCCTTCACCTGCCTTACACGGGTGCTGCCTGCTTTCCACTGGTACAGTTATTAATATTCCGGTTATGAACACACTTCTTTTACAGAAGATGCTTATGATGTAGACACAGTTGTGGACACAATGACTCAGCCTAAACCCAGGCGCAGATGCTCCATCCTCGCCCAAGGCTGCAATCGGACCCCTCTTAGATACTTTTCAAAATGTCATCGTCTTGCAGTCTCCCTCTGAATTGATAAAGAGATTTTAAGAGGAGAAAATAACGCGCAGCACCGAGGTTTAATTGATCGGATCCATTATTGAATTCCCAGGGGAAAGTGAGCGCAGGAAGTGCGCGGCTTTATTGGCTCTTAGTGGGAGGATGCTGTGAGGAGAAATGCCTGTTTAGGGATATTTAATACCCCATTAGGAGGAGGTCTGTGCGCCCACATGTTTCCACTGGCTGCTTCTCGGGTACCGTCCTGTTGTGCTGAGAAAAGCAGCGAGAGAAACACCCAACCTGGGCGGCTCCAATCGCAGCACTTTAATCGGTGGCGTGTGTCGTTGCCATAGAGACGGGGAGCCTGATATTAACACTTGAAATCGGATGAATGAGGCTGTGTGGCGGGAGTGCTGTAGGCTGCGTGTTCGAATCCCGCTGCTCTAGTGGGCTTAGTCAAGGTACTTCCCCCTCTTACCAGCATCAGCGTCACTTTCGTTATTACTCTAAGAGTCGAGGAAGTGTGGGGTTTATATTCATCTAGACTAAAATGGGAATAATAAAGTATTTCAAAAGGCGATGACTGTAAATTGTGAATGGGAGTTGACGTGAATTGATCCTGTTTTAATGTGAATACACTGCAGGGGTCAGTAGATGATGTAGTTTTACAGTCTGAAGGTTCCCAGGTTCCAATCCCATTCTGGCTGTAGCAGCCTTGATCAAGATATTCGCCCTGAGTTGACCCAGCAGGAATACCCTGGTGGATGAATGCATAAATCACGGCAAAGTTGCTGATCTAATGTTTGTGAGTAATCTCCAAGAAAAAGTTTTAGCTAAACAAAGATTTACAAAAACAACAATAATAATGTAAATTTTATATACATACAATTATACATTTTATATATTGTCTACATAATATTACAGGGAAAGTTCTTTGATTTCTTAAAACATGACATTTGAATATCTTAAAACTGATATTCAGAAGGCAAAATGCAATGTAGTTTATTATATCTGGTGTTCTGCAAAGTTGTGAACATTGACACTCACACCTGACTAGCTGCTTAAATTTCCTGCTGTTTTTCTAAACTGAAAAGAGTCCTGTAAATAACACAAGGACCCCCTTTTGCAGCATGGAAAGGAGCCTTGATTTTAGCAAACACCACTTCAAGTGCCGCCAACACTTTGACACTGATTTCAGTGAGAAGTTCAATGCAGGGGGCCATTAGAGAAATGCTGATGTAATATGCTGTCCTTCAAGGGCAAGACTGTTTCCTCTCCCACAGTAAAAACTGTGCATTTAAAAAATAGTTGCTGAAAGAAATTTTCGAAACTAACGCTCCAATGAATCAGATACACATTTCGGATTTTTCAAATATGAACAATACAGTTGTTAAGGTTAATTAATAAACCTATCTCATAATCCAGCTGACTTTCTTCTGTAACTCTGTATGGCCCTCTGTTAATATTCCATGGCCCTCTGCCATATTCCAACTTTTGAATAGCATACAGAATTACTATCAAAACCACAATCATGTAAGAAAATGTACCTTAAAGACATCGGTTAAGTGCGGTTTACAGAAAATAACTGACTGTATACATTCAAATATGCTTTTTAATTTTCCCACCAGTTCTTGTGGGTTAAATAATAAACTCTTTTCATTATTGCACAGATCATAAAGGAGATGTAAGTGCTGAGTTTTCAAAAGAGCATGCATGTATGCGAATTTGTAAAATAATGGCTCCTGGAGCGTAGGCCACAGAGGCGGGCTAATAAGTGACTGCAGTAAAGGACACTCCGCAGCTCAAGGTGGTCAGTCATCCATTTCACTGCTTTCCGTAATGAATTTCTGGTATTAGAATTGGTTTTCTCCAGCCTCACAGCTCTGGTGGTGTCCTTCCTTTTTGGTGTCAAACACATTAAACTTCCAAAGTCAGCTGGAATTGTAAAGAGAAAATTGTCTTTCCAGGAGTCAGTATGGAATTACGTTGCTGTAATTTATAACAATTTGTCATGAATATTCCATTCCATTGCACTGGGTGATGTTACAGATTTTTTATCCCACATTTTTATTTACAGAATTCTGATTTTGCTTATACTTTTAATGACTTGCAGGCATAACCATTCTCTTTAAAAAAAAGACAGTGTTCTTGCCCAATACGTGGTACTGCACCTGGTTTGGCTTAGTCACATTATAACCACAAGATGGCAGAAAAACTCTCTTCCATAGCAGAATTAATACAGTGAGTCACCTTAACTTAGTTGAGACAGAATTTGTTTGTTGTTATTTTAAATTATTTAACTGAGTAGCATGAAGCAGGTAAGCGTTTCATCATCAATTCTATATTATGTGTATATATATATATATATATATATATATATATATATGTGTGCTGATACAAAATGATGCTGGATTAAGTAACTGAACTGTGCATAGAGAATCTCGTGTCTAAATCTGTACCTCTCTCTGTTGCGAAGATGCACTTTTGTTTATTCTGGGCTATACATTGCTTTGGAGTAAAATCATCTGCTAAATGAATAAATGTGATTTAAATGACAGCTCTGTCTGTTCCAACAAGGGAGCCCTTCCCTCTAGTGAGCTGGGATGCCTGGTGCACACTTGAGTTTTGAGGACCCTGGCAGAAGTATTTACAACACAGCATCAACAAGAAAGCAGAATAAAGAACCAAAGCAGGGTACCAGTGCTCACTGATAGCTCCTCGATCCCTTCTTGTACTCCATGAGTCATAAAATTCACAGAAGTAATTACCTTAATGATAATTATGTCTACAACTTGTGAGATTTCTTTTCAGGAGCTAATTTCCAGGAAAGAATTACACTCACAAGGAGAGGGACAACTGTATTTCTCAAAAAAGTTTGTGTCAGTGAAAAGTTTCTCACTTGAAGGTTTATAAAACAAGGACCAACTGTATAGGAAAACAATGTCTTCAGTTCCTCAAAATTTTACAATTTATGTTGATGTTACATAATATTGCATGCGTCCACTTTGCACCTATAAAAATATGCAGTTCTTTCTCAAAAAAAATATCAATACATATATTTATTGCAAGAATTAACACAATGGTGTATTACAGCTATCAAATACCGTAACCTTTTTTAAACATACCGTTACATGTCTACCAGCATATTGTGAAATAACAGTAGATCATTATTAACTGAGCATCAGTTGTCCCCAAGGGCACCTTGAAGATATTCACAAAGAAAATATTATCAAAATTAATATACACTGGCTCTATTCTTGCTTCCTTGGAAAATCCCTTGTAATGATGAACATTTTGAATGTGCTTATTGTTGACCCAAAGTCAGTAAATAGAGTTTTGACTAATTCATCGATAAACTAATTGCGCAGGTGTTAAATTTTAGACCTTTAAGTCAGTGAAAGGATGTAGGAAATGTACCTGAAAAGTATAATTTGAATACAGGAGTTATACTTTATGTTGTATAATCATAACAATATATCCTGAAGAAATAGAAAACCATTTCTATTACATATACATATGTAATGTATACATATATGTACATATATATGTACATATACATAAAAAATACAAGATGATAAATAACAGTTAAGGTTCTAGCATCTTGCTATTTTTGTTGACATGCTTCACTTTCTCCCATGTATTTTTAACCCAGTTGAAGGAATTTTACATTTTTGCCACAAGTTTCAGTGGAACTGAGCTGTTTAATTTCACTGCACTTATCGTACATTTTGCACTCCAGGTGGAAAATTGGAAACTGTCACCAAAACCAACACTTTTATAGACTCTTCTGCATCAGATGTATTCATGCTGCACATCTGTAACTGTTTCAGGTGATTTAACACAGACAAAGAATGTGCATCTTTCTCATAGTACAGAAACTGTGTAAGAAGTTGGAGCTCTGCAGTTTGCGGTTTGTTTGGTGTTCATCTACATCTCACATCATGAGATATTCAAAAAATGTTCTACCTGGGCTGGTTTTTTGTTGCTATGAATCTGTATGTCTCACGTAAAAGTGCATCATTTCACACAATTATAGAAAACTCAGTTTTACATTACATTTTGAGCAAATAACCAGGATCAATTTTATACTTGAAATAAAAAAAAGTGCATTTTGATTCAACCCATTGTTTAATATAATTATTAGCTATTCAGTATGTACACAAACTAGCCACTTTATTAGGCACACCTTTCTATTAGGATCTTCTTTTAGCTCCAGAAGAGCATAGATTTAACAACCAGTTGCTTTACTTGTTTCCCATATTGGCCAATAGTTTTGCTGTGTCTGCAAATTTTTTGATGCTACATTTGGTGTGGGAACCAGTACAACTGGCTCCAATGGTCAAGTTGTGCTGAAAGTCACCTAGATCGCGCCTTGTCCACTCTAGTGTTCATTCAGGCAGTGAATGGATCCCTTGAGTCACAACCACATGCAGAGTCACTGTACAGCGTGAATATAGATGGCCATGCATACCTAGTAAAGTGACTGGTGAGTGTATATTATTTATGCAATATGTTATGATATACTTTGAGCCTGCATTGCAATTATGGACACATGGGCATGTAATTGTATTGCCTAAAAAGTTATATTTATTTAAAAAATATATGGTGGACATTGTGTAGTGGTATTTTGTACAGAAATGATGCAACACAGCATCAACAAGGCAAACTATTTTTGCTTTTTCCAGTAAATAAATTGTGTCCTTTTTCAGTTTTAAAAGGAACTGTTTTACATATAATTGGTAGAGTAGATATGGAAAAGAAGGAAGGGAAAAAAGAAAACGAAAGTAAGTGTCTGTGTGGTTGTGGGTGGCAGTTCACGAGGTGTGACAATTGAGCTGACTGAGGCCACCATGTGCTTCCAGGTTCCCCTGTTCTCCCCACACAGAGCTCACCCTCTCACCCTAAATGAGTCATCAGCAAGCTCATCTGAGCACTCCTCATAATGGGAAGTGCATTATCTTGATGAGGCAGATAAAAGGGTCTGGGGTCAGTGTGGTCTCGTCCCCCCGTGTGGAACCGCAATCTGGGGAGGGCACCCAGCTCGCATTAGCATCCCATTTCGCTCCGATCTGCCACGTGCTCACTTTGATCTGGGCTGCCTGCCCCTGGCATCTCGTGAACTCTCCTTGTGAGCCACACTTTAGCTGAACGGAGCTGTGTGTCTTAAATACACTGATCTGAGTGTGATTTATGAAAATAAGGTGAGGTGTAGCTGCTGTTAGTTTGTTGTTGTGACACACGCCACCATAGTGTGACTTCCGTGGTCACCAAATTACTGCTGTAGTTGACTGAGTTCTTTTAGGGTGAAACATTCAATTAGTGGGAAACGGTTTTGTTAAATGTTTCCTTCACAACAAACTTCCTGATTATTTTCAGTATACCGTGTGCACAGTTTTTCTTTATAGCTTAGCCTTCAGACCCCTTTTCCAACTCCAACAGGTTTTCCAGCACTTTTTACACCATCAGAAAGGTCATATGATAGGATAGAATATAACTGGTAATTTGTGCAGGGAAATTCACAAGGCATGTAACAGATGGGGCAAACTAAATAACAAATAAAAACAAATAAGAGAAGACTATTACCAGTCATAGTGAAGTGACACAAGTTAAATGACACCAAGGTCAGCAGGCTCCTTCACTGTGGACATAACAGTTGACAGGTCCTCATGTGACATTATGGAGGTGGATGGCTGTTTGTAGGAAGGACCTGCAGAAGTACTTCTTTGGGCACTGAAGTTGAATAACCTGGTGGCTAAAAGAGCTCATGGGATCATGGCTCAGGATCATGAAGGTTAAATAAGGTCAGTAAAGACAATATGTCAAATATCACATTCTTCTCTGCATGGCTGGAGCTAAACCCTCTTGGAATCAGCTGCCCAGGTCCGTGACCTCAGCAGTCTGGTTTCCGGGCTGCTGCTGCAGGTTCATTTGTTGCATGTTAACAGCCATATGAACAGATGATATAACAATATAAATAAAGACAAAATTAATAACAGTTTCATGTAAGGACTGATCACCACCACCACCGCCACCCATAACTACTGACATCCACCACATAATTTTGTGTTGATATTGTTTTGTTTATGTTTGTTTGTGTATGTATATATATATATATATATATACACATACATATGTGTGTACATGTGTGTGTGCTTGTTCATTTTTGTATTTATTATTTATCTACATACTATTTATCTTCACATATACAGACTTTGACCTTTATTATATTTGTATTTGTATTATATTTTTATTATTCATTCTCTACATTTTCTTTCCCTCCTTTTCGGTGCACGTGCACCTGAAGATCTTCATTCCGTGCTCCCTTGTTTACCCGCTGTTTCAGGGTGTTTGAGAAAAAAGGGTTCTTGATTCTTGATTCCTCCATCAATAATTCTGTCCCAGGATGCTGGGCCTCTTTTTCTCGAGCAACACTAGAGGGCGCTTTTGATCATTATTCTTTTCACCTTCGCCGTTATTTGCTCCAAATGTCATGAAAGAACGACGTGCAGTACAGGATGTCAAGAACTCACTGTCTGTGCGGAGCAAATAGCCTTTAATGGCTTATTTTCATCTCGTTCTTTTCAGCGAATGTGCACAATATTGCCAGCTGAACCCTTCTGATATAAACCACAAGGAGAGCTTGTTCCCAAAGAAATGGCAGATATTTCAAATCACTTTCTACTATATTATTATTCTAAAAATCAATTCCTATCATACCGAATTTTCCACCACACTTTTCTCATATTTGGAATTGACTGGATCTAAATAATTTACTAAGCTTTTTATTTTAAAGGCAAAACATAAGTGTAATACACAACATTTTAGATGTATGATTTATAGCTGAGATTGACTTTCAGTGTTAAACCCTCTTGTTGTGGATCAGTACAGTTTTGCTTAGTATTACAGATGCCAGAATAAGATTATTGGACAGGTATGTCAAAATTTATGCAAGGACATGGCATAGTAAGTGAACCTCCCGCCATATTGTCCAGTTTACTAGAGGGAGCACTAACCATACAGTGAAGTCATGGGTGAGGGTCTCAGAGCCGCAGAAGTGGGTTACCGACTCATTCCGACTGCTGTTTTTGCAGTGGCCGACGGCTAATTACCAAGCAGGCGGCTAATGATCCGGAGCTGTTCGCACATTTCCCATAAGGGGAAAAGTAAAAAGATACGCTACAGCAGAGATGGCTGAGGCAGGTAGCAGGACATGGGGTCTGGACTCATGGCCAGCGGGGTTCCTTCTGTGCACAATGTTGCAGCAGTGACTTTTTCTAGCAGATATGAGTGGCAGTTATTTGTGGAAAGTTGAGGAAGGAAGCTGTGGGGAGCTGAGGTCTCGAGAGGGAGAGGCTGGGATTGTGCCAGATGTTCTACCCTTTGCCTAAATGCTTTAATAGGCCTTGGGTGGTGTTTGCTGAGAGATTTCTGAGGACTGCAGTGTGGTTGCTCAATCCCTAGAGCGCCATCATCTGGTTGTCGGACAGAAGGTAATGAGAAGTGAGGAGACTTCATGGAGCCACAAATGACTGGGGAGTATAATGCCAAGGTTGGCTCTGGGGTGTGTTTTTGCAAGCCCATGGGGGGTAAGCCCAACATTCCACTGAGAAGTGGAGATATACCAGGCTGTGGAGAGCTGTGTAGTGATACAGGTCTGACCTGAACAG
The DNA here is from genome assembly GCA_900497675.1 of Arapaima gigas. Lineage (NCBI taxonomy): Eukaryota > Metazoa > Chordata > Actinopteri > Osteoglossiformes > Osteoglossidae > Arapaima > Arapaima gigas. The sequence goes on along the minus strand of UFQX01000201.1, from coordinate 1,438,143 downwards.
GATGATCTAGAGCAGCTCATCTGGAGAGGTTGCTGGCAGTTGTCCAGTCAGAGCTCTGAGGACCTCTGGTGTATTTTCACCAGCATCAGTGTGTGTGAAGCCTTGGCAACTGGGCACATAGGAAAGCAACTGGCACATGAGACCACTCCGTTGTACACCTGAATAACAGAAGAGCTGCAATCTTGTCTCTCCATGAGACTGGGAATGGATCCACGGTGCTGCCTGCAGTCCCTGACACGGCGAGTGCAGATGAAAGAGCCGCTAATCGTTTCTTTGCCCCGAGGCCTCTGCCTGCCGCTGACAGAATGGAAAAGGGAGAAGCAGGAAGACTGGCTGGAAGCAGAACAAGACTGCAAGAAGATACAGTGACTTAATGTCAAAACATTCAAGTTTCAGGGAAAATCAGACATGCAGCACGACACCACTGTACTGAATGTCATAAAATACTTTAATCCTTAATTTTTTTAAACCAACCAAATCCCAAACGGATAAAAAACTCGAATGCCCACAGGATGGTATTTAATACAATGTGAGTCAGTACAATAGTTATTAAAAATTATTGAGGTGGCACCTAAACAGTTAGTGGCACATCTAGTAATTCACTACAGAAAGTCTAACCAAAGGAAACAAATACCTTTTAAAATAATACAGCATTAGAAGGTGTTCTAACCCTGCGATGAACAGTATGTTATGTTGCCGGGCATCTGTGTTCCATTACGTGTTACAAGAAGTTTAACTGTGGAAAGATGTTGTAAAATGCTGTAGGTGTTAACAAGTAAATTATATAGCGAAGCTTGACACGACGTTGCTAAAAAAAAAAAAAAAAGCTAAATGTTGATGCAATTGAATGAGCTGGAAATGATCATTTGACACGGCAGCAAAACCATGTGACTAATTATGAAAGTGTAAATAGAGCCACAAAATATTTATTATTCAAGACTGCAGTTCTGCTGAGACTTTTAAATGTTGTTTGGTTTTGTGGGATTCTAAAGTAATAAACAAACTGATTATATGAGCTGAGTTCCTAAACCAACAGCTTATTTGACTCCAATAACAGAGCTCTCTAGCAGTCATACAGTCATAGAGCAGCAGGTGGCGTAGTCATTAGGGACACTGACTAATAAATTAAAGGTTGCGGGTTTGCATCCAAGTCCTGCTGCTCGGTTAGGGAACTTAACTTGAATAACTGCAGTAAATTACCCTGCGTACAAATGAGTGAAAAGGTGCAGGTATCATTAAAACGTGCGTTCGTCCACATACATATGGAAGTGTTGCTCTAATACAGCGAGTAAGTTTTTCTTGGAAACCACTATGTATTTTCATGAAGTTAAATAAAAATCCTAAAATATTTTATTTCCACTTGTTGGCGGGAACATCTCTGCTGCTGTCTCCGACGACGTCCACCTGCCTGGCGGGATTATAACAGTGACAGTGACACACCGTGCGACCCCCGCAAACACAGCTGCGGAACGTGCGGCTACCTGAACGGCTCGCGGAGGTGCGGAACCCCATTGGCTGCAGAGTCGCGTGGGGCAGCGCCCAGGACTTGGCACTTTCTCATCTCACCAGAGCTTCTCGGACGCCCTGGTCAACAGGAGGGCTGAACAGCAGCTGAGCGTTATTGTCATCACCTTCATCATCACCATCATCATAACCACCGTCATCATCCTCACTTCTGTCTCAAACTTCTTCCCAAGCGCTTCAGAGCCCACGAGCTCCAGTCCGCGCTCTCTTCTTCCTCCACCTCCTCCTTCTTCCTCCTTTGCGCACATCTGAGGAGCTCCCAAACCCGTGGTCTCCACCTTCATGGACACATGCAGCAGAGGCATTTCGCCGGCGGAGCAACTCGATTGATCGAAGCGCCCAGCTCTGCCTGCTCGATATAAAAAGTTTGCAGCGCCTCTGGAGTCTCCGCTCGTCCTTTTGTCGCTGATCTTCTCGCCATGGGCACCTTGCGGGACCTTCAGTACGCGCTGCAGGAGAAGATCGAGGAGCTGCGGCAGAGAGACGCCCTCATAGACGAGCTGGAGCTGGAGCTCGACCAGAAGGACGAGCTCATCCAGAAGCTCCAGAACGAGCTGGACAAGTACCGCTCTGTGATCCGCCCGGCCACGCAGCAAGTCCACAAGCAGAGCGTCCTGCAGGAGCAGCAGCGCACTAAGCGGCAGGCGATCTCGGCGGAGCCCACCGCCTTCGACATCCAGGACCTGAGCCACGTAACGCTGCCCTTCTACCCCAAGAGCCCGCAGTAGGTTTGCAGTGCTTTACAGACGATCCCTCCCCGCATTTTCACGTTTCGTCGTAGATCCGATGCATATTCCCCTGCAGGTTCATGCGTAGTGGAATCCATGCCCGTCTGATCCGGCTCCGACCGTAGTGCTTTGGTACTATGATCCCACGTTTCCTCCACGAACTGAGCGCCAAAAGTGTCGTCACATATACCTGCGATCAGTTATGTCACTGTAGTTTCACTGCATTTCCCCTGTCCGCCACTATATTTCACTGCATTTCCACTGTAGCTCAACTGTATTTCCATTGTTGCGCCGCTATAGTTTCAGTGCATTTCCACTGCCTTTCCACTGTATTCACTCTGTATTTCCACTGTAATTCCAGTGTAGCTCCAATGTATTTCCACTCTCATTTTCACTGCAGCCCCACTGTACTTTCACTGCATTTTCACTGTACTTCCACTGCAGTTCTGCTCTGGCACCAGTGCTCCTGCCTATTTCTACTATAGTTCCATGACTGTTAACTTTCTTTGATAGCCGAACACTACTCGTAGCCTTCAGAAGTTTTTTTTTGTTTTACAGACCATAATTCTCCTTTTAAGTGTTAGCCGTCCCTTTCAGTTCAGATTGCCAGATCCGCAGTGTTAACATAATCATCTTAAGAGTGTTAAATGATGTCAAAGGAAGAGGAATAAAATCCAGGTTTTCAGTCAGAGGAAATCACAGCAAGTGCCACTTTACACTCTCCAGTATTCTGGGTTCCATGCAACTGAATGCGGTGCGGTAAATATTTGCTTAAGCATCTCTATGTATTAATATTCCTAGAATGTGAGTCATGTTATTCTCCCCTCAGCAGTCACCCCCTCCCCCAGTCCATGTGTTTGATAATTGTTATTTGCTGGATCAACTGGCAGTTAGTACTGGTGACTCACACCTCGCAGGAATGATCGCTGGTTCTCACATGTTGCCCCCACTTGTTGCTTCTGCTTTGTGTTTGTCTGCTGAAATTGGAGGTCTAGAAAAGAAAAGCACAATCTAAACACTATTCATCATTATTGTTCAAACTGCAAACAATTCGTTATTGTTTCCATTTAGCTAGTTATTTATTCATTTAGCTGACAGATTTTTCCAAAGCATCACACATTTATGCAGCTGCATAAATTTTAGCTTTTTAATTTCACTACAACCAGGGTGCTTCCAGTGCTGGGCTAACCCCCGCACCACCTGATACCCTATCTTATTTTGTGTTTGACTTATAAGGGGAAAGGAATAATGGTGAAATAGTTTAATAGATGTTAATTTATACTAATTGTGATGGGAAGTGTACCACATACTCCAAGGCAAGGTAGTGATATTACAAAAGTAATCAATTATATGTTGTGTGTTGACTTTTGACATTGGTTGTTTTTTTTTCCCAGGCTGTGATTTATGCTTAGAAAACATTTACATACCCTAAATATCACCTCAGCAGTCTAGTATAATAGTATACCATCTAGTACAAACCAAGATAAGAACAGGGTCAAGCAGGAGCTGATAAGGGTATTTTCATCAGCAGTTTGCTAACAAATCTTATACATTTGTGGTGAAAGAGAGTAATAGAGAACTGTGTTGATTTATTGTTGCTCCACTGGCTGCATCCTGCTCTGACCCTCATGACAAACCATAATATCACATGAAGCCAATTTCATCCACGGACACAGAAAATATACTTATCTTCTAATGCATGACTGCTAAGCTCTGTGTTTTTGTCTAGCATCAACCCACTGTAGGGTTCGGCATAAATTGCGTAGTAAAACTTCTGAGTTGAAAAGAATTTATAATTAAATAAATGTTTTGAAATGTCTGACTTTATCCAGCAGACACAGTGTTTTAAAAAGAGCATCATGTATGTTATAATTTTTGAACTGTCTTCATCTTATTTTTATTTAATAATAGTTTATATACACAGCAAAAGTACCAGGTGGAAGTTGGGAAGACATGGTAAACTGTGATTTTAAATATCCATCCATCCATCATGAACCGCTTATATTTTCATTACTGAATTTTTCAAATGCGTTAAGGAAACAGTAGTTTTGACTGAGTCCTATTAAAGCGTTAAAAAAGCCTGCAGTACCAGTATTCTAGTCTGACAGCACACTGTGAGCTCTTACACACTACAGTCAGAAATACGCGGCTCAATTTGGAATTCATTAGCAACGGACGTCAGAAGTTAGGTAAACATTTGTCTTTGATTGGAATTTCATATGACTAAAAGCACAATGTTGATTCATCAATGTGCTCCTTCCTTTTTGTGAATCTAAATATTTTTACTCAGAGGGAGCAGTCAGAACTTTAACATGTCTCTGCCCATATACAGCAAAACGTGCATGAGACCACAACCTCTGCTTACCTTTGAACCACCGCTCGTGTTGTTGGAAAGTGCTCAGATATACTTCTGCACTACCAGCATCTTAAATCACTGTTTAACTGCGGCAGAACTCAGTCAAGTCTGGCCAGGCACTTTTATTTTTCCTGCAAAAAGTCACCTAGAGGTCCTTCGACTCAGAATAGGTTCTTCTGTGCAAGAAGGTTCTAGAATGTGACCTTGTAAACTATTGACTCATTTTCTTCTCGTTCTTGCATAACACCTAGTTGGACTGGTGAAAAATGCTACAGTGTTTATAAAGTGAAGGCAGATTCAGTGCTTTTCTTTCCTTTTCCCCTTTTTGTGGTCTGTTAGTTATCGATAACTTACTGATATCTGGCTTAGTGACAGTTTGATTAAACCGTGTTTACATCACTTACTGTCTCAAAGTGTGCAGTTGGACCCAGCAATGAGACTGTTGGCTTTTCAATAAAGTCTGCTTGGAATGGGTCCATTGTGCCCCTTTCTAAAGGAACTAATTTTTCCTTTTAAGGGAATCTGTCTGTGTTTATCTCTCAGCCTTGACGGGCGCAAATCTTCTTTTGTAAAAGAATGGAGGGTTGAGTGGACAGAAACTGGGGAAGACAAAGTTTTAAGCGAGTCCACAAAGCTACGTTTGCTGGCCGCGCCGGATGTCTTATCATAAACACAGCCTGGAGTTAGTCGCTCCGGTGGAACATGGAAATCTGTTAGATGTTGTTCGCCGTGTTCAAGCAACATTGCTATCCATCTGGGCAAACACCACATCAGCATGCCTCAGCGAGGGCTGCCAGACTGCCCCTGCACGTCTGCTTTCATTCTGAAAGTAGCAATTAATTTTCAGCCGATGAAAACGGTGAATTTGTACATTGATTCTCCTCAGTTCTTTCAAATGGCTTGTTACCAAGTCTTATATCTCCTGAAATGCCCTGGTAGCCTTTGTGCATAAGTGGAAAAAAGACCCCTTTGGCTTGTATAGATTTTTCTGAAAGGTGTATAATTTTTCTTCTTTCGAGGCTATAGTTTTAATCAATTCCTCACCTCCTCTAACCGGCATTTGTGATGAAGGAGTGATGGGTTATGTTCACTCTCACATATGATCTCTATAGGTGTCTGTAACCTTTGTGATTATCAAACTGTACGTATTATTGGAGCCCAGGACAATGATGCTCAACTCTATCAAGCTGGTTTTGCTTGTGTTCACAGTGCTTTTGTTACCATGGTGATGTAAACATCACTTTTGTGGTGCAATGGAATACCATCACTCAGTGTTATATGTGGCACAGATGTCTGGCGTTTAATAGACGTTTTCTCGGTTGTGTGTGATGCATGTCTCCACACTGATAGGCCACGTTCAACCTCCCTGAGTGGCCATTTATCCAAACACCTTTACCGAATAATTTCTGGACAGGCAATGCCTGCTATGTTTATTTCCCTGCAGATCTCACAGGAGAGCCGTGCAGTCTTTTTTGAGGCAACGGCAGTGAACCTGTGAGCAGATCACCATAAAAATTAAATTCCCACTGAGCGTTCCGTCGCACAGCGCCTTTGCAATGTCATTAAGGACACAGACAGAATCCTGTTCCGTCTCCCTTCCACGTTGTCGTCGTTTCGGTGTCTTTTATCATAATGAAGATCATTCACCGTGCGCATTTGTACTTACGGATTTTCCTTTCAGGAGCAAGCTGCAAATCTCAGTTCCAAATTCAGGGGACAGTCAAGCAGAAATGTAGGGTATTAGGTGTAGGTGCTGGTATACATGGATGGACACTTTGTAATTGGTGTGTTTGTTTGCAGTGTAGAGACAGTTTCCTTCTCCATGTCCCTACCAGGTGTGTTACCCATCCACAGCCCACCCATTAGTCAATCCCCTGGTGCAAACCACATGAAACTAAACACCGTGACTTTGGAATGATTTGATAGGGGAAATTAAGTATAGTAAAGCTTTAAAAAGCTTTAAAAACACAATGTGATCCACCTCTTCGCTCGACATTTGAATACAAAGTATGACAATACAACAGTTCAGATCATACAGGTGGTAACTACAATGAAATTCAAATTTGATTCTAATGGTCTAGGGTAATCTCCACATTTGTGAAAGAGTAGTTGAGTGGCTGTTCATAACTTGGGGATGCGACAGCCTCAAAGGAATGAAAGCCTTTCACACTAACCTTGTCAGAACTCTGTGATATTCAACTCTGTTCATTCTTTATTTTTACCATTCTAGACAGGAAGAAAGGGGACCTGAAATTTTTTGATGTTGGCAGGAGGTGTGGAGTGCCTTCTATTTCTTCTAATCAAATATTAATAACAAGACATAAGTAAAAAAGTAATCACTTTTAATAGCTATTACAATGGAATTTAGATAGAAGTGGGCTCCAACTTGCAGATTTAATTGGGCCTGAGATCTGGTTTGTTATTTGGAAAGTTCTTTAGTTGAATGTGACATGGAGCAGGTCAGGGCTTCAGCACCAATTCTACATACAGCTACCTTTGTAACATGTGCCAGCAAAATGCTGATATTGGACAAATTGACTCTTCTATGAGAATTGCATGTCTGCATCTGTATCTGTATGTTGTGAAATGTAGTTTCGTTTATTTGATTGTATATCGCTGTGACGAAAAGCATCTGCTAAATGAAGAAATGTAAATGTAGGGTAGGTATCCTAGACAGCTACAATTATGTGCAGAAAATGGGACAGTGGGTGTGACAGGAGGGCTTTTAGGATGTGAGCTGAGCGGCATTGTTGCTTTTTCACTTTTTCTCTCCCAGTCCCAGGAGTATTTATGATATGATTTCAATAAGAAAGCCTAATAAAGAACTTTGGCCAGAGTGAGAACAAGGTGTTGGTGTTCACTGATGGTTCCACTCTTCTTTTCCTCCACACATTGCATGAAATTTACTAATGCTCAATACAAGCATAATAAAAATTAATAAAAGGATGACTATAAGAAATGTAAAAAAACCATTTAAGTTGCATGTTGTATGCCTTGAAAAACACAGTCAACAAATGGACATCTGCTTGGAGCTGGAGGCTTTACAGAAAAGTGAAGGGTGATGTAGAGGCAACACTTTTTACAGATCAGAACTGGTAACTGTAGAAGCCACAGGGTTGTTAAAAGCTTATCCACCTTCTTTGTGATTCCTTTAGACCTTCTGTACTCTTAGTGAAAAACTTAAGGCAGTGCTTACTGCCCACAGTTGCTGTGTTGGCACATCAGATGGTGGTTTGGAGTGCGATTTGAATTGGAACGTCAACCATCTTTATATGAAAAAATAAAGGCTAAATACTTCTCCCAAAGGTTATATAATCAAAATGTTTGGGAACCAACTATATTCCTAAAAGCAGCTAAACAGCAAAGAAATATGTGTCTGATCTGTTTAAACAAAACTTGGTGACTGAGGCAACTGACTGCCTGTGTTTTGTTGCTGAAAATGTAGCCAAGTTCTGCATGTGCAGTTGCAAAATTTGAATATGCCTGTCTGAAGCAACAAAATTCCATTGTTATTAGTTCATTAAAATTTTCCCCAGCCGGAATGATTTTGATGTTCTAGATTTTTAAAGTGCACCACTTTTACGTGAATACTGATAAATGTTTCATTTGTTGGTTTTTCTCCGTTTCCATGCATAATATTGGTTGCACTTTCTTAGTCAAAGACAGCGGTACTCCACCCTCAGTGAATGCAAGGTGAGTTGAGGGGGGTGTGACATTATATAACAAATCTTACTGTTCGATAATGGACAGTCCTTTGTGATAAAATAACATTTTCAACAGCTGCACTTAGATGCGAAGACAGAGCCTATGAGGTGTGTTAATGTGAATCACATGGAACGCTCTTGAGATGTCTTCTGCTGCTACTTTTGTACCTTGACTGGTTCAGATTTTGCTGTGAGGCTTCCCAGAGCTGAGGGAGGCGTGGGATTTGCCAGTTCCTGTGTCGGGAGATAGACTGCAGAACCAACTAATAGATTTTTTTTTTTTTTTGTAAATTGCTTTTCCCTAAAGTAATCTATCATCAAATGCATAAACTGGGTCACTTGGTTAAAAAAACAGGAACTAGAGTAAATATGAAAATTGTTCTTCATAGGAGGTAATCTCCCCAAATAATATTTTTTTGACCAGTTTGGTGCAATCATGTAATCAAAATGGATTGGGGGTCTTTTTCATGTTAGAATTGCTATGAAGCAGTAATAAAATGTACTAGATTTTTCAATTGGAAATCAAGGTATTATAAGGTACTCTTTCTAGAAAACTTTTTACAGAAAAATATTATCTAGCTTCCCCAGTTAGTCAAGCATCTTTCCATTTTTGCCTCATCATTATTTCCAGCAAAAAGTATTTTAAATATACTTTGGAAAGAGTCTAGTTTTTGAAACATGATGGTGGCAGCCTCTTATGTGTTATAGCTGAAAACAATGATACTCTTCACTCCAAAGGACTTCATTATTACAAAAAGCAGTTAAATTCTATACCTTCTTCTTATTGATGATGTGCATATTAGCAGTGGAGAAAGATAATTATGATGATTTTCAACACCTTTTAAAGCATCCCACAGCTCTGAAACCAGTTGAATATCATTATAAAGACTGAAATCTTTATGTTGATGCATAATAAGTTGGTTTTTAGGCAGATTTATGCTTTAGAAGTGAGTTCCATCAAATGTACTGTTCATGTCATATGAAAAAACAAGTTTGAAAAATTGTCAGAAAAGTTAGTGGACTGCAGTAGCACGTCACTCTCAATTACAATTACTGGGACAGCAGCAGAGAGTTTTATAAAATTTTGTTCTCAAAAACAATACATGATCTAATGGCTTCTCTGGTGTTTTATTTACACAGCTAGGATTCCTCCAAAAAATCTCTTTTCTAAATATGACTTCTTAAAAAGTCTTTTCTTTCTGTGTTGTAACATGCAGAAATACATACATTAAAAAATAAAACTCATGAACTTCTGAAGAGAAATTTGTGACTTGGCCACAACAATGAGTACTTTGAACTGATTTGGTCTCAAGAGCAAGATACTTAATGCACGTGTTGTTATGCTTTGGCCCAGCAATATGCAGTGGTGCCTTTGACAACAAAAAGCACATCTACATTCTCTATATCATCACTTATGTGTCCCGATGAGCCTTGTGGAGCTGAGTTAATGCTCCATATTGTTGTAATCATTCTTCGATATTCCCTGCAGCCCCTTTCAGTACTGCAGATGTTCCCGTTTGACACCACCTGGTCTCAAAAGCAATATTGTTTTTTAATGTTGAGTGCAGCCATTATGCTGTTTCTTCAACAAGTCAAGCACTTCTTTTTACATTATGGTTACATTAAAGCAACTACGTTAATGTCAAGTTGCGCTTCTTGTTGATCTTCCCAGAGAGCTGCTGGGTACTCAGTGGTTTGCTCATGTTATCAGAGAGGCCAGATAAATAGGTGGTGGGTTTTGGGGGCAAAAGCCTTGCCTTGCTTCCAAATGGCTTGCTTCAAGATACATTCTGGTTCAAATTATCAGGGGTGTAGTGCCAGTGAGATGTCTATTTACTGCTAAGCAAATTGTGAATTGACAGACTTTTTTTCCCCTTTCAGCTCTGTGAAGAGTTCTCTAAACGAATAAGTAATGCATGAAGTATTGAGTCTTCATCTGGCTGTTTTGACTTCTTTAAATATACAGAAAGTCTCACAGTTGTACTGGTATTAGTATTAGTCATATAGTTGTGTAAAGATGAGCATAGTGGCATATTTAACAGAAACAAGGTTAGCAAAACCATGCATTAAATGATCCTTTTACTTGTTTTTCTTCAGGTCTAAGGATTTAATTAAGGAAGCTATTCTGGACAATGACTTCATGAAGAACCTGGAGCTGTCTCAAATCCAAGAAATTGTGGACTGCATGTATCCAGTTGAATATGGCAAAGAAAGCTGCATTATCAAGGAAGGAGACGTGGGCTCGCTGGTGTATGTCATGGAAGGTAAGTTTGAGAAATCCAGTTTAGACTTTGTAGTAAGACATTGCTGGTTGAAACACAAAAGCAAATGGTGGAAAGCAAAACAGAATAGCAGGATTGTACCTTTCCTGACAGGTCTGTATTAATACATCTGTTATAGTTATATTGCAAAATGCAAAAATATATTCTGAATACAAATAAGAAGCAAACAATTTGACAGTTTTCATTTTCAGTGCATTACTGTTGAATTGCAGATAAATCTAATCAACATGGGCGGACGGGTACATTTCCTCTGGAACTTAATGTAGGGTGAAAAAGGTGTCATAAAAGCCATCAGACACATTATGCAACTGAAAATTACAGATTTAAATGTAGTGTTAATTTTTTGACCTTCTTGGTTAGTAATTGTGAATGGCTAGAAAGACCATCTCTACAACTGTGAGAAAGTGTTTGTGAACCTCCAAGAATTATCCGGATTTCTGCATGAATAGCTTCGAAAATGTGATCTGGTTCTCATCAAAGTCATAATATCTAACACAGACAGTCTTATTTAACAAATAATGCACACACAAAATGTTACATTTTTTGAACACATGGTTTGAACAAGTTGAATGAAAAATATGTGAGCCCTTGATGGAACTGAAATTTTAGCAATAACCTCAACAAAATGCTTTCTATTGCTGCTGATCTGATCTGTACAGTGGTTAGGATGTATTTTGGCCCACTTCTCTGTACAAAATCTATTCAGTCCAGACATATTTTTTGGGCTGTCTTGCTTGATCAGCCTGCTTCATATCATATCACAACATTTCACTGGAACTGAAGTCAGGACTCTGATTTGGCTAAGGTAAAATTTAGAATTTCTTCTGTTTCAGAAATGCAACAAAAACAATGTTACTGATTTGCGCTTGTGTTCTGGATCATCGTGATGCTGCACGACCCAACTTGTTTTGAGTTTTAAATCACAGACAGTTGTCCATTCTGCTGTAGAATTTCCTGATACAACTCACTGGTTCTTCAGTGACTACAAGCCATCCAAGCCATGAGACAGTAAAGCAGCCCTACATCATTACACTCTCTCTGCTATGTTTAATATTTGGGGTGAGGTTTTGGCATTGGCATGTAGTGTTTTCTTCTCTCAAAACATTGCATCGCATAAATTTATTTAAAAGTTCAACTTTTGCCTCATTTGTTTGCAGAATGCAGTTTTAAAAGCACAGTGAAACAATCAGATGGTCTTTTGCAAGTTTGAGAGGGGCAGTAATGATTTCTTTAAAGCAATGGTTTCCTTTGGGGTTACCACCCACAGGAACCACTGTTTTTCAGGGCTTTCCCTCAGGTACACTCATGAACACGTGTTATCCAGTCCAACATATACCTGCAGATGCTTAGCTGTCACCGTAGAGTGTTTTGTCACTAGTTGCAGTATTAAACAGTGTGCTGTTCATTGATTATTGTAGGACGAACAGCAACAGTGTTGGATTGTTTCACTTTTATACTATCTGCCTGACTGGTAAATGATGGAGACCCAGTTCTTCATAAATCCTTCTGTAACTCTTTCCAATATTATGAGCTTCAGCAGGTCTTCCTCTGAAATCTTTTTTGATTGACTCATAATTGCACTTCAACATAATTCTGTCATCAGCAACAGGCAACGAGCTTTTACAGTGTTTTGTTGCATGGGAGGTCGGGTCAAACCCACACCTGAATTAATGTGAACACCTGACTCATTGACTTGAGTACCTGATCCCAACAAAACTTATTTTCACCTTGCATTATCCTCCACATCCTTTTTCCATAAATGGTTTTGATTGTGTAAATCATTTGTTCTGCAAAGGCATGTACATTTAAAATATAGTTTGTGCTGCCTTTGTCATTATGATGGAGAGCAGATCACATTTTGGGAGCCATTCATGCAGAAATCCAGATAATTCCAAAAGCTTTGCAAATGTTTCTAACTGTATGTCATCAGGTTTGGATTCAGTGAGGCAAAACTGTGCAGATGCTTTAGAGAAGAAAAGTACATTTTCTGCACATACCTAAACATTAAACATTTATGGATCTGCTGGCTGTCCTGCAGTCCTTTAGGTCATTGGCACTAATAGTCAGTGTCAGCCATGTTCTTCTGGATGCTTGTATACCTCTGGTGCTCAGGCTCAACAACAATAGTCTCCCGTTGAGAAGAGTGCACTCCTCTTACTACTCACTCCTCTTGACATTTAACTCTGTTCTGCCATTTCCTGACCCAGAAAGCCTCTTGAACATCTACAGAACCATTCCTTCCTTCTACAATATCTGGCTATAATGTCTACTGCTATATAGCATATTGTTGTAAAGAATTGACTGCAATTTATTTTCACTTTCTGCAGTTTTATCCAGCCATACTTGGGAAAGTTCTACACCTAAGAAGATCACAATTTGAAATAACCATGATATTTGAGATTTCCAAGCAGCTTTTTCGAAATCAATAGAGTACTGAGTGCTTCTGAAGCGAATACAGAGTTGTTCTGTATTGAAGGATGTAGACAGAATGCTCAGTGGAAGATGGGAACATGACACAACGTGAAGGCTGTAGGATGAAGAGTCATATTCAGAATGCTGTCATCACCAGCAACAGTTTTCAGTGGCATTTGGCATCTTGTTTGGAATGTTAGTTCAGTATAGAACTGTCTGTCTTACTACTTGTCAATCTGCCTGTCTGTCTCTCACTCACTCACTCACTCACTCACTCACTCACATAAACACATACACGCACAGAGTCCCCATCAGAGAACAATGTAGAATCATCAGTTCACCTGAACAACATCTTTTACAATTCTGGGAAGGAATCAGTGCACCCGGAGGAAAACCCACACAAAATGCTGAAAGTCATTACACATTCTAGATGGTCAGAGCTTGTACTGGCTTTGAATCCCCAACCATGGATCTATAATTAGTGCGGAGAAAGAAAAGTAACTGAGCTTTGGGTTCAGTTTGGCCTGCTAGGGTCAATGTTCAGATCTGACAAATTGTCTTTTATTCAGCTGCCCAGGCCTCTCTGCACTTGCTGGTTGATAAGAAGTTCTCACTTATTCTACCTGAAATATGAAAAATAACCTAATTGTAGTTCGGGAGCCACAGCAGCTGGACAGAAGTACAAGTTTTTTTAGGGACAGCCAGTTTTGGTTAGTGAAAAGAATAGTTTCATATGCAATGAGAGGAAAAAGGGGTCTTAGTGATGTACAGGTCACAGAAAATGGAATGCACCTTAACCATCCACCTTTACTCTGTGTGATGACCGAAAATGGAAATACAGTTCTAACATCTGTAGTGTATACAGTATAAGAAAATAATGAAAGTAGCTTTTTTATGTAATAAATAATAACATATAAATTAATGGAGGATACATATGTTTCAGAAATTAATCAGTTCACTCTTATTTTGCCATTAGCCACATTTATTTGCAAGAGAGTCAATCTCACAACCATACATTAAAATGACACTACATTCATACTGTTTGCTTGTTACGAGTCTAATTAGGAGTTAATTATTAATGATTAATCGGGTAATAGTTTTGCTTTAAATGATAATTTCCCCATTATGTAATTTTTAGTTGCTGATGTTCTGTTGAGCTACAGTATATATAGACAGTGCCTTATTCATCATTTTCCTCTGCACTATTTCCATTAGTATATAACCAATAATTTTAATATATGACTACAATTAATGCTTAGGTACTGAAACCAATGTGTTCTGTTCTCCCACATCTGCCCTTATTAAAAATTGATAGGCGTGTGCTTTTAAAATCCTGGTTAAGCACATTCACACAGTTTTGATAGATATGTTATAGTGTTCTGTGTGATTTACAGCCCTATGACAGCCAGTAGGTGGTCAGTGTAAGAGGTGTAAAATAACTGTTTGCATGTCTTCAGCTTGACCGTTTACTATGGATTTGCCGTCTGCTCTCTGATTTGGTCAGTGTAATTGGAAACCTGGGTGCTGCTAAAGCCAGTCATTGTTTTTGTTGCATTTGTTGTGCTGTGTGGGGGTAGACTAAACCCACAGAGAATTATTTTTAGTTTAGTGTAATAAACAGCAGAGCAGTGATTCAGTGTCATTGTGGCTTCAGCAGAGTGATACTATCTTCCTGACTGACAACATTCTCCAAGTATGGCTGGTACACAATTGTAAAACAATAACCTTCTGCTTAAACATTCAGAACTGGTGTCTATACTGATCGCTCACTGAACACCAAAGTACTTGACTGCCCAAGGTCTCCTTGAGTAGGAGGATTTTTCACCATTATTTGCTTCCTGGGAACAAATTCTTGGGTTAAAACAGGTATAGAGTTAAAGAATAGATAAACACTCCTTAAATATCCATTTGAACTCTCCATTTTACAAATCTCCGTGTTTAAACAATACTCACTTTACATGTTCATTTTTAAAATTTAAACATAAAGAAGAAAAGGGGCAATGTCATGCCTTAATCCAGAACCCTTTACACTGAAAGTGTATAGCCATAACCGCTGAACACGGTTGCTTAGAGTATTTGTTACTACTGTTAAGCTATTGACAGTTCTTTATCCATCAGGGTATTTTTGCAGGAGCCATGCAGTACTTTGCTCATGGGTACTACAGGAGGAGTAAGATATAAACCCACAACTTTCAGACTGCAAAGGCCACAAGCAAACTACTGCACTGCTTGCCAGCCCATCTTCAATAATTGCAGACAGTGCAGAGTGAATAATTCAGAGCTTTTGTGAATGGAATTCCAGAAGCTTCGATGCATCTTGACTTCTAAAAGTCTGCATTTGCTATTGCAATGTGAGATGAGTGTATGGGTCAATAAAGCGAGTTATGACTGAACCGACAAGAGTTATTGTGGAAATTACCCCTGAGTGAATCTGGAAAATCGTGGAATCAATATTGCAGCAGGCAATAAATAACAGCATCACTTTGATATCGACATAGTCGAGAAGAATCAATCATATAAATGCTCTGTCTCTCAAAACTATCATTTGGCCATCAACCCCTGAAACAGCTGGGAAGAATTCAAATGTCTTTGTCCTACAATGTAATTCAGCGACACTTTGTCTTATTGCATATATCGTGGATTTGAATAAAACAGAGCATAAAAAGTCATCAGTGTTTGACTGCATGCAAGGATTTCTGCATGCTGCACTTGAAAAGCCTTTTGCAACTTGAATTTCTCTGAGCTGTTTTCAGAGTGATTAGAATTACACATTAGTCACTGTGAAAGACGGAAGAATCCTGGGAACAACTTGCTTTAATTAGGACCGGCATAGTATTTTGGTTGAATGGACTGTAAGGCAAGAATTACATTATTTGGGATGTGTCATTTGTAATGTGTTTAAAATCAGTTTGACAATGCAGTTGCCTTAAGTTTGGAACATAAATAGATTAAGAAAGAAACATGAAATAATATGACAAAAAATAAAGAGAATCAATTTATCTGTTATTTGTGGTCCACAATTTTGTTTCTCGTGTCTTGCAGTAGAAGGTTCGACATCTTTTTTCCCAATGCTGTCGTTAACTTTCATTTTATGCAAGCAAATATGATGTAAATACCAACCAAAGCTCCCTGTAACAGTTAAACTTTCATAAACAATAACAGGGGCACAGTGTCTTAACAGGGATTTGGTTGCATAGCAACCTGATACATACAAGTCCTTATCAGCCCACATGCTGTATATTCATATTAGCATATAGTTCCCAACTATAGAGGGAGGTCTGGGGAGTGGAATACTGTAGCTGGCTACATTTAACAACACAGTTTTTCATATTTTCATGTAACATGGACATGATATAACAATACGTAGTGTCTAAGAGTATTATGGTCTGTTTCAAAGTAACACGAAAAAAGAAAAAATAAAATACAATTAGTGTTTTATTCAAATTTCACTCTCTGTTCCTGATGTTTTTGTTTAGTGCAGCTGCATTTCAAAGTAGAATTTGTTTGGACCTGACATTTGGAATGAACATTTTAATAGACTGTTAGGCTTATTCTGTTATGAAGTTACGGTGCCTCAGTCTCCCTCATGCACAGGGATTTAGATTCTAGTTGTGCTCATCCTCTTTATCCCTCAGCTGTGTAGCCATTTCACCCATCACAGCCAACACTGTCCTGCATTTTACTCGCTGGGTGGATCCTTTGGATGGGCACACGGTCACAGCACTAACCCCAAAACAACAGGACTCATCAGGGCCACAGATCACCCTGCGGCAATACACATCCCCTCATCCCCCTCCGTGTTCATGGGTGTTGGTGCTCCCCGCACCGTGCAGTCAGGTGCCCTCTGAGACAGTGGCAGTATGACGGGCTTCTTGCATTGGCTGCTTGCAGCTACTATAGGAACGCAGCACAGATTTAGAGCCGAGTGCCACAGTGGGACCCTGCCAGCAACACACATCGAATCAGTATGCCTGAACTGGTTTATTTCCACGAAATGGCCCCTTGCAAAAACACGAGGGAGAGACAGAGAGCGTAGGAGGGGGAGTAACTGTCTTTGTGATGCTCCCACACAGCAATGTTGCCGGTCCTTGTTGTGATTGCATCCATAATATATGTCTTTTTTACTTCTCATATACTTTGCTTTGTTGGGGTGGAAGAGACAGCGTCCCTCTCACGCTCCATTACCACTGCGTTCACTAGCTGAAATTGGAACGGGAGACAGCAGCGTGGACCCCGTGCCCACCCGAATGATGAGCAAAATGGAACACTGCTGGCCCCCTTAGTCACCTCAGCATTTGGGCAATATTAACAGAGTCTATCAGCATTCCTCGATGTAGCTCCTCCACCTTCATAATCAATGAGATCACAGAAGTCACCAGAAAAGTGATGATTGCAAACATGTGAGAGCCTGTTTCTTTGCTAAGATTTTGTTAGGATAGAAAAGATATTATTTTCACAATCACAATGACTCATGAGATCGTGAGTTATAAAACCGGAATGAAGCCGATGCTTGCAGAAAGAGATGGATGCTGGTGCTGCTAGAGAGACTTATCCAGTCGGTAATAATAAGGAGTGAACACGGCAGTTCACCCGAAAGGAAGCATTTTATTGCTTGATTATTGTTTGCTCAACAGTAATTGATACTGTGTCCTGTGGGAAGTTTGACTGTAGAACCGCCAAATGCCTGGTAATGTTTTGTGTACTGTACACAGGGCATGCAGGGAGGCAGTGTTATTTATGTGCAAATGCTTGTCAGATGCACTGAGCAGGCCTGGCAAAATTCCTGTCAAATTTTTGGAGTTGAAGACATGTACGCGGTCCCTGTGTCATCAGTATGCAGCGGCAATGCGTTTTGGACACTCCACTGAATCCTGATCTTTCATGCATGTTGGGTGAGGCAATATATATTCATGGTCAGCGTTAATGGCTTATTATCGAGCTATTCAGTAGTTTACCTCTCAGTCTGGCTGCTGATAAACAAGCTACTTGGCACCAAGCTGTTAGACGGCCTGTTGGCTTCTGCACGATGCAGCCTACTCATGCCTTCTTACAAAGCAGCTGCTGGGGTGGCTGTTTGCATACAGGCTGTATACTTTTATCATATATACTGTATAGTTTCATTGCTTCTGTTTTCATCACGTCTTTCCTTGGGAGGCTTCACTGCATCTGTCTTTATCCTCTCACCGCATATGTGGGATCCTTTCTCAACACTCTGCAGTGGACCCTTTTTTATGGACTCTTATCCTGTTTGTTGTTATTGCACCTGTGGGTCTCACCTCTGTGTGCTGTGATTTCAGCACACCTGTGCCACTTTGCTGCGTACACAGTGTATGGATTTCAACAAACCTGCGGGATCTCGTCCCACCTGCTCTTCTGTTGCTGATCCTTTTGGCTTATCTGTTGGACATTTGAATGATGTGCACATTTAAGGGAAGACATCAGCAGCTGTGACTGCTGCTTTAAATAGTCACTTCTGTACATTAGAGCTGTAGCTCGTATCCATTTCGGTACAAGCTCTGCTTTATCCTCTCGCTGCTGCTGTTCCATTCAGTTTTCCATGGAATGCTCCTGTTATTCACTGCAAATCTGTTCAGTTCAAATGCCAAAAAACATGTCACATGAAATAAAAATTCAAGGCATTTGTAGACACATTTTTAAAAGCATTAATTTATCCTGGTGGTTTTCAGAGTCTGACATTTAAACACAAAAAGTACTCCTGTCCATTAGTGTGAAGTACAAATACACATGGAACAGAATTAAGAAAGCTGTAAACCGAAGACTTTGTATCTCCTAGTTTTGAAGAACATGAAAGTCAGCAAAAGGTAGAAAACGTCAAAGCGAACTACTAAAAATAGCAAGAGCAAAGCCTGCTCACAAGGATTGATCACTGACAATGCATAAAATAAAGAGCATGACAGGACCTGGCAGAATGAGTGAAAATGAGACATCAGCCTATGTTTTGTTTGTTTTCCTCTTTGTGATCCATAGTATGCCTTGTTTATCTGTAGAAATGGGAGCAAAGAAGGGATCGGCTAAAAGCAACACCACGTGCAGAGAATTTTACATGTTGAAGAGGAGTTCTGTTGAGTTTGGAACTAGCAGAAGGCTGTGCAAACTGGCTGTTTCTTGGCTGTCTGCCACCCTTCTGCTGGTTTCTCACAAGTTGCCTGCTAATTGGTCCTTTCTGCCATCCTTGCCGGCTTCACTTAAGTGATGGTTAAACCAGCTCTGTTTACTCTTAGCGCCTCTGGTGCTGAACTCTAGAACACACGGCTTTTTGCTACAAGGAGTGTGGGCCTATGCATGCAACTGGCATGAGATTTCTTTTGCTTCTGTTGTGCTGAATCTGTGCCCGTGGACAACCTCGAACCCCTACCCCCCTCCTCGGCGATTGACACACCTTCAGGCCCCTTTGATTCTTTGCTTGATGTTGCAATGGCGGCATTCCAACTTTGCTGCTGAGAAAAAGCAGAAACTGTGGGGTAAAAAAGCACTGCAGCATCACCGCAGAAAGCAAAGGACGGTTTAGAAAATCACGGCATCCACCAGTACTCATGTAACTTGCTTATAATATTACCATGGCTGCTTTGTCAACAGTTGTGAATTTAATAGCATAACAGGTTGATTTTTAGCTTGTTTTTGCACCACTTATGTTTGTATTGATAAAATAAGGTATGAGTCTTTGTTTAGGGGCTTATGGGACAAATATGAGCAGTGAATATAGTCTTGATTTTTAAAACATTTGTATTGCTGGGTTTCACTGTATTCCATTGAAATGAGATCAAACAAAAATGCACTTTAAAGATGAAATCAGTCATATCTTATCATAGCCCTGGTAGTAAACTGTTTTGCATTCTTAGGAATGAAATTCACATCTTTATATTATGGTCCAACAATTTGTTTTAGTATTCTGACTGTCTCTGATTAAATGAATTATATGTTTCCTTTTTATTTAAAGTAGTCTCCCTTGCTTTATTTAAATGTGCCATTAGAGTGCAAGAAAACTTCTGTGACGATAAAGACGGAATTAAAGTGAGAGCTTTTTATTCTTCTAATTAGCATCTGCTAAGTCTTTGTGCTGGCTGTGAGGAGACCTTTAGTGTAATTTAAATGTCACATTAATCCTTCTCCATTTTTTTAACACTGGTATTATTAGTCATCATAATAAACAAAACTTTGAGTCAGGGCAATTACCCTTTTTGACATTTGTTTTCTGGTCTCTGCATTAAAATCTTGGTGGATCCCTGGTCTAGGATTTATCTGCCCATTTAAATACAGTAAATGCCAGCACCAATATGCCCATAACAAAAGCTGCAGTCCATGATTTGAAATTGCAGGGTTGATGACTTGTGTTTGCACAAAGACAAACAGGTACACAAACAAAATGCATAGATTAAAAAAAAAAAACTATATATATATATATATATATATATATATATATATATTTAAAAAATCACATTTAGAACACAGTACTAAGAGATAAAGAATATTTGCCCGTGTGCGGTATGAGCTATGTATTGTTTCTGACCTGATTTAAGATGACACTTTGTACCTCATGCTTCAGAATGAAAACGACACTTTGACATTAACTTGATTTTTAGTCGAATTGCAATGCAAATCATTCGTGGACAGGTATTGATATTCCTGATTTGATCAAGAGAGGAATTTTGAAGTTGATAATTTTCATTCAATGTTGAAATGGGACTTAAATGACAAAGTAAAAACATCCTTGCTTCTTGTCCTAATTGTTATCTTGCTCCTGTTATGTGATTTGACATTAATCCACATGCCATGAGTGGACATTCATTAAACAAAATTGCATTAGACACATTACATTGAAGGAGAAAGCATCCTAGACATCAATAAAGTTAAATGTAATGATAATTTTGAAAAATAAAATATAATGCTAACTTTTCTATTTCCGCTGTTGTAACATGACATGACCCATAATTCATATGTATGAAATATAACATATTTTACTGGTGATGAATGACACTATTATGCCATGTATCCTACAGGTTTGGCTGTTAAACAGGGGGAGCTATAATGGTTTGGAAAAGGATGGGGTTTTATTCTGTTTGACAAGGTCGATGATTCATCAGTGCCTTCCTCTTTAACACGGCTGCTGGAATATGAGGTTTTACTTTGCTGAATAAATTTGTGTAGATAGACTGAGAAGATGCTGGATAGACAAAGGCAGGCTTTGCTGAACTCATGTGCTTTCTTATCCGAAGACAATTCTGAATCTAATTTTATTTTTCTTTTGTATGAAATACTTAAATATTATTATCCTTTCAATGGTATCCATTAGATTTTGGCCTTTTCATACGTAAATAAACGTAACATTTCAAATGACATTTAGATGTCAAGCGTTATAGACCCATTTGAGAAATTTGCTTGAAATGATGAAAGGACACTTCTTTGCGTTGCTGTATTAATGTTTACAAACATATTTTTGTACATGTTATGATTGACATTGTTTCTCCATGAGCATCTGGAGATTTGCATTGGATTTGTTTTTTATTAGCGTATGTCACAAAAAGAATTAGTAGTACATGTCTATCAGTTATTAACTGATAGCCGTAGTTGCAGTAACATCATCGATAATCATCTATTCAACCAGGAAGAATGTCAGTCATTCAGCTTTGCAAAAAGGCAAAACCTCTGTCAGTAACTACTTTAATCTGCATCAGTGCTGACTAAGTGAACATGTGCCAAACATTTCCACTTACAAAGATTCACAACCTAACATGATTTTGCAGCATTCAGGCCATTAATATATCACTATAGATGAAAGAAGAACATGCAAATTCTTAACCCATAGTACAGAAACTATGAGGCATCAGTACTACCCAGTGTGGCACAATGCCATCCTATGTATAGAACAAAACTGAATGGAAAAATTATAATTGTATAAAAATTATACAAATATGTACTCTATGCATGTGAGAAACTGAATATTGCTTGGACAGGACATCTGGATATGTTTGGACCCGTGTCTTGCTTATGTAATACCTCTGGACTAATGGAGAATATGGCCAACACCTTCAGGTCTAGTAACCCGGTCAACCTCCCAGTAAGATATACTGTTCCCACCCACCACCAGATCTGTGGGCTCTGGGGAGGCAGTCAGACTTCTGGGTTGACTGCATGGGGGTCTTTGGGGTAGTCAACTCATAATCTTAGACTTGATGAAGATCAGTACACTAATCCCTAACACTATCTGCAATGATAGAGAATTCCAAAATAATAAATTCACTTTACTTAATTAAATTTTTTCAGGTTGATGAATATTTTCACATTTTTGTATCAGGCAAAAGGAACCCTTAGAGTAAGAAGCACTGTACGTTCCTATGTTCTCTGGGAATTAGAGTAAAGGTTTCGGAAAAACATGGTTTTGTTTGTTGTGGAGCCACTTGAAGCAGTTCTCTACTGTTCTTGTTCAGCTGTTTGGAACACAGGTACTGTGTACTATTGTTTTAATATTGTACATGGTGGAACAGCTGTGGGGGTTATGAGTGTGAATGACAAAATGATCACATGCAAACTTGAAAACGTGGGCTTGATGAATAAGAACACAGGTGGGGAGATGGAACAGAAACGGATCGTGGCCATGGCTCAGCGCTCCAGTGTGTCTGTGTTGACAGATGGACGCAGAAGGAGACGCCTGCACCTGGGAGCGGGAAGTAGCCTTATGGCGGGTTGGCTGTTGGGGGAGCTGGGCACTGGGTGAGGGGAGCTAGGGTCTCCATCATGTGTTTCACTGACAAAGATTAGCCCAGACCTCTGAGACACCTGACAACCTGCAACGATTAAAAATATAATCACCACCTGCCCCCACCCCACAAATAACTGCTCTGTCCTTTTGTGAAAATGACTGGTTAATAATTGGTTTACTGTTGTAGACAAGACACATTTGTTCATTAAACAACAGTCTTCCTGGAACATTTTTGTCGTGAAGCACAGTACAATGACATAGACTATATGCTTCTAGGAGATGAGCAAAAACAATGGCCTGCATGGAAGTTCAGAATACAATGAGGAGTACTTAACAAATTCTTGTTTCTCATCTTTTTATAATAAATAAAGAAGACTGTGCGTTCCGATATCATTTTTGTATAACAATAGTAAGACCAGCAACAAACTGAAATATAACGATCTGTTTCCAAATTAAAGGTAAAACGACACCGAGTGTTTTCTCATTAATGAAAATGACCATTTTTGGAATGGAAAAAATGATTTAAAAGATGAAATTTTGATAATAGCACATTGCAATTAATAATAGTAGATTTTAAAAGCTGTAGTTGCATTTTGTTAATATAATAAAGTAGAATTATAATGTAATTATTTCCTAACTGGAACGGAACTGTATAAATGACTTGTACTGACATTACATCTTTTGGATGTTTAATTCCCTGTCTGCATAGTTGAACGAGTCCTTTGGGGTCAGTTTTAACTACTGCAGAAATCTGATATATCTTGTTGCCTGGGAGGTTTTCTGTGCTTCACCGAATTTACATAAACACCGTCATATTTGTATTTTTCCCAGCTTAAAACAAATGTGATGAAAATGCTGCCAAATAATTGATAATTTACAAATATTGGTCACTTATGGATACATACTTACAGGAAGTTGTGCTTTCTGATTTGTGAAAAATATTTTGTATGTTTTTTCAGCACAAGTTTATGTAATTAGGTTTAGTTATTCCCATGTTTATACTTGTTATTTAAAATATTTAAAATATGCCCCAAGAGGCTTGTGCCTTTTCTACTGTTCATAAGAACTGTATAAATAAGCTGGGGGAACAGGACGAACACAGCCGCGGTTTTTGGTCAATGTTAGCATATTAGGTGTCTTTCTGCTAAGGGTGTCCTGGGCTTCTTTAAACAGTTAAGCACTGAATCATTCCCCTCCCGAGCCATTCGCCGTATGTTAGTGGAACCGGGTCTGCTGCTGTGTGCTTATGTTCACCGTTCCACATCTGCACTTTCTCCTCCCGCCTGATTAGGGATTTCCTGTCACAAAGAGACAGGCCAAATCCTGACAGCCTGCAAAAAGCAGGCCTACGGAATCCACAAGAAAAATATGCCCATTTGAATGTATCCCAGGTTACTTTCCTGGCTGGGGAAATTGACCCTGTCAGGTGAATTTCCTTTACTCTTTTGCTGTATATGCAGCAATTACCCCGGGACATTAACAAACGTTCAGGAAAGTGTATCATCTGCAGAGGAACAAATAGTGACAATTTGAACACTGAGCCGAGAGAGCTGAAAGCAAACATTTGCATTAAAATTTAGTGTAACATGTGCGGCTTCATTGCTTTTTAGGCAAACATTCTGCCATGTGGAACTGAACTGAAGTGAATACAAGCAGCTACTAGAGAAACCATTTCAGGTTTAATTTCCTTCGTTTAAATCCCACTTCAGTGCAAAAAGAGTATAAACAAATATATCCAATGTAATAGCAAATTTAAGCTGTTTGGTGAATGTGACATGAGCATCTTGATACAAGGGCTGTTTTTTTTAATCAAGTGATGTCTGAAGACTGTTTACAACAACCCTTGTCGAGGGTGGCAGCCACTAAAGGGGTCTCATTGTTCCTCTGGATGCACCAAGTCTGTCCAAGTGGCAACACAGGCAACAGTTTCATTTTCTTCATGGACACTTTCAAACCTCTTCTCTCTGTCAGTTTCTCAGATAACGCTGTTCAGCCAAGCATGAGGAGAATGTGCTCAGTAAGGTAAATTCCCAGCCGCAATCTCTATCCCTTGTGAGCTCTTCACCAGCCTGCTCTCATGTTAACTGGGCTCAAGAGCGTGTGGGGCACGAGGCAAGAGAATCTATCGATAAACTTTGGATAGGCTGAGATGTGCCTTTGAAGATTAACGTTGCCTGGTAAACATGGTAAACTGTACAGCTGGTCCAGGTTTTAAAGGATGTTTTTCCCATTACCCGTTTTTGTAATCCACATTGTTAGGTAGAATATGCCTTTCTTAGTAATGATGTATAGTGCATTAGATAAGTTGAAAGCCTACTGGTACATTGAATGCAAATATTCTACATTAGATCCTAAATGATTTTCTTTAAGATTAATGCACCGTGATGAATGGGCTGCTGCTGTAATCTGAATCTGGAAATTTTAAAATGAATTATTTCCTAGCTATTTCTTTCTTCTTTTCAAGTTGTGAAGTACACTCTTGTTACTCAAGAATAAGGAAAAATGTTAAGATGTAATAATTATAAGAATTTTACCTTTTGCCATGTTTTCTTGAATGGCTCAACAAGGCATCAGACTTTGTCAAAGTACAACCTTTTATGTGTGTAATTTGCCATTAAGAGCAACACTGGTCTGTATTTATGAGGCAGGAGTGCCTAGGACCGAACTTACACTTAACAGCTTTCTAATGACTACTTGAGAAAAATAATAGGACTTATCAAACATATAACTCTTTCTTTCCATCTATGTAAATCAGTGGTAGAACTGAAGTCATGATCCTCTACTGGAATGCAAGTATACTAGATGTTTCACAGTTTCAGGGCTGAACTGTATGATTGAGGCCAGTCTTTGCTTCTGCTGACAACCTACTGGTGCCAGTACAGAGGTGCTTAGTAATGACTTTTAAGCAGCTGGTCTGACGACTGACATCTTTTGGTGGGAGTGGTGGTTGGCACCAGGAGTTTTCAGTGGAAAGAGCCTGTGTTTGTATAGTGTTGGTCGTTTTTCCACTGTTGCTTTTGGTTTATTGCTTCTGGGGCTGTGCCAGCTTATCTGTTTTGATTTGGTTTCTGTCTCAGTCCTGACCGTGTGGCCACCTCCACCCCACACCAGGACACAAGGAATAAAGGGGTAGTCACAATAAACAGCAAACAAGTAGCTTAGGTTAGGGATTAAGATAGGATTAGGGTTAAGATTTACTACCATAGTTGTGTAGATAGATCAAATTTTATCAATATACAGCTCACATTTTCAATAAATGAAATATAATGTGCATATAAAATGAGATATTTTGTTAGAGTAATGAAATCTATACAAACTGAATAAAAATCCACATTTTGCTGGGTAATATTTTTAACTATTACTTTACTTATACTTTTTATAACGCAACTTGCAATGTAAGAATGTTCTTTACGAATCAATTTACAATTATACATTTATAAAGCAAAGTAACAAATGGAATAATTTAGAAAAAATAATTTCATAAAGCTGATAAAAATGAGGTGAGACAGTCTCGTCTCTTTTCATTGCAAGGTTCATAGCTCTAGTCAGTACACTACCATCTGCCTTAAATGAAATTATATTATTAATTTTCCATTTAGGTGATGTCTTTACCCAAAGTGATTTGCAAACTATTTGCCAAATTAAACAACAGCGTATTTATAAGTGAGTATAAATGAGGGTATTTATAAATGAGTTCCAGCATTTTAACTTAATAATAACATAACAATTCTTTTCAAATAAATGCGAAATTTGACCCACATCCCCTAATTGAAGTAATGGGCACGAGTTCTTTTAACCATCGGGGTATTCAACTTCAGTGAGACACTTCTGGGGGTCCTTCTTGTCATCTGCCTCCATATATGCATACATATGCATCTTAAGTTATGTGTCCAGCTACTGAACAACAAATTTCCCTGCAGGGATCCGTAAACTCCTATCCTATCCTATCCTATCCTGTCAAGGTAAAAGGTAAAAAGCATCAATTCCTGAAATTTCTCAGAAAATTACTTATGTTTATTTGTGGAAATCTATGCCATTACTACTCATATTTTGCTTACCTTTTGCAAGGTAAAGTATGTTTTAGGGTTAGGGTACACGTGGTTTTTATGAAAATAAGAGTTCAGATCTTCTAAATAACTGTTAATATATTCTAAGGTAGTTTTGTTCATTTCATACTAAACTGTGTTCAAAAAGGATTTCAGTCCATCCTGGGAGAATAAGGCAAGAGACAAGAAACTGTATGTTAATGTCTTTTTCCTTTTGTACAGATGGCAAGGTGGAGGTGACAAAGGAGGGCATGAAGCTGTGTACCATGGGCCCAGGGAAGGTTTTCGGAGAGCTGGCCATCCTATACAACTGCACTAGGACAGCAACAGTAAAGAGTAAGTGTACTTATACCATCCAGCCCACAGCATTTCTTGCTCCACCCCACAAAGCAGGATTTCTTTGCAGAGCAGACACAGAATTGCTATGTCTGTTCAGCACTTTATGGCAATTTTGTAAACCCCGTTTCCGGTGCTTGTCAAACACGCCTTGGCTTGAAGCCACCTTTTTATTATTGAGTCAAGCTGGGTTGTCAGACTGAACAAAGTGAAGTTGAAGGGGATTTGATTGGTGTTCGTGTTTTGTGTGTCACAATCTTTGTTTAGCCTTAAGATGCCTGCTTTCAAGGCTCTAGTGCTCAACTGCTTTCAGAATTCCAGCAGAGATGATCTTTTTTTAATGCAAAGTGGAGTGTTTAGCCCAGATGGTGTGAAGTCCAGAGCTCACAGGTTACATAATGTTTTAAAATTCTGATCTGGAGCCAGAATACCAGGGTAATGACTTACTGTCCCAATAATTGCTTTTTAAAATCAATTAAGTGCTGTGGTGTTGCAAACACCTGATGTTCAGATGAGCTGATAGACTTTTGCCAGTGTGATAAACTGTCTATAGAAAATGGAAACACTTGTGCATTTTTACTTTTGCATTCAAACCAGGAGGTGAAACTATTTTATTTAGGCAAAGGTCAAAGTAACGTGATGCGAAAGCCAAATTGAAATGAATGCCATCATTACTGTGCTGTGCTGAAGTGGTTGCTGGCAAGCTAGCAGTATTTTTCCTCTTCGCCGGGTCCGGGACTAAGGCAAATGCAAATTCTAGTAGCAGCTGTGGCTTTCTGAAATCTGATTAGGCAGTTTTATTTGCTGCATCCACTTCAATTGTTTTCATATTTCAAACAGAAAAGTAGGAGAGTTCTTGTAATTCTTTTCAAGCTATCGCCCACACGCATACACACACACACGTACGCTTGCACACACACACACACACACACACACACACACACATACACACACACACACACACACACACACACACACAACCTTGCTCCCATCTCTTTAGTGCTCCTGTAAAAGATATACTTAGGAAAAGAAATTTAGCTTTTTAATTAGATCATTATCTCTGCAAGAGATTAAATATATCTTTGGGAGCTTGGAATATAAATAAAAAATTACACTTTTTGTGTTAAAAAATATTTTTTAGATTTAGGCTCAGTACTTGAGAAAGTTTCATAGTTATTTATATTTTACTGGAGTAACTGACTATAGCAACTTTAGTGCAGAGTTAGGATGTAGAGGATCTAGAAATGTGACCAGATTATTGTATATTTAAATTCTTATAGGTTGCTGTTGCCTTATTTTTCAGTTGTTATTGCAAATAAGCTATGTTACTCATAAATGGATGCCAAAAGAAAGTTAACGTTAGAAAGTTAGAAATGGGCATTGTTACCTGTCTTGTAAAACTGAAAAATGTAATGACATGTGCGTGCTCCAGGCTGCTTCACAGGCCTGTCATTTTCCTTTCTTTTTATGATTGTCATAACTGTATTCCTAGAAATATTCACTGCCATGGAAAATTTCTTATATTCCTACCCTTATTGGTGCTGTTTAGAAATCTTGTCATGGATTTGCTGAGAAGATTTCTTGTCTTCATAATATTTTTACTGGAGAACTGACTAAACAACTGTGGGACCTTCGAGATATGTGTAATTTTTTAAAATCACATGAATCACCAAATTATAGACAAATGATCTCAGTTTAATTTATTGAGTAATTTATAAACTGCATGTCATAGTAAGCGGAATGATTTATTATATTTTGTATTTATAATTTAGTATGATTTTGAGAAATATATTTTCACTTTCAATCCACAGTTGAACATGCTTTTTATAGGCACTCTGTGAATACATTTTTGCAAACTGTCCTTAATCCATTTGCTTCTCTCAAAACTGTGTATTTTTCAGTTCTTATTTTGCATACTTTTTAGCAGAAGTGCTTACAAAGGAAACCAAACACTATTCCCATGGCTAAATCTTATTGAAAAATGCTAAATAAATTTATTTCTGAACTATCAATCACTCACTCATTCATTCATGTTGTATAACTCCTCACCCTGGTTAAGGTTTTGGTGGTCTGTAGCCTATCCTGGAATCACTGGTTTCTAGGCATGCAGCCACACACACACACACACACACACACACACACACACACACACACACACACACACACCACATACTACGGGCAGTTTGCAGTGGCCATTTAACCTGAAACATGTCTTTGTACAGTGGAAAGAAACTGGAGCATGAGGAGGAAACCCATGCTGATGTGGGGTAAACATGCAAACACCACACATATATATATAAAATTAGGATGAGGATTCATTAGTCTGATGATTCTAATATGTGGTAAATTAAAATATCAAGCAGATACAACCAGAAATAATGTTAGGACATTTTAAAGGCAATATTTCTACGTAATTGTACATCATTTAAAGTGTAAAGTATAGCATGTGTTAAGTGGTAAATTGTTGTACTGGGCAGGGTTCTGCTGTAGCCACCTTGTGCAAGGTTTTAAACCTGAAAATGTCTGATAGACATTTGATTAACGGTAAAATTTTAATTACTTTGGATTGAAGTGTTGCCTAAGCAACAATAATAATGCATCTGACAAGGCCCAGATGGCAACATTCTGTGGATATTCACAGGGAGGCCTTTGCAAGCAGTTGCTCCTGCTGCGGTGAAACAGAGTGGAGCTGAACAGCACGGGCCAAGGGTCTGCCCCTCTCAAGCACACTGACATCACAGGTGTTCCTGTGAGCTTCGTAGGTATTTAAACTTGTGAATTTAAAGTCTGAGGAGCAGCAAACTGTGAAAAGGTGCTCTGGTAGGCTAGCAGTCCACTCATTCAAACGGCACCACTTTCTGTGTAGCCCGTTGCCATGGATACATGTCCAGTCTTCTTCTAGTGAGCCTCAGGAGAGAGTGACTGAGAGAGACTAGTTTCACCCATTATGTACCATGCTGCCCTCTGCGTGGCACAGACCCAAGAAGGGGCATTGCTTCATTAAGGTCCTGTTATGCATTGCTTCTAGAACAGCTCCATTGCAGGAATGGCAAGACATTTGTTTCTGCAGCAAAATGTATGCAAGAAGCATAAGTGAGGAACTCACATTTAGTTGGCCATTTGGGATGTTTTTTAGTGGAAAGTATGGCTCTCAATGACCTACAAAACAGATGTAGTAGTTGGTATATTCATCCATTCATTCACCCATCAATTTTTGTTAACCACTTATCCTGAACAGGTTTGCAGCGCTCCAGAGTGTATCCCGGAAACTGGGCGCTAGGCTATGGAACTGCTCTTGGATGGGAGGCTGGTCCATCACAGGGTGACCACTCAAACCCAGTCATGTAGTAGATGGTATAATATAAGATATTTAGGTGTTTGACAGATCTAGGTTTTTAAATAAGATTTTATGGTTAGGATTACGGTTATATGTCAAAACCATAGCAAATGTGAACACTGAAAGTTCCAAGGGGCATATTGAATATACTTGAATAATAAAAGCAAAATAAGACTCTTCACTGTGACTTATTTTGCCATTACATGAGGACAACCAACTGATTTTTGTGGGACTACACAAACTCAAAGTTCTTGTCCTACACCTTGTGCTTCATTTTTCACTTTTGCTTTCAGACAGTTTTCAAGTTTTGAGATCAGTTACTTTTCATCTTCACTGCAAAGATTAATTTATATGTATATAAAACGCTTCTTCGTAGGACAGTAGCCAGGGATGAATGGTTCTATATACAGCATATGACCGGTGAAGACTCATGTAGCTGATTGCTCACTGGTGAACTCAGCACTCTGGAGTGCTGTACGTAACACATAGATGGTTGCTGTATGTTGGTAATGAATACAATGAGTGCATAAAAGCAGATAAATGATTAGATCTGGACATGTGGCTTTCTCCAGATTCTCCCATGTGATACCTCTCCACTCCTCAGTTATACAGAAAAGGACGTTGATCCAGCTTCCTGCTTTTCACTCTGTGATTACTGAGAATCCCTCATTGTTGTACACCTTGATTTACGTGACCCTTGAAGAGTTCTTTTCATTGAGCGAAATCACAATTCATGAGTGAAAGTAGTGTTTCATTAGCGGGTCGGCCTCACCTCTGTGAGCTCTGTCCTTCATTGTGAGGTTCTGGTATAGACCAAGCCGTCCTTAAGGAGCAGCAAGAAATGAAGATAAATCACATGTCTGTCTATCAGCGAAAGCCAGTCTTCCTAGAAAGTCTGAAAGGGATGCTTCTCTATTATCTGAGATTGCCTTTTTTGTCTCATTCATATGGATTTATCCAGTGATCACGTCAGAATGTTGTTTTTCAGACCATTCAGTGGCATACAGTGCATAATTAAAGATGGATTTTCACTTTCATTGCTAATTGCAAAACTTTTTTCTTCCCAAAATTGCACAGCGACTTCTAAAAATCAACTCGGTGTATAAAGACTGCATTTTAATTTATCCTGCATTTTGCTCTTTTGTCTATGGTACATTTATAGATGACGTTATGTTCGTGAAAAGTGTAACTCCTGTTTTTAGATTTTGACTCATGAATAATTATCAATTATGCAAGAATTACATGTGAAATGCAGAGCTGTTGCGTATAATTACATTCCATATTATGTATTATCAGGTTCTGTATAGCATCTGCTACTGCTTTCTGTTAAAAAAAGTACTATATGATTAAAACATGAGAACATCCTGCTAACTTTAGTCACTCTATAGTTATGTAGGTTTCCAGAGGGATTTGAAATAATATGGGAGGGATTTGGTATTCTTTTTGTAGAACATCCCTTCTGCAAATTGTTTTAAAAATATATAAACAAATATCAGTAATTATTGAACAGTTATTACCAGCTACTTTTGCAACGAGTCGAAATGTATAACATAGTTCCAGTATTATAATATAATCAATCCTTTATGTTTTACATGCCAGACATATCACACTACCAAGGAGAACGTAATCTATGTTCTGATGTTGGATCTGACAGATTATTATACATCACAATGCATTTTTTCTTCCGGTAAAATAAACACAACACACACTGAAAGGAAAAAAATGATCAGAACAGAATGAGGGCCACAAACCTGGAGAGTAAGTGCCTTACCACCATGCTTTCCCATTTTTTGACAGGGGTTTCCTCTGTCTTGTCTGTCATCAAAGAATAAAGAATTTGATAAAGAACAAAATGACCAGGCCTGTTCACCCTGATTCTTCAGGAACATAGTCAGCATAAACCAGCTAAACTGTGCACTCAGCCCTATTGTTACATCATTTACATCAACAACAGTAGCGCGTCAAACAGCCTTTTATAAAGGCTGTGTAACACATATGGTCCTCACTGAACCACTGCAGTAGGTAAAGGAACTTTGTGCACTACACAGTAATTCTGGCTTGCTTAATAAACACCAGAAACTATGTTCATTTATGGATGCACTGGCAATTGTGAGGTTAGAATAACTTGCTATTAGTTTGCTGAAGTACAACTCTCACTTGAATTAGCTGCAAAGGTTAATTCAGTTGTATGACTTTTCCCACAATCTCATGGTCATGATATAAGTGGAATCTGCTCAGCAGGTACTTTTATCTAAAGCTGCTTAGGTACCTTAGATTTTCACTGATTTACTGTATAAAGGTGAAGTTAAGTTTTTTGCTTAAACCCACTACTATCACTGAGGGCTGAAAAAGTTTACCAGCAGCCAAGATGTTCTGTCAGGCAAAATATGTTTTACATCTCATTCTTCCACCTTTTCTGTGCTGCCACCTGCATATGGACCTTCCCTACCGTAGACAGTTTGATGTACAGCATCCCTTCCTTTGCGATGGTGCTGTCTTTGTACCTGTCAGACTTCACTGATAAGAGCTTTGGTGCAGCAGGGGTCCCCTCTAGCTGACTTCTGTCAGCTTCTCCAGTGCAGGATGTAAACATGGTTAGCTTTTTGTGATTTGGACAAGTGGTCCCTGGGGATAAAACTTTTACTTCACACACTCTTGGGAAAATAAAATTGCATACATTAAACCATTTTACTGAAAAGTGCCTCCTATGGCAATCAAACCTGATTATATCAATCCCAATTATCATATCTACCACCAAAAAAGCAGGAATAGTATATTAATATAGCATTACTATATCCATCCATCAATAGCATGTCATCCAGGCCAGGGTTCTGGTGCTGTGGAACACTGGAAACATAGAGCAGGATGCACTTTACATGAAACAGTCATACACACACACAATCACTCATTCAAACAGAACAATTTAGTGTCATAAGTTCTTTTGAAACATGTCTTTGGACTGTGGGAGGAAACCAGAGCACTCTGGAAAAAAACAGTACAAGCACAGACAGGATATACAAACTCAACACAGATTTGAACCCATGTCTGAGTTCACAGCCTAGGATGTGTGAGGCACCAGTGCCAACCAGAACTTTAACAGCTGTAACAGCTGTTAAAGTTGTATAACTAGCTGTATGTAAAAATGTTATTGCCAAATTAATGGTTCCTGATGACACAGACATACTAAACTAACTCAACTGGTAGATCTGACTTTGCTGCTTTTATCAATATGTCATATCTTGCAGTGTTACCCTATTTAAAAAACCACTCGAAGCAAAGTAATATTGTACTTCAGACCTTAAGTTTCCCTGAATAAGTTGTCTTTTAATTTGTTGGTTTGCTTAAGCAATGGCTTGGAAAGTCAGTCATTGTCCCTGTTGTTTCAGGTCTGTATAAAAAACTAAAATATGTATAAAAACCTGAGTTCTTCACCTCTGGTTGAGGCAGTATGGCTTGAACCAACCTTGCAAGTAAACAATGCAAAGTAGATGAAATGAAAAATTCTAGCAACAACAATTGACTGCTTAAATGGATCCTCCTTCAGTCTGTATGAATAACACAACTGGCTTGTGGGTCTTTTTCTGTCACACAAGACCATTCATTCAAGCCACCAAGATCAAGCCAACACAGCAGTCCAACATAGCCTTTTTAAATTAGCTACGGTTCATTATGGAACTCAAGGTACAGTCATTTCTATAAAATAGATCTGCCAGTTCAGGTTAAGGACATGTGAAGTCTTCTCCTGGTGCCTTCTTACATCTATAAATGACTTTAGCCATCGTTTTAAAATGTATGAAATACTGCAGGTGAAGTGATGCAAGTCTTCTTGGATAATGCACTTTCTTATAGTTAAACAAAGCTATATTTGTTTATATATAAGGGTTTTTTTTGGTAAAAAGTGAATACATATATTAATGTCAGTAGACATAACTTTTTAGCATATTTAATCATATTCATGTCTGTAGGCTCAGTGGCTCAGTCTAATGTTTCAGTATCTTTAGGTGTTTTTCATCCTAGTGTCTAAAACCTGAGACTAACACCCGAAACATTTTTCTTTTTTCTTAAATGTTAAATTGTTTATAGCCAGACAAATTAGAACTTTTTAAAACATAGATTGAAAACATTTTCTTTGAGAACTATTTCCTGTTTAAGATGATATTGCAGTTAATGAAAAATTAACAACATGTTTGTAAGTGCCTTTATCACTGATGCATTTGTCTTTTTGGGAAAACATTTAGGTCTATAGGAATTACAGGAATTGGTGTTATTTTTTTTGACCAAGGACCTCAGGGTGTTTAGATTATTTCATCAAGTAACTGTCTGACCACTTATTTGATACCATGTTCTTTTTAATGCTTGGATGCTTTTTAACCTAAATACTAATTAATAGTATGTGTACACAGGTACATATTTATATGCTGAACTGTTTCCTACAAAAGAGACATCAGTGTGTTGAGCTGAGTCTGTGGCAGGAGACAAAAACCGTAACTGAAAGTAACAGCAAAATGCTTCTGCACTGCGAGGCTGATAAATGACAGTTCTCAGCATGAGGCTAGAACCAATACATTTATTTGACCTCTTTCCTACCCCTGGCTGCTTCCGAGTCTGAAGTAATGATTACTGTGCTGAATTATCTTCTTAGGTAATTAAGATGTTTTACTTTTCTAAGACAAGCTTAGACACCGAGCGAGTCTGAGATAACAGTAAATTTAAAATGATCGTTCTGAAGACAAATAATTTATTAAATTCAACTTAGTGTGTATTGCCTTTGAATAAAAGGATTTCTTGGCAACTCTTTAGAGTTTAAATGAAAGCAAGTTGCAGTATGCAGCAAGCATGGATTACAAAAAAGTGAACCATGAAGCCCTGAACGAAAATTTGGCAGAACATCAAGTTAGAATTAGTTGTTTGCAAACTCCACTTACTTGGTTTGCTTCCTGTAAAACAAAAGTATTGGGAGTACCATAAATACAGCAGTTTCTCGGTACCGAAACTCTCTATATTTGAATATTGACTAGAACGGCTCTTGAAAATTAATACCTATATATTTATATCTGAATGGACACTTTTGCAGTAGTGAATTTTTATCTGAAGCTTATCAATAATAAAAAAGTCAAAACAAATAAAAAACAAAATTTTAAAAAACTTAATAAATCTACAAATAAATATTATACAGTACTGTAGTGTACTCTAATTAAATTCTACTGTAGGTGTTGTATTAAACTCTATTGTGTGCTTTTATGAGTTTATCAAAAGCCATAGCTGCATGTACACAGGTGTTATCGCTTTTTTCGCTTTGTTTGAACACATTTGTGCCATGTCACTACATTTATTTATTTATGTGGCTATTTTTAAAAAACTTTTTAAAAAAACAAATAATTTATTTAAATGCCAGTTCTTATGTCAGACAATCAGGTGGAAGCGGCAGGTTACTTTGACACACGTCTTTATCCCTTTTATTCAACATTTCATGGCACTGAACTCCTGCTGCAAACCCTGCACATGCATGTGAAAAGCCTACTGTACATAATGTACCACACGTTATAAACATCAAAATTAATGAGAACATTTAGTGTTTTCTAATTAATGGTGTTTACAGTGTTTTATCACGCTAAAGTCATGGGTTGATAGTTACATAGATGTTTTCCGATTGGCCAGGAGCACATTATTTTTCCCCTTTTAAAATAATGGGAAATAGGGGGTCAGTACTTGGTAAATTTGGTATCCAACCCGTTTTCAGGGTCAAATTAGATTTGGATACTGAGGAATTACTTTAAAGTCACAACCTGTTACTGACTGATAATTGTAATAACAGAAAATGCCCAAGGGTTGTACTAACATAAAAACTGTTGATGACAAAATGTTTAGTTATCTGTTAAGAACACTGACCATTAGACTAAACAAACTAAACACCACCAAGACAAAAAGCAGTGACTTTTATTAAAGTATGAATTTTAAAGTCTAAGACACTAAAGGTAAGGTAAACATTCTGAAGTGCCTCAGGTCTGACTGTAAAGCTGCTGAACTGAAATGACACAGTTTCAGGAGTTGGCCTGAGATGGCTTGACAAGCTGTAGCAGCTGTACGGTGGAGGGGCTGTGATCTTTAAGGCAAGATGGCTTTTAAGGTGGTCACAAGTGTACCGTGTGCATCGTGTACCTGTGTGATCCAGGCAGGTCTGTTTTTCTTTATTATGTGGTTATACTTCCATAATATTACTCTAGTGTGCTGTAACTTTCAGGCACTCTGTTCATGCAGCCCATATTCATTATGTTTTCAGGCTAAATTTCCAAAAGCTCTATTCCTGTGCTCTTTACTTTTCATTTTCATTTATTCTGTGGGGACCAGGCGATGGACTAGTGTCAGTCACATCCAGCGTGTATGCTGCCTCAGGCCCTATGTTTGCAGGACAGGCTCTGGACCACCTTGACCCTACACTTGACAAACAAGTACTAATAAAGGATATGGATGGATATTTTGTGAAGGGAAGTTATTTGGGGGGTGGGATCAATGTTCCAATGGAATCAGCCTCAATCAGTGTCACCCCATCCTGTTCTTCACCCTCAGTTTGATCAGTGTGTCATGTGCATACTGTCCATGCCGCCCGCTCCCGCCGGACAGGCCATAGCCCATCAGTAGCGCTTTGTTTGCAGCGTAGTGCCACTCAGTTCAGTATTAATGGCGTAATTATTTACACATGGCGGCTCACGAGAGGCCTCAAGATCAAAGGGACCTTATTATCCTCAGTCTTTTAGCAATTACACTTTAATTTAGAAGAGAGGTACAGTGCTATGAGCCAGATTTTACCCCGGTAACAAGTGTACATTTTTGTTGATGGAGCTCTACTTGACACTGAAGACTGCTACATTTTCAATAGTCCCCTTTTTTAACCGTGTCAGTTTTTTAATGAATGTAATGTACAAGACAATATCTGGATTGTCAAATCTTAATAGACGGAAAGCGTACTGAAGCCAACTTACTGGGGAAAGTACAAAACCTCAGTCAAAGATATAAACAAAACATTATCTCTGTTTTATCTATTCCATTTTGCAGATCACATTATCTCAACTGTAGGTAATACTGTACATGATTCATTGAAAATTTAAACATGCAATGTATTAGCTTTTGATTTAGTTAGGTATTAAATGGGGACCATAACACAAAAGTTCTGTTTAAGTTAAAATAGTTACATCACACATCCCAGACATAAAGTGCTCCTTAGTTAAATAACTTCTGCCAAATAGCCAACTATTTACTTTAAAACATGTGCAAACTTTAAGCATTAAATCTTAATGAAAGCATTGGGTAAATGTACTTGCTTATTGATATTTTTAACAGAACACAGATTTGCTTAATATATGATTTCAAAAAGGCACATTTTATTAGCAACAGCAGCAACCAGACTGGCTCACAGCAGCATATTGTCAGTACGTCCACATGCATTAGGTAAGGATTAAAAAATTGCAATGTTTCAAAAGTGTAATCAAGTGCCACTGTACTAGAACACCATTATTTAAAAAGGTGTTCAAAAATCATCAGTTATCATACAAATTAAGTATACATTTTTTCTAGACGAAGAAACTTTATCACCTGGGTCATCCATGCTCTGGTTTTAGAGATGAAAGATCAGGGATAGCAAAAAAAAAAAAAAATATTCTGAATATCTGCTCAATCAGAGTCTTTAACTAGTGTATGGATTTGGCTGAATATGAAATCTGGGAACTTAACTTTTCTCTGGAAAAGATTACTGGCTGTTTGCTAAAAGCATGAATATTCATAAGGTACGTGATTCCTTCATTTTATCGAGGGGAAAAAAAATCTGATACCTCTAGTGTCTCTTTCAACACTTTGTTTCTGGAAGCCATGATACTCGAGGTTTTTGTCTCTGGATGTGGTATGAATTATCATCTCAGTAAGTCTGTGTTTTTGACACATATTATTTCAATATTTGGAAACAGGAGCTTGTTGAATCAGCGGCATTGTTGCCTAAACGGTTGTTACACTGAGGCAAGCTACAGGGAGAGGTAGGGAAAACAAAACAAAAAAAACGTTTATTTCAATTAGTTGCCATGGTGACACATTTGCGCATGCGCTCATGGGTTTCTGTCTGTGGAGGATGAAAGGGTTGAGGTGCCCTTTAAATACTGTGATAAAGGTTCGATGCTCATGACTACTGAGGAGTGCTGCTCATTGTAAAGATTGCATTACCCACCTGCCACCCCAGGTACTCCCAGTTGTGAAAAGTTGCCTGTCGAATTAAAGAGTCCCGACATCAGCGCCGTGTCTCTCTTGTTGTGCATGGGCAATTTTGCATAAGGTCACAGGT
The DNA here is from genome assembly GCA_900497675.1 of Arapaima gigas. Taxonomy (NCBI): domain Eukaryota; kingdom Metazoa; phylum Chordata; class Actinopteri; order Osteoglossiformes; family Osteoglossidae; genus Arapaima; species Arapaima gigas. Next base: position 1,399,374 of record UFQX01000201.1, on the reverse strand, counting down.
GGTTGGTGGAAGCCAGGGAATGGAGCATATTCTGCGTGACAACTGGGAAGGTTTAGCCAGTTTAACGAAAAACCAGAGCATTATTCAGTCAAGCTGAAAAACAAATCTATGTAAAAACGTGCAGCCCTGTAGAATATAAAACAACTTCTTCAGAAGTGGAAACCCCACACCGCTTTCATAGGACAATGGTAGGCTTTTGTGTGGGAACTGGATAGCATGTGCTTTTATGCAAATATCACATTAGTGTAGCTGCGACCTGTTGGAAATGGGAAAAATAGCAGTATGCATTGACTGCTAAAAACTGCCTTGAGTTGAATTTCTTACAGAACTTTTTTTGAGGTTACCTGGTAACCGCTGAACAGCTTTGGTCCGACAAATAAGCAGCAATTGAAAAGAGTCACAGTGGTGTTATTTGATTCCCTGCCATAGGAAAAATTGTTCTGTGCTTACAGTCCTGAACTTTCTTTGTCACAGTACAGTCCACAATTCACAGTACAGCCTATTCATTCGCTCTGTTAAAACAGTAAATATAAATTATTTCTTGCTGTCTGGTTTGATCCCATTTTCTATTCACTGCCTCAGTAACCTGAACAGGATTTTCATTATATGAGAGGGTGAATTTCGGCGACAAACTCATGGACCAATTCAATGGCTGATTGGGTAAATTTCTGAAAGCATCTCTGAAATGAGCTCATAGGTCAAATTATTTGCATTCTGTTAAAATCTCAGGAGAGGAGGTCTACACCAATATGACTGAACAGACTTAAAATAAGGTAATATAAAGTTTTTCTTTGTTGTTTGGTCTGCTGTAATGGGAAAATTAAGGTTTTTTTATTGATCATAGCAATATATACAGTCACACAGCACACTGAGACATTGCACTTCCATCTACATACAGTGAGGGGTGAGGGTCAAAGATTTTGAGTGTTAAAAGGTCATACAACATTGTCTAATAACTTTCTAATAACTTCTAAATGGTGCTCAGATGCCCCAAAATTATTTTGGATTATAGTGTAGGTCAAATGTTAATTTTTCAAGAGAGAGGGCGTTAAATACTTCAGACATCCAAGAGCTCATCAAAAAGAGAGTTTGGGTTGTGATTTAATAGCACAATAGAAGGTTTCATGTCAAACTTCACACCGAAGGTCTTTTGAATTGAAGGTCTTTTACGCTTGAAGCACATCTGTCATGTTTCTGGAGACATCTTATGGAGATGCACTGGGGAAAGGTAGATTCTGTGGATGAACTTGCAGTTTTGCTTTTGGATGCCTAGGGAAGTGCAGGCTAGAAAAACTTCTGTACATATAGCTGACCATTCATTACCACTGAAAAACACGTCAAGGTTGTGTTCCCGTGTCTTCTTCAAAGCATCATAGGAGTTATTGCCAATGCTTAATAAAATAGAATAAAGTTAAGAAATCAAGCCTTTGGAAATGTTTACTAACAAGAGTTGTTAGTTCTGACCAAAACCTGTTCTCTTTATCTGTGGCTGTATTAAAATGACTCAGTTGAATATGTTTAAAAAATTCTGCACTGGGTAGGCCAAATTTCCTTCTTAGGTATTCTAAGATTTTTTTTTAGTATAAAGGACAGGTCCAACAAACCATTAGCCCACCATTTCTGAAGCCCAGTTTAACAAATGTTTGTGGAAAGGTCTGGGTTAAGAGCAACAGGAAACCAGAGAGAAAGATTACATGGTATGCCCAGGTATTTCTTCATGTAGAAGAGTACTGAATATGACAAAGCTCCCAGATAAGCTTGGAATGTTGTGAATTTTTTGAATGAAAGGCAGGGACCTTAAAATTCTTGGGTCGCACAAGGCTGACTACATTCCAATCCAAAAAGAATACGGTCTGTTATGGATTTAGTTAGACCTTTGTTTGATCTATGGTGCCCAATAATAGAGTCTCATATCCGGTTGTGAATGGAGCATTTAGAAGTGAGCAGACTTTGTTTAAGAGGCTGGGAAGTGATAATTGGTGTAGATAAGACTGTATTTCATAAGTAGGGCCTAGACCTTGAGCAGTATAGAGGGGCTTGTAATAGTCTCTAAAAGTATTATTAAATACCAATGGATTGTAAGTGATCAACCCTGAGAGAGACTATATAGCTTTAATAGGCCTCTCACTTCACTGTAATTTCAGTTGATAAGCTAAAAGAGGGCCCAGTCGATTGACTAATTCCTAGTGAAGTTGATGTTTAAGAAGTAAGCTTGCTAACATAGTTTGTATAACAGACATGGTATTTGACCTTGACCCTAGTGAGTCTTCAAAACAGTTCTGCTGAGTGGCAAAACACTTGTGTTCCTGTTCAAGGTGTTTCAACTCTGAGTCCAATTTTTAATGTTGCTTTTCTTTTAGATTTTTCACATGGGAGGCAAAGACAATGATGAAACCCCTTAGAGTAACTTTAGCACTGTCCCAAAGTGTGGCAGCCAAGATTGTGGGGTGCTGATCAGCACTGTAGAGGGATAGGTTTTTATGGAATTCCTTGCAAAAAAGTTTGCTGTCTAAAAGGACAGGATTTAACCTCCATTGTCTTGTTTTGAGAGGAAATTTTCAAGAGTTGACTTCTAAATGCACAAGTTCGTGGTCTGACAATACAATTGGGCTTATTTGGCAATATATAGCTGTATGGATAAAATCATTTAAGATAAAGACATAGTCTAGTTTGGTGAAGGATTTGTGGAAGTTACAATAAGAAGTATAGTCCTTAGTGTCAGGGTTTAAATCTCTAAATATGTCAACCAATCCTAAACTAGTACTCATTGTAACATTGCCAACAGGAGGCAGACAAGTGCAGGTAAAAGTGGTCGAATCGCTGTTTATTGCCAAGGGAAGTTCCAAAGTCGTGGTCACAGAACAGGCGAGGGTCAAAACCGGTAATCAGTGTAACACAGGCAGGATAACAAACAGGGATGAGACGGGTCAGATGAAGGCGAGGGTCGAACACGGGAATGGCTAGTAATAGAGCTGCTCGGTACACTCGGACAAGTCGTGGGCACACCGGCTTGTTGGGAAACACAGGTTTATATACTCTAAGGGGAAACAAGCAGCAGGTGCCGGCGATCATGGAACTGGGCAGAGTAGCAGGCGGAGTGGTGGGCATGATACTCATACAGTAGTCATTAGAATTCTTCAAAGTTGTAGCTGATTTTAACTTTGATGTGCAATTAAAATCGCCAAAAAATCCAAAAGTGCTAACAAACTAACTATTTAGTGCTAACTAAATAGTAGCTCCATGTGGGACATGAACTGAGGTGAGTCTGCATTAGGAGCATAGACATTTAAGATTGTTATGTGCTGACCAAAAAAAGAGGCAGAGATCAAGATGTTCCTGCATTCTGGGTCCTGTTGCTGATAATAAAGAATAAAGAGGATATTTTTGTTGATCAGAGTCACTGTGCCTCTTTTGTTGCTGTTAAAAGCAGTGAAATAAACTTGGCCAACCAACTCTCTCTTGCTACTTTCTCTTTTTAACAATGTTAGTATCTTTTTCCTTTTAATTACATGACCCATACCCTTGTTTCAAGTTTACCTTAACTGGAGAATTCATGCAACATTCTCACAAAGTAGTAAGGCAGCCTTGGCAGCCTTCTTCCCTGTGAACACAAATGATGCAAACTGAATCATGTTACCTAAAGCAAAAAGTACAAGCAAAGAAAAGCAAGAAAGAAAAAAGATAAAAGAAATAACAACCCCCTTCCCACAAACAGCCCCATTCCCTTCACCCCCACAGATCACCTCATGGGGTGGGGCCTGCAACCATCCTCTCCCTCTCTGGACATCTCCAGCTGCACAAATACTCGATAAACTGCATAACAGATTAACATAGCAGAAATAGTAAATAGTATAAATAATTAACATAATAAAAATTAATAAATATTATATTCTTATATTCTAAACCATTGAAACTATCATTAGAACTACAATTATGACAGAAAATATAGGAAAAAAAACAGGAAGAATCTGGATAAACATGAATTTGTATTGCAGAAACCTCAGTGCTCCAAGGCAACTAGAAAGATGATTCAGAGTGTCAAAGATGGATCCTCCTCTTGCGGACACATCTGAACTGGGTGGGGAAAGTGAACACCTGGTACATATTCCAAGGAGAGAAGGTCTTTATTGCATCATTGAAATCACCTCACTTCCCTAATTATATCCAGAGACGGATCAGGGTGAAACTGCAGATGGGTCTCCCCAAAGCTGATGTTGGGTTTCTTCAGGGAAACCTTTAGAATGTTGTCTTTATCAGAGAGACTCACGATCCGTACCATTATATTCCTCTTGCAGGCGTTTGGTCCCAGTGGTCCCTAGCTGGGTATCTATAGGCAAAGTCTATTGGAATCGGACAGGAGTCAGTGGGGAGACCTGCCCAGAGTGGCAGCTGGGTCTGCAGAAATTGTTTAAGGGAGGTTTCCTTTTCAGCATTCTCTGCAGACCCCACCATTTTCAGATTGTCACCTCAAAACTTATTTTCAAGTTCCTTAACCTTATCTTTATAACATTTCAGTTCTTGTTCCAGGACAGCATTTGACTTTGCCATGTCCTCAATGTCAGAGAATCTCATCTCCATTCTCTCGAATCTTTTTTTCAAGCTGTCTAAGCGAGTTGTTAAGAGAGAGACTCTAGAGTCCATAGGAAGACAGTTGTTGAGGTACTCTTTAGGTCAGTGTGGACACACTGTATCTCAGATCCTTTTTTCCATACCTCCCATCTAAGGTCATCCATTGATTTTGCCAACATATCAGTACTGTGCATTTGCCTTTTCGTCTATGAGAAAAAAAATAATTTCATTTCATGTAATGCATACAGGGCCTGATACACTTGCATCCATGATGTCCGTGACGTCCAAGGGGCCCCTAGTATCCTTACTGACATGATCAGATGTGCCTCTGAATTTGGTTGATTTACTCAACTTCGAGCAAATTTGATAACCTTTGCTACTCTTGAAACAAGACATGTCTATGGCTCCTCAAAAAAGTGGTCTAAAAGTTTAGGGAAAAAAAGTACTACAATTGTGGCTTATCTGGAGTAGAGCCAGAATTTAAGTGGCCACCTTCGTCTTAAGCCACATGACCTCCCCCTGAGTTTTTGATAACTTTGATCAAGTTGAAAAAAGCGATCCCAGTCCAAAGATGAAATTACAAGTAAAGCTGAAGTCCCCTTGTTTAGTAATGCAGCTATGAGGGCACTATTTCAAGAACATGTAAACTCAGCACAGACTGAGCTGGATTCAAACCCAGGAGCTATGAGACATCATCATAACAACCTTAAATGTACTTTTTTTTAGCTTTTTTGCAGATTTAATACTTAATTTGCTGCATCTGTGTTTGTACTCATAATTCTGCTGCTGACATGGGCTTTAGTCATTTACATACTGGTATGTAATATACTCACAAATACTTGCATGTTGATGAAAAGTGTGGGATGGCTTTGAATTTTGAACCTTGCTGATGCCCATATGTTGTACCAGCTATTCAGACTGCAAAAAAAAATTAGTGGATACTTTTTTCATGCAGCAGAGACAGTCACATAAGTACTCTGAAAAACCAGTGACAGCTACCAGACCCTGAACATCTGGCTGATTTTATGAGAGCTGGTTTTTCATTATGAGTTTCCTTGGCTCTGCCTGTACTTATAATGGGTGTCTTATGCCTCTTCCACCCATGTTCATCCCAGATCTGCCAGTTCATCTCTGTATTTCAGCCGTTCTTCTCTTCACAGGCCTGGAGTTTCAGAAAACAAAGTTTAGCTGAGAAAGTATTATTATTCAGTGTAATTGGTATGTGCAGCAAGTACACAGATTGTTGCCTCTTAAAAGCAATGAAGCACCAGTGGGTTTGCAAGAATAATTTAAACTTCTATACAACCCCCACTGAAGATGAAGCAACAATGCCGGTGTCAGTGCTCATTCTTTGTTGCTCACAGAATTCAATTAGTTTCCTCAGAGCAGAAGGTCCCAAATGTCATTATTTTTAAGCCAAGATCTGTCTGTGGCTTTTTGAGGTGGATGTGAACATATTAATTTACAGTGGGGATAACTGGTGGCCTTTCAGGAGGGGCCGAGTTATGCCATGTTGACCCTGTATCACATGCTTGTGGATTGTCCTTGAGTAGGTGCATCTGTCAAGGGTTGTGAGTGAATGGGTCTCTGCTTGCATGTTGTCCTAACAACCCATCACCTCTACAGCCATGTTATAAAGTCAGTCTCCATTCCAGACTAAATGGTGTATCAACTTGAAGGTTCCTGATGGTATGTAGAAGAGAACATTTAATTTTTAGTAAATCTTTGTTTAATAGATATATTGGTAACATTTCTGATCAATTCTGGTGATCATTAACAGTTTCACATGCACAAAAATCAGTGCAACAGATGTTTGTACTAACTATAAATAACTTTATACAGCCTGCCAGTGGAGTCTTTTTTGGAATAATACACACTCCAAAATACAAATGAAAAAGTACACTTTTCACAAGGTAAGCCCTACTCATTTTACATTTTTTCATATTAAAGTGCTTTGTGAGTTCTGCCCTATGTAGTTTGACAAGCCACTGATCCAGGTAATAAGATATTCCAATTCCCGTGTTAATTAAGTTTCAATTAAGTGTAAATCTCATAAGCAAATTATTACCCGGCAACAATTGCTTGGAAATTATTATAATGAACTGCCATAGCAATAAAAGCAACTTTAGAAAGCTTCCATATAACTGGAATATCACAGTGGTTTTTCATTCCTAATAATCATAATAATCATCCTTTCTTTTGGAGAGTTATGACATAGGTTAGGATAAATTTTAACCCAACAAAGACCACATCTCTAGATCCGAGGAAGGGAAAACCTATTGCATAGGGAGAAAACTAATTCCATCTATTATGCAGAAGCCACTGAATAGCGTAGGCAAGTGGTTTGCAGCAGCTTGAGGGAGACAGTGATGATCCAGACAACCTGCAAAGGGTGTATGGATGACTAAATTGGGATTTTCAGATAAGTTAAAAGCATGGATGCATCAGTATAACATTCTGCATCAAGCTGTCTGGCCCTTTCTTCTTAATATAATCCCAATAATAAGAGTTGTGACTTTTGAGAGGAAGATAAGCTGTTACCTGTGCTTGTGGCTTGGTGTACCTTGAATCTTGAGCAGTTACTTTCCTACAGGCAGAGTGATGACAAGTGATATGACAAGGTGCATGGGAAGGAGTGGCATGAGCTGATCCTGATGGAGGTGTGCACAGAAATGGTGGAAGAGTGCCTGACTGACAGTAGAGTTAGCAGATGCCCAGGAGCCCTACTTTAAATGAGTTTGGCTATAGCTGTTACCATGACGAACTGCTCAAGGGGATGGCAGACTCTATTACTGTAGGGATAATACATAGTAGGACCTACCAAATAGAAGGTTCTAGGATTTATAAAGGAAGGTGAAAGAGTGAAAGATTCCTGGTGATGATGTAAGACTATCAATTGATGGTTGACTAAGAAAGCCAGGTCAACTTTCCAGCCATCATCACGGAGACATTTTTGAGGCCAGATACTTTGTTCTTGTTTAAATGCTTCTAAGCCAATCATCTTGGTGGAGTTTACAGTTCCTTGGGAAGAATGGATAGAAGAGACTAAAGAGGGAATGATTTCAAGGTATGTGGAATTTGTGGAGTAGTGCAGCTGAAAAGGATGAAGGGCAAGATATGTGTACATTGAAATAGGCTGCATGGCCTTTGCTAAAAGTCTTTGTATAGGGCTGGGTATCACAAGTAGTGACAGGAGGAAGGCTATGAAAGATGAGGTTGTAGAAAGGGCATCTAGATGGCTGCAAAACAAACAGAAGTGAGGCCTGCATTCAAGGCAGTGCTACCTGGACACAGGCTAGGATCTGATTGACCGTGGTTGGACTACCTGGTTGAGAATGTTTGATGTGTCAGGCATAACAAGATGCGTGATATACAAAATTAGTAGAAAGTGCTTATGATATTACGTCCACAAGGTCACTACATGTGTCTTTCACCTTGCAAAGCATGTGGACGCTGTAGCATTAATGGTGCTGTGTAGCAGTAACATGCGGTTTTATTTTTAGAGCTGCTGCCTTGTACTTGAAAAACTATGGTTCAGATCCTGTTTCCTACTGTACCTTAACTTGAGTTAAACTGTGCCATAAAAGTTGCCTTTACCATTTTAAATGGGTAAATCATTTTATGTTGCTTTGGAGAAAAGCATAAACTCAACGAATTAACAGTAGTATTGAATCAGCTTTTTGAGTTGTAGTGTTAGGTTTACATGAATCTATGGCTGTGATTGGTTGGGACTGTTAAAGTGACAGAAGGAAGTAGGAAGTAGATCTCCCATTTTTGTTGGACTACGCATGATTAAGTTTCTTTAAATATCTGAATATATGTGTATTTTACATAATTTTTGTAAGCATTCCCGCAAGTGTTTATTTCATGTTTACTTTTTTGATGTTATGTTGAAGGGCTGCTCTGACACAATAACCAAGGACAGGAGTTGTGTTGTCAGGAAACCCACATGGGGTGCAGTGCATGTGTGTGGTTATGCACTCTGTTGAATGTTTGTCAGGACTGTACAAAAGACATGCATGTATGTGAAATCATCACGGGTGCAAATACCTTTCTGCTGTCTAATAAGAATGCTTTATGTATAAGGATATATATTTTTTCAAGGCGCTGCTGCAATTATTAGTTGCACAGACCTCATTGTATCAGGGCTCAGTGTGAACCAAACATGGATTAGCCACTCTTTCTTAGTGTTTAATTTAAATTACACATGTAAATTAACACTAATTAATACAATTATTAGTATTTCATTAACTGTTCTCAAAGATCAGTTTACTGGGGAGGTTAATCTGAGTTCATCACTATGTATTTACACGTTCTGTTCATTGAAAAGGACTTTGGTTAAATGAAAAACATCTGAAATTAAAGTTCTCGAAACTTTCTGCTTAGTAGTCTGCATCTAACTGGTATTCCTTTGAGTCACTTTTAAACTTAATATGTCAAAAAAAAACTATAATTCAAAATGATTTCAGTACAAAATCAGATATGCTAACCTTTGTAAAAATCGGTATCTTCTGATTTTGACTGCAGTACATTTTTATTATTTCTTTTGCTGTTGCTTTTATGTCTGTATGCACAGCTTGGAAATGTACCTGAGTAATTCAGGTTAAGTACTTTAGAAAGGTGCTACAGCAGGGCTCCTACTGGGATCAGCATCCTTCAGGTTACAAATTGGTGTCCTTAACCATTATGGCACTTGCTTTGTATGCCAGTACAGATCATGAATTATAATGCATGGAAGTAACATGGTATGCTTTTTGTTATGGTTATGATAACTAATACAATAATCCTACTGTGCTATCAGCTCTATTGCCCTGTATCTCCACTATGTGCCAATGGGGCTACTTTCTCCTTACCCAGCTTTCTCCTACCTTTATTTTTATGGTACAGTCCATGTAAGTTTTATGCCTGGTTACTGTCCTAGCGCTGGAGCTTCTGAATGTGCAACCAGTGAAACCTCATAATGGTTTACAAATACCACAAAGTGTCTTCTACAGATAAGTTTTTTACTTTCTCATTAAAACTGAACTGTTTCCAGTGCTGCTATTTAAAGCATCACAGATGGCATTATAAAGCAGACTTTTATACTGTAACATGCACTCGACAGCTTGGCTGCACATCCCATGCTACAGACTCAGCCACCTTTTGTTATTGTATGGATGCCCACTTTGTTTTGGGGGGGTTAATAACATTGGTCAACAGCAAGCATGAGGCCTCCAAGCGACTCTAAGATGCCAAGAATTCAGCCAATGCACAGTTATAGTCTAATACTGCTAACTGCTGAAATTATGTTTTAGCTCATATACTCTTGTTTGCCAGTTTTGAGTAATAATTGATCTATTAGTTTGTATAGTTTAAGCTATTCAGATAGATCCACTCATTTAACAGATTTCTTTGGACCATAGCAGGAAATGCACATGGATCCAGAGAGAAAATGCAAACATCACACAAACTAAATGGGGATCAAACCCACGTCTGACTTTAAGTTTGAACCCATAGCCTAGGAGCTGTGAGGCACCATAGCTGCCCACTTCCAAAGCTACTCACTACTCCACCAAGCTGTCCAGGTATTACCAAAAACACATGGTTTATAAAAATTACCTTTTGAGATATTTTTAGAACTTTTTGACTGTTTCCCAGTCTAAATTCTGTCCCTTTATGGGCTCATTCTTTAATACAAATTGTATTATTAGAAAAGTTCAGGGGTTCAAAATTGTTGATAGTGTCAAAAGTTGTCATCACAGTTATCTTGTGCTCAAGGCTTTTTGGGTGGATTTTATGACTTGAGCTGTATTTTTTAAACCAGACGTCTGCTCACACGAGGCAGTAAAATCTGACATACTATTAAACAGGGTTTTATAATCTGTTGCTTCTTAGTTCAGTCATCAAAATTGCTTTGCAACATTATTCCTTACAGAGACAGAGCTTACTTGCACATAATCAGGTATTACGAATTCTTGTAAAACCTTATACTAACATTTAAACTGAGCCCTGAAATTTACGGAATTAAAGTTCCAATATTTTCCATCTTTTAACCAGTAGTGCTGTTTTAATTAAGTCCATTTATAATGAAGTCAGACATCCTGCATGCAAAATGAACTTTCATACTGAGTCTTTCAGCTCATTGCAGAAACAGGAACGAATAAAAACACTCTGGCAGTTCAAATCGTTGTTAAGTTATGATTTTTGTATAGCATGCTGCAGATTCACATCCTAGGTGTGGTGCTGCAAGTCCCACTGGAAAGAATCCTGAATGCACAACCCATGTATGCAATTTTCTAACCAGATATCATGTAAAAACATGACCTTCATAAGGTGCTCTGGATAAAAACATCCCCTAATTAAACAAGCACTGTTCACATCATTAATGCTCGGTGCACAATTTAATACCATTTCTAATGTGTGACTGGAAGGTTTATGTAAATTTATAAGCCTATTAAAGAGCTAAATTATTAAGAGGACAGATGTCCCTAGAAATAAAAATGGTAATTATTTTCAGTTGTGCATTTACTTTCACTCCAACCAATGTTTTATACCAGTTGTTTAGACCCTGGACACTAATTGTTTCCACTACTTTATGTTGTGCTTAGGAATTTTGCAGTGACACTTCCACCAGTGTTAGTGATGCCAAAGCCAGCTGAAAACTCCTGCTATTAGACAACAGAAGAACTGACACCTTTCTCCATAACTGAAAAAGCGGAATATTCCCAGCGTGGCACAATCCAGTGTGGAAAAACTACCCACGTCATGAATTATTCATAAATGTTGCGAAAGACCCTGCTGTCTGTTCACTCTTACTGGGGACAATCGGTTTTAGTATTCGGCAGTATTACCAGAAATGTGTCATTTAATACATATGCACAATCATGTAAGGCTGATTCTATATGCCCACAGCATCACCATATGCCCAATGGGAAATGTGAAACAACACTCATTAGACACAAGGCCTACACTGTCAACAATATGACATACACAAAAAATGTTGGTTGTGGTGTTTTGATGGAAACGGTGGCCTTCTGTTAACATACAATATCACAGAAAATATGATAAACGGTGGTTCAATTCATAAGCCACTTTAAAGCATTGCATCAATCCCTATGAGGCCAGAAAAAAACCCTTTTTTGAAATAGTGTTTTTTGCTAGTCTGTGATGTCATTGAAGGGTCTCTGAACTTCTAAATTGAACCCCCTCCCATGGTGTGAATATCGACCATCTGTAGGAAGTTGAAAAGGGAGGATTGGCATGCCGTTGAGAAGCTGAGGTCCTCAGAGAGCTGGGGACCGTGAAATGCTGACAAGGAGAATGACAAAAAATCCCTGTTCTTTGAGCAGTTAGAGACACATAACTATCCTCTTCATCATAATGATATTCGCACACTCCTCATTTTCCAATCTGCCTCTCTGGTTGAGGGCCACGGTATTATAACTCTCAATTGTTTCAGTCTCTTCCAGCATGTTCTGAAGGGGCTTCTTCCACAACTCTTTTTGTAATTTTCCTCTCTTCATTTCGTTTTTGTTTTCCTGCTGTCCCAGGAGACATGTACTTAAGTACTCCATATCTAGGGGTTATTGATCTTGGGCTTGGATTACATTTATAATCCAAGGATTAAATGCCAATTATAATTCATTATGCGCATACAAAATGATTAATTTTATTTATTTATTTAACTTTAGCAAACATATCTGATACACATTTTATATGGATCTTAAATACATTGTAAGAACAGAAAAAAATGAGTATAAGAAAAGAGTTGAACTCTAATGCTGTTTATATGCGCACATCTCTTATAAATAATGAGTTTGACTGCAACCTGCATCAGCATTCCCATTTCTTCTCTGAGTTTAATCAGCTGTGTGGTAATAATGAAACACTGCTGAAAAGGCGTTCTCTGGAGTTTCCCCAAGTGTCTCAAAAAAACGAACTGAAGGTATTTGGCTGTGTTTGGAAGAAAGTTGCTTGCTGTCTGTTTAACTCTCGGAGGAAATGCTCTTCTTCTGTTCCCATAACGGAATGGAAACACGCTGCCTTCCACTCTGCCTGCTCTGAGGAGATAGCTTTAATCTGCTGCGCCTCTATTTGCCTCTTATTTGCCTTCTTAGCTGAAAATGGTATACTTTTATTAACAGGTGAAGAGTGCAATACCTGCATTTTGAAAATAGTAAGGAATGGAAAAAGAATTTGGGTCTTATTGCTTGTGCATGAAATGCTTTTGAAAACCGTCTTGCTGTTTGGAGACCAAAATTGGTTTCCAGCCACATCCCACAAAGCACATCAAGGCTGTTGACCCCATGACCTCATGGCCAGTTTACCCCATGGTTCCCCCTTGAATCTTCTCTTTTTTCTGCCATGAGTCTCTCATGTCCCTTTCCATATGTAGCAGAGGAGTAAACATGGTATATGCAGGCAAGGCCAATCAAGTTGTGGACATCTCATGTCAGCAGAGTTTGATGTTGAGTTGTGTCTTCTGGGCCACAGGCTGAAAGATGGGAATGTTTAGAGTAGATGTCTGACACTAAAACCTTGTCAGCAGTTGAGAGCAACAGTTCCTTGTGCAACTTCTTTTAAAGTTATGGTTCTCTTAATCCCAGGCTTATGAGTTCATTGCGCTGATAGACCTGAGCTCCTTCAAGACTTCAGTTTTTTCATGTATAAAAATGGTACATACCTTTACTCCTCTCTGAGCTTCATTTAGATACACTGTTTTTGCCTTTCTGCTTTATGTGTTTCTTCAGTTTTTGTTGCCTGCATATGAATTTAAACCCTGGGTCACATTCACTGTGAATCAGAAGAGAGGGCATGAGCTGGAATTTATCAGTAATACAGAAAAATTAGGAAGTAAATACTGAGCAACTTTACAAGTTTCTACAGCGTACTTGGCAGAAACTTTATGTGTGGTATGTAATCCATTTCTAGTAAATGAGAAAAAAGTCATAAATATGTTGTAATTTTGGGAATTCTCTGTCTTACTTAAAACTAGTTTATTACTCTTCTGCTGGTACAGAAAAATTGACAAATGCATACACCCATATATTGACATAATGTCTACATTATCTATACAGCAAAATGAGACAATGTTAAAGAAAAATGTAATTTGTTCTTATTGCAAGACCTTTATTGGAATAGCTGTTAGTAGTTTATGATAATCAGTTGTTTTTGGAAAAAGCTGTGTACGGAAAGATTCCCTAGATTTTGTATGAAGCAACCCCAATAGTATAAGCATTCTGACTATAATTAACATGTTTCATGAAACTGATTTATGTCTGAAATTATGTTCTGACAGTCAAGATAATATAAAGACAATGACTAGCAGGGAAAGTGGAGTTTGGTTTAAGAATTAATGTATTTGTAACTGCATTGCAGTTGTCTTAAGTACAGATTTATCAGTGTGGATCTGTGAACCTGTGAACATCTGCTGTGTGATGGCTTTTGGCCAGGGCTTTTATTGTCTGAATAAAGATGTGTATCCGTATCAAGTTTATCTTTAGAGCTGCATGTAGACATTCATAGCTGACTACAAATTAATTTCTTCCTTGGCTTTAACTTGCGGAAGCATGAAAATATCAAATGGGTTATCATTGCTACAGTCTTGCACCACATAGACGTAACAAGGAAAATTTCAGGTTGATGTTTCAAATACTGCTTTCTTCAACAGTTAAATAATGCCTAGACATCAATAATACATGCAAGTGTTATACAGGGCGTAGGAATGGGTTTTTAGGTTGTAATAAACTTTTGTCACAGTTGGGATTTTGGGAGATTACTGCGATCGCGGACCAAATATGATGCATTGCATCAAATCTCTGTACTGTCCTTTGTATCCATACAGTCTTTTAGTTTCAACTGAGCAATAGACTCCAGATACAGCAGTGGTTTGAGCAGTTGCCTTATAACCTGAAGAAACAGTTGCCTTATAACCTGAAGAAACTGGGTTCAGATCCTGGCTCCTGCTGTAGTGCCCTTATTTGAGGTGTTGATCCTGGAGAGCTCCACTGAAGGGTGTCCACCTACATAAATCAGTTAATCGCTGCAGGTTAGTAAACTAACATAGCATCATAAGTAGCTTTGAACAAAAATAATTTAAAAATAATTGTTTAAATTCAACAAAGCTAACAGTAGGCAATCTAAACATCTCATCATAGCAAAGTGGTTATGAATGTGAGTATTTTTCTAATGGCCATAATCAAGTTACATTTTTTTTTGCATTGGTCTGCATTTATCTGTGTACACATAACATACTATATATGAGGGTAAACTGTGGAAGTGATTTTGAAATGAAGAGGTTGCCAAATGCCAAAACATTTTCAAAGGATTAGTAAGTTGGGAGCATACTATTTCATGTCGAAAGTTATAATTTTACTTGTACTTGTCTTTGCAAGTGGCTAACAGAGTGAACTGTAGTTTGACGTCAGTGAATGACTTTTCAGATTGCTTTAGACTTGCAATTCTCTGCTCAGCTAGGCAGGAAACAGACTTGAGCAACATCATTCTCCTCAGGACTGGAGAAAGCCATTTTTTTTCCTGGCCTCATCTTCAATCGTTTATTTCTGTTTTCTATTCTGTTCCTAAAAAAGTCCCTGGAGAGCATTTCAGTAGCTACGGAACTCGAAGGAATTAGCTCCATAGCAGTCCCTCCCCACTGCTCCTGACACTGTGTGACAAGCTTGCCATTCACATGGGTTACAGGAAGACCACTGACCCAGATGTTCAGAGCAGCTGCGGCTGCTTTTACTCCGGATGGGTGTGATGATGACGCTTTGAGGTTGGGAGGGTGGGGGGGTTGTGAGAAATGGGTAATGGCTTTGAGACAGAATCAGTATCCGAATCATTCTGTGACAAGCCATTGCCACGTGTTGCTTTGGCGCTAAGAGCAGTTCAGACGATGTACACCATCCCCCGCCTTTGGTACCTCTGCCTCTGGGATGATCCAGAGTGGAGAATCCCATACTTGCTTTTATCACAGTCATCCGTTCACTTGTGGCAGGCTGTAATATAATGTTAAGCCTTAATAATATATGTCAGACATTGTGGAGCTTAATTTCGGCCAGTGAGGATCTTCAGAGCTTCCTATGAAATGGTGCTCTGGGTTAAGACAGGTTTAATCGGAACCTTCTTCAACCAAACCTCTACTTACTCCATAGCAATAATCAACAGCTTGATAATTTACACACGTCTATGTATGTGAAGCATTTTCACTGGGTTTTAATTTTAAAAAGTAAAGATAAAATCACCTAGAGAACTGTTACATTGCCTTACTCACAACCAATTAATCTACAACAGATGAAATGTTCGTGAGAAGAACCGATTGATCACCCACATTGTGACTTCTTTTTGTCTAGACTGCTTTTTAGTTTGCTGCTAGGAGACATGCCAACTGGTGCACATGACCTGTTAGCTTATATTTTTGTCACCAGAGGGACTGTCATGCTGGAGACAAATCAATAACAGTAAAATCTTGAAAACATCATTATCTACCGGCAAAAAAGGAACCTAATTCAAGGTCAATATTTGCAGTGACAGTGGCTTGTTATGCAGCATCTGAAAGAACAAGTGTCCTTCTTTCAGATTAGCCTGTGTACTCTTCTGATGTCACTCTTCATGAACACTACATGTCGTATATTTGCATTTATCAAGGATACATGTGCATTGTCTCTAGAAAAACTTTAATGTATGTCAGTGTGAAGTTCAGTTGTGGTCTCTGTCAGGGACATCTCTTGACCTTCTGTGAGGAGCCTGTCTGATGTAGGCTGGAGTCATGAAGCATAGATTAATCTACATTGAGATCTGTGCCGTTTTAAACATTTGAAAATAATCTGTGCCGTGGCTGTGTGCTTAGAACTGCTCTTATCTTTTTGGGCAATGCAGCTCTTGCTCTCATGATAATTTGTGTGGGAAAATTATAGATGTTTGACACTGATCCAAATTTCTGAGTTGTGTGAGTCCCTTCCGGGTAATTTTTTTCTGTTAAGCTGAGCTCTGGCTTTTAGGCGGTTAGCTTTTCCGGGCTGCAAGGCTGACTGCTCTGTTTTAACTAGGACGCAATTTCAGAGTCTGTGGTGATTTATCCTCCAATGGTCTGGCCTCAATTTAAAGTGGAGTGAATGGGGCATGTCTGTAAATCATGGTAGAGATAGCAGTCTTGTAGACTTTTTTCTTACATGTCTGCAATTGTCAAAGGCTTACAACATCTAGGTCCTCACAAGGTTTTGCAACAATGTGGACTAAGTAAAAAAACTCTGAAAATACCTACATGGGGGGCATTTGAAACTGCCCTAAACAATTCTTTGAGTTGGATGAAATATTACGCAAACGTCTTCATAAACATGACTGGGATTTTGGAGGCCAAACAGCTTTTCATCTAAAAAGTAACTCTGGACTATCCCTAAAGCAAAGCACCTTTCATATTGCTATCAATGTCTCAGAATTACAAAACAGGTTATTGTTACAGTTTCCAGGTCTCCTTGGCTTCACAGTGGCCTGAACGTAACCTGTTCTGTACAGTTATGTAAAAAATATAGGAGGTACATGGAGTTTGTATATGCATGTCACGATTGGCGCTCGTTTCACTTCCAGAAAGACCCAACAAGGTCTGCATGGTTTGCAGGTTTGCATTGTTTCCAAGGGATTCATTTGTTATTGTGATCATTACAAAATAAAGGGTGAAAAATTATGTCATTTAACTCATGCAGGTAAACAGTGGAAGGTGACATGGTGGTACAGAGGTGAGCACTGATCCCTCACAGTTTCAGAGCTATCATTGAATCTGGATCTATCTGTGTGAAGTTTGCATGCAATGGAGCTAATTCCTTCAAGTTCCCAGTGTGTTGCTGGTTTCCTTCAGGTGCTCTGATTTCCTCCCACAGTCAAAGGACCAGTGGAATGGTGATTCTCAAGTGCCTGTAACAAGTGAAACTGTTAGTGAATGGGTGTGCGTGATTGACTTTAATATATCATCTGAATTCTGGGAAACCTGAAGATCACGCAGCCCTCACCAGCCACAGTTGGACACATTTGCTATATCCCAACAATCATCTAGCAACAGCACACTTTCTTCTTTAATAGTATACCCCCAACCCCGGGGAACCTTAAAAAGTGAATAGCAGTAGTAGTTCTTTTTAAAACTGGGCTTTATGAGTTTAATGACAGCTTGAAAAGTGTACCTTCACAGAGTGAATACAAATGTGTCTGACCTCTTTGTTCTCCGGCAATGCAGACATAACTTTGTTCCAGAGTGAGCAAGAGGCAGGCAGACCAGGACTCATTGCCACTGAATGCTGTTTCCTCCTGATGGCTTCACTTCTCTCCCCTTGGAGAGCTGGAGGACAGAGACCTTAAGTGACAAGACAATGACTGATCTTCCCAAAGTGATCACAGGTTGCGGAGCATAGCAGAAATGTTCTCTGCCAAATACCTTTCATAGATTATTTTTAATCATTTTGGTCCTTTTTGCCCTTGATAATGTGAAAGGTTATGTGAAGTTAAATAAAATTTGATTTGTGACTGATGATATTCTGCACGGCTTTAACCTATCTTTGGTCATTTTCAGCATTACAAGACTGTGTATTTCACTGAGAATATTGCTTTCTACATTTACATTTATCCATTTAGCTTGTGCGTTTCTCCAAAATGAGTTATCATATCTTATAATGACTACTGCTTGAGTTACCTGACACTGACTGCAGGTCAAAAAGGTGTAGTGGTAGAAAGGTAAAAAGTAATAATACACTATATAATAAGTATACTGTTTACCATTAAAATGGTTGTATTTATTACATAAGTATTATTAATGCTGTTGGATAGGTGGATGCCACAGACAGTGACACCCACGTTGGTTGTAGTCAAGTGGAAAAAGAAAGGAAGGAAAAAAAAACATTATATATATGTATATCACCAAACTGTATGTGTAATGTATAATCTCTTATTCATTTTTACATTTTCATTTGCCTAAATATAATACTTGCACCTTTGTTCAAACATGCGAAGGCACTGACAGTGATGCGCACGCTGGCTGTACACAGTGGATGTATGTGTGTGTGTGTGTGTGTGTGTGTGTGTGGAGCGAGAAAATCTGTCTGTGTCACTTACATATCCTCTCCGTGTGATGTTACTATGTGTTACTACTCCCACTTCTCCAAGCCTTGTCAGAGAACAAATTTGGCATTTTCAAAATAGTTAACAGCCTTTTTGGAGTTAAATGAACTTCACTGCACAAAAAACTCATGTAGGGTGAGAAGTAGCTGTGTGTCAAACTTTAAGCCTATGGTGTGAAAAACCAAGCATGCATAAAGAACAAAGACAGAGACTTAACTTTATTGATATAGAGATAAGTGTTTACAGTGATTTACCCAATTCTACAGATGGGCAATTTTTTCTAGAACAACTTAGGGTAAGTACCTTGCTCAGGGATAATACAGCAAGAGTTAGGACTTTAACTTGCCAGCTCCAATTTCAGAGGGAGCAGGTTAACCACTATGCCACTTGCTGCTGAAATGTTGCCCCAGCCACAGTTCTTGTGAGCTACATGATAATGTAGTGCTGTTTGTTTCTTCCCCAGCCCTGACCAATGTAAAGCTCTGGGCAATCGACCGGCAGTGTTTCCAGACCATCATGATGAGGACCGGCTTGATCAAGCACACTGAATACATGGAGTTTTTAAAGAGGTACGGGATTGCTGGGGGTGGGGGGCACATCAGACCTTTCCATTTTATTCTAGCAATATTGGAACCGGGAAGTGCACCTCCCCAGGTTTTTGATCATCAGTTGGGACATTTGCATAGTGAATGGGAACAAGAAGACCAGGTTTGAAATCCAAAAAAGGCATTTTTTGCATATTAAAAGAAGAAACAAACCTTATTACTGTGCTAAGTCAGATGAAAGAAATTCTCATCAAAGAGCTCCAAATATCACTGCATAATGTGTATCTTAAAGACTCCACTTGGTGATCATGAAAAAGCCCAGCACTCTATTTAGCATGTGTTGCGGTACAATTATCACAAATTAAAATTGCATAATTTTGAGAGGCAAACAATTCATTTCATAATATGATTGGGACACAGTTGCTTTCTATTATACTGTATATTCTGTGCCCGTATGTTCTGTCAATTCTTTGGCTTTATTTTTGAAGATAGCACAACTTTGAAGAATTGTTTTTCTGCTCAATCCGTCAATCACGTTTGTCTAAAATGCTTTTTTAGAAATTGAGCAATGGTAACTTTGAAATATTTTAGGCAGTAATTTTTTTTAAACGTGAAAGCCCCTGTCCCCTGGTGAAAGAATAATGGTCACAACTCCGTAATAATTAAATTTATGTCAGCTGCATTATAATGTTGAATTTAGCTGCACATACAAAAGATAACTGCCAATAACTGTCAGGACTCGATGAACAGATGAAGCTTCTCTTCTCATTGTCATTTACCATCATAAATCATGTAATGGTGTCCAGAGTAGACATGCTGATGCAATGGGAATTATTAATTTGTGACGATGATGTCCCTCCAATGATTCATTAATCACTTTCCCTCACTTTTACCTTTAACCACAAGAGACCCACTAATAGAAGTGGATATAGACATACAGTGCTGTAATTAACATTACTGACATTTCCTGAGATTTACTGATGTCTTTCCAATGAATATATTGTACATATCTTTTGAACCCAATAATTAATTAAAGAGTAACACTGGTAATATAAATGTCCAGCGTGAGGGATCTCCTCCACATGTTTAAACTAAGCATCATGTACTGTGTCAAATCCAATCTAAAAATCTGTCCTTCTGAAAAGGCTCGTGAGTTCAGTATGAATATTCATGATGGTCGCATATTTTCTGATTGATAATAAGCCCATGTAAACTGATTTTGTTTTATTTATTTTCTGCTGCAGAGTGATATTAATTTGATGCTTGAATACTTTTTAATTATTTTTGGCAAATCACCACAGTGGAATTCAGAAAGCAGAATCGTGCAAGTATATAGCTTCCGCAGAAATGCAGGATCTAGCTTGGAAAGACCTTGTACACATCATCTCACCCCAAATGCTCTGTGGGTATATTATACATATAGTTGGACATATTAAACTGGCTCTATTTAATAGTTTATTTATAGGCTAATGTACTTATTATTGGATTGGATATTTTGGATATATTGATCTGGATTATATTTTTTAATATGCATTTTTTTTATTATGAACAATTATTAAAAGCCAGTGAAAAATAAGGTAATTGGGGCCCTTATCTGAAAGGATATCCACTTCCATTAGATGTCCACAGTCCTATCCACTGACCTATTTACTATTGTGCATCTGGTAGATATTTCCTAGTAGTAATTCCTAAGGCTGATGTTAACCTTTTTATGCCTTGTAGTAATTCTTATATGTGATGTTAACATTATTCCAATGAAATACATTTACATTAGCGATCCGTGTCTGTCTGGCCTGGGTCTGAAGTAACGTGCATGTCATTTGATGATATGTATTGCTCCTTAAATACTGTTTGGGTTGTAATCCATAATTTTCATTTCACTATTAAGGACAGCAAGAAATTTCAAATGCTCTCAAAGGCCTTTGACTGCTCTTACTGGAAGTATTCTGACAGATGATGTCATATGCAGGAAGAGACGGCATTGATTACAGTGAAGTCAGCTTTTAGTGGTAATGCAAGATGCCTTTTGTGCATTGCTGGCTAAAGAAGCGCATCACGTATATTCTACAGCATTTCAGCATTTCATGCAGATCAATACATCTGTTGTACTTCTGTTTCGGCATGTTAATGGAGAGGTAGTGATTTTTAATTTTTTCTGCACATTGAAATGTTGCATTTGGGATAAAGCATATTGCTAAACTTGGGATTTTCCAGGTGACTTATGTAAAATATCACATGTGACTAACCCCATATATTCTTCTAAAATGAAGTATAGTATCTAAAATTACTAAATATAAGGAATGTCATAGATTTGAGATTTATTGACAGAAACATTTCAAAATCTGCAACAAAAATTTTGAAGCTGGAAACAATGGTTATCGTTTATTATCCATCAGCATCTGGGAATCACTGTGCCTGCAAAAACAGTCACAGGTAGCACTATATATGTCAGGACACTTGCATATTTTCCCAAGCTGTTTGTCTTTTTTAATCAAAATGAAGTGGACAAAGAGAGCTCAAGTTGGCCCAAATACTTATTTCACTACAGCTCTTCCAAGTTACTCAGTAAAAACCAGAAACAAGCAAAGAAACCATTTAGGAATCAACCGTGATCACAGCAAAAGCAGGAATGTTTTGCACGAGTACGTTATTGGGATCACATAATTGTGTTATTTTTTATAGTTATAGTCACTTTATTGTTTGTTTGTTTGCTTGTTTATTTTGAACATTCCCCAAGTTATAGATTTTTTTAGGAAAAAAAGAAAAGAAACGGACTCTTACGTCCAGTGGTGTGTGGGACCTATGGCTGTATAAAGTCACTTCCCTGGGTCTGGTTTCACAGCGTACTGTAAAGCAGGAGTGTTTCATCTACTCATTCACCTTCCTCATTTTTATGTTCTTACGGAATGCCTGGATTAATAAACACAAAGCCAACTTTCTCTCATCTTTAAATGCTTATCTTGCAGCTAATGTCCTCCATCACTTGCGCTGAAGATAGAAACTAGTGATAATATATGGAATAATTGTTGTGTGAAATTTCTCAACCATCTGCTGTGCCTTTTTGTAACTTTTTAATACATTCTCAAACCAGTTTTTCAGATCTTGGCGATCATCTTTGCTCTCGGTGTGAAAGACAGGCATCTTATTTGGATGCAGATTTTCCTCCTACATTTCCATTACTGTGGCACATATATCACTCAGGTTGTGGGCACACAGAAAACAAAATGGCAAAACACTTTTATATGCCAGGGGAACATAACTGATATGGCACCCAAGGATATGAAGTAATTGGTTCATTCTTCTCATGTATTCCTGTTACACACCGTGTTTTTTCATTTGCTCATTTTCCCAAAGTTCCTCATAGAGTTACAATAGCTGCATCTTTTAAAAAGCATTATGCATAAATGATGACTTGCGGTATGAATAGAATTGTCTTGTTTGTCGGATTTTTTTTGCATAGTGCTTATCCTACTGAATGCAGAACTTCACAAATGTATTGCTTCAGGATATATTAACACCACCGATTTAATTAGGTCCAAATGTCAGTCAGCTGTAGTGGAATGGCACATTGCCCTCGTAGCAGACAGTTATCTTTAGACATTCTGTAATACTTTTTATTTGCCTGTTTCTGCTTTGCATCCTAGACAGATTCATGACCAAAACTGTGACATGAGTTGTTACCACCGGCGGTATGAGCTGTGAAATTCTACACTTGTTGTGCTGTCATTCTGGAGATGACTTCAGCTTGTCACAAATTACATAAACACAAATTGTTATCGTATTCAATTACCTGAATTCTATAATGCTTGGTGTCTCTTTAAAGATATTTTGCTTGGGTTTTTCTTAAAACAAAAGTATCCCAATTTGTAAAGAAACATCTACAACCCCATTGAACTATTTGTTGGAGTAAATTTTTGCTATGTCAATTTCTGGCAGTTTAAGAATCTGTTCTAAACTATTTAAAAAGAGTATGATATATAGCTGAGTAATTGATGCTTTTTCCACAGAATTTTAATGAAACTATTCCGAATCATTGTTGATGCTGAATAAACAAATGTATACTCTGTGGCAGGCTTTTTTATAATTATGTTGATTTATTTTATGTTTATGAAGTGCTCCGAACCCTGAAAAAATTAAAATTTAGCAGGTATGCTGATCACATTGTCTGTGTGTTTCCTGTGTTCAGCGTCCCGACGTTCCAAAACCTTCCAGAGGAGACACTGAGCAAACTGGCCGACGTGCTTGAGGAGGTGAGTATGCCACCAAATTGTTATGTTAAGCAGCATAATTTTGCACACCATTATTACGTTTTGCACACAATTCCACAATGTCTGTCAAATTAGGATGCATCAAATAACAAATCAGACTACTAGGTCTCTACAATAGGGTTGCATGCACGATCTAACATGATCTGGAAAACGTGCACAAACTGCCAGCCTAGTATCCTTGTCTGTCAAATAAAACACCTTTAAAATAAATTAAAGCCCGGGTCATTTTTAATAATTTATATATTGACTCAAAGCTATTAGCTTAACTTCCAGCACTTCACCATGATTGATGATGTAACTGATTTCCCTGGGAGGCCAGTGTCTAGGTTACATGAAACATTTTTAACTAACTACTTTACGTTCGTAAAAAAAGAAGCTACATTCCAAAAAGCCTTTGCTGATGACTTGCAAATTTCAAAATTAAAATTTGAGATTTATCCTGTATTCAAGTAATTGAGAAGCTATGATGAAACTATAAGATTCTTGGCTTCAGCTCATTGTCTGGCATTCATTAGTGTTGCTTGTAAATATAGCAATATATAATAGTTATAATAATAAGTATGAAAACTCAAGTCATAATTGATTTACCAGAAAAAATTAGGGTGTTCAGATATCAGTGATCATCATATTTTCTTCGCATCAAGTTAGACCTGGATTTCAGACCTAATTCAAGGTGTACTGATGATACACAGTGAACATAATGTTGAAGTGTTTGTTTAGACTTAGTAGATATTATGATATTTCACAACATGCTATTAGGAACAGTCTAAAAGGTTATGCTACTATCCAGTTGCTCCCAATAGTGTCCAGATATGCAAACAGACCTTCAGGCTTCTGTTGTTGTTTGTGCTGTTGATTTACTCATAAAGACTGAACCCTATTTTTCCACTGCTGCTCCTGATGTGCAGGGCTGTCAGTTGTGGAAAATGTATATCTGTCCAATATTGTTCTTCAGCAGTGATGGGTTTCCTTCATTTCCATCACTGCTGGTCTTCTTTGCCTTGTGTTTGTTTTCCTGAGGCTGACAGAAGCTTACTCACAGTTCCTTCTGGCACTGTGCAAATTTCTGCACCCTTTGCCATTTGAAACACTACATGAAAATGTTTCAATTTAAGTACGAATCATTGTATGCAGTTTTAAAAAATGGAAAACCATTGGCAGCACTTGGCATTTTGGACGTGTATTTCCATTTACTGACATTTTGAGAGTGTGTGATTTAAGCTTCATTTGAAGCCTCTTCTCTTCCACAATTTCTCATTTTTTGCGTTGAGCAAATTATTCTTTAGCTTGTGGATGTGGACCTGTTGGACAGTGTCACTGAAGTCCACTTTAAAAGAACAAAAACATGAATTATGTTTATACTTGTCTTTTCGATCCTTCAGTCACTGATTTATTTGGTTCTAAGATCACTGCAGCATCACCTTCGCCCAGGTGACAGGTCAGAATGTCTTTGCAAATAGTAGCTAACCAGTACTGACAATGTATGAAGAATGAGGGTCATATTTTTTGCTAATTATAAGTCTAAAAATTCACTTTTCACCAATGTTTCTGTGGAAACCTGTAAGAGGAAATGTCAAAGTGACAGGGGGATGCTGCAGCACAAAATTTTCAGTTTTAATGAGACTGCACGGTTGACACATTTCCATTCACTTTTCCCTCTCCTGCAATACAGCCATGTTCATGACATGAAATGCCTGTACAGCCAGGTGATAGAGAAGCAGTCGTTAATCTCACGTATTAACAATTGGTTAACACAGATGTGTCTTTTTAACAGTGTGTACATTCTCTATATCTTATATAGCATGTATGTATTATACACAGTTTTGACATCTTCCTCTTCTGGATTACCATCTTGTCCTGGTGAGAGGCTTATGTATCTCAATGAAGCGATGAGCTTTGCTGTGTAGGGCCACCCAGGCCAGATAGTAGTGGAGAGTTCAGACCAAACGTGACCCACTGGAGAAGGAACTGGTAATCCACTCCTGCATATTTGCTAAAGACACCCCATGGATAGGAGCAAAAAGAGACACGTTGGTATGACACTGGAAAATGAGCCCCCCAGGTTGCAAGGTGTCCAACATATAACTGGGGGAGAGTAGGAGTAGTGTCTGATGAAATAATCTGGCTGATCCAAAGCTGGAAGGATGGCTAACTGTGGACAAGCTTGAAGACAAAAGGAAAGTCTGATGCAGTAAAGAAAGATATACCACTGGAACCTGGAACATAAGGTCTATGGACCTTCCGTTACTTTGGCCATGTAATGTGAAGACAGGATTTGCTACAGATGACTGTGATGCTGGGAAAGACCGAAGGCAAGAAGAAAAGGGGATAGCAGAGGCTGAGATGGATGGAGTATATTACAAAAATAATGGGCATGAATTTGAGAGAACTCAGAGAGAAAATAGATGACAGACAGATCTGGTGTACTGAATTCCATGAGGTCACGTCATGCTCAGACACAACTGAACGACCACAACAATGACAACTTACAATAAATGTTGTATGATGTTATACATCTAATAATATAGGTAGAAAGTGTGTCTACACTGATTTATGGGAGTTAAATGTTGTAAATACTGTTGTCTTTATTGTTAGTGTCTGTGATTTCTGGTCTATTTCATCTCTGTTGGCTAAGTTTTATCTTTAAATGAGACATGAACATGGATTGTAGACCGGAGGAAGTCGGGAGCAATGACTAATGGGTTGTCTTGGTGTTGTCCTAGTACATTCTGAATCAATAAGGTGCCTCCCAAGGAGAGGGTGTGCTCTGCAGCACAGGGTGTTACTGGTCTCGAAGCTTTCAACCCCTCGTCTCCCCACCGCCCCTCTCCACAGGACAACTCTAATCGCCCCCTCTGCAATCATTTTCAGAGATTATACTTATTCATTAGGGAGCAGGGGAGCTGGAGGGGGTAGTTAAATGCGAGCGGGTGGTGGTATTTATACTTTGCGCCATTGTGTGCTAAAGTCAATCGGGAAAATGTCGCAGCAAAGCGATAGAATCGTGCACTGTCCCTCAGGTCGGAAGTAATGCCTAAAAGCACGCATTCCTGCTGGCACCACACTGTGATTCACCAGCACATTAGTCAAAATGCTGCACTAATTATCTTTTGACAGTGCATCTAGTGTGAGAGGAAAATGAGGCTCATTATTAAAAAAAATTCCTATGGCACTTACAATGTGATAGATGACGGATGACAGAGTGATAGACGACAGAGTAAAACAGTTCAGTGGTTTGCTGACAGTAATGAGCTAATGCAAGGGAATGAACAAAGAAAACAAAATGCGGCCCTCCATGATGATCAGTCTGCGCACATGAAACAGATTAATGAAGGGTCCTTAACTGGAACAGTTGCTTAATCTGGCTGGATCTGCAAAAGGGCTGTAAAGGCAGCATCTGTGCTGAAGTTGAAAAAGTGATTAAACATTCATTTTTTTAAAGTCTAAGCAAATCCCAAAATTACCTGTGCCAGAAACAGCATTAAGTTGAGGGTATTGCCAGTGATCAGATTAAAAATTAAGTAGGTGAATTAGACCAGTCTTGGACAGGGAAGTGTTTGTAAATCTGACCAGTTCTTTTTTAACCTAGCTGAACATCAACAGGTTTTTGAGATTTTATGATGATGATGATGATGATGATGATTATTATTATTATTGCTATTTTTTGTTGTTGTTGACAAAATCGATATTAAGCTGACCATTTAACCATTAATTACACTATTCATATAGTCCTTATGTCACTATACATCAATCCAAGGCCCCAAATGTTTATGCTGATGCTTATGATGTATTTAAGTTCACCTTGTGAATAATTGAGTTTTTCCCCATTATTCAACAGCAGACAGCTGGCATGAGCTGAGAGACCCTGAACTGCTGTTTGTGTGTGTGCGTATGTGAGTATAGCATACTATCTCACACAGCACTGTTGGCCTCTGTATAACTACACTCACAACCTTTTTAACAAAGAACAACTACATCAGGGGGCTCATGGGAACCAAGTGTTACAAATACTGCCATGCTGAATTATGATAATGACACTCCAAGATCTTCCTCATTCTGCTGGAGACACTGCAGGAAACCCAGTTCAGTACTGTTTGAAGGATTGGGAAGAGCTTTTTGCAATACTTTTTATCATTGCACTTTAATGCAGAGAGTTCTGCTGCCTGTTTCTCACCTGCTGTACTATAACATGGTCACTAAGACCATTTAAGTTTACTCAAGTAATGGAACGCTGTGACCCTTAAACTAAAGTAATTTTAAACCACACACAAAACAAAATAATCATGTCAGTTTTGATAAAACATTCCGGACCCTATAAATTCCACATGGGATTATATTTAAACCAAAAAAAAAAAAACACACCCCGTGTGCAGCTACTTTTGAGGAAAAAATAAGACCTGCTCTAATTTTTGTCTTTTTGTCTTGTTTTTTTAAAGGGTCCGGCTTTTTATACTGAAGTACACTTGATTATTTACATCGAGCTGATTATATCTATTCTGTTGCCCCTTAATAATGAAAACTCATACCGGCTCTATCCTCCTTTCCCAGAGCTCATTAATCTGCAGACTTTAATGGCTGGAAAAGCAACTGCTGTTGTCTCAGTAACAACGGCAGTTCGAAATTCCATCTACCAGAAGATTAAAGGATGATTACCGGAAGCTACACATCCGTATTCATGCAATAGCTGCCTGTGTGGCCCCTTGAGTGAAAGAGTTGTAACACTTGACACTGTCCAGATAGAAAAGGAAGGGTGATGGCACTTTTGACCAGAGCTCTTCATGACTGTGCAGTCCTCCTTAAACTGGCTGACGTGATGACCTTGTGTCAGTTGTGGCATATGCAGTCACCTGGATTCATTGTTTTGCTCACTTACATTCCAGTAGCCTGGTAAATAGACCTACCCTTACCTGGCTGTTTGAGGGCACAGACTTGTAAAGGTTGCGTGTTTAAGTCCTGGGAAGAACCTAGCTATTATTTTCTTGAGCAAGGCAAGGTAAGGGCTATTTAGGTGACATTGACTCATGGTGGCAACTCATGTGGTTTTCACAGTACAAAAGGGTACAGAAGTGGTTCACCATTGTTTTTGTCAGCACATGTCATTGAACTGTGGGAGAAAACCTATACAATCATGAGGTGTACATCCACATTCTACACAGAGCAAACTGGATTCTGAACCCACAGCCTAGAAGCTGTGAGGCACCAGCACCACCAGCTGCACCACCTGCATAAGGTAGTTTGCCTATATTCTTCTCAGTATAAAAATAAGCAAAGCCGCAATTTCTTTGAATAACAGCATCAGCTAATAATATAATTGTTTTTGGTTTGGTTTATTTTTAAGGCTTGGGGGATGTCCAGAGACCTCCGGAGGAACCAGCTGAGAAAAATAATGTTTGTAGTGTTAATGTTCCTGCAACATAAAGAACAACAATTGCTCACGATCCCAACCAGCTACTTGATAAGCCAAGGAAGTTTTGTCACATTCCTCAGCCTTCATCTCTTTGGCAGATTTAGTTGTACATAAACAATTGCTTTCTAAAAATAAAGCACTAAACTGAAGCATTATGTTGTTTTGTGAACACATGGTTGATATGAAGTGAACCCAAAATAAAGAGCATGGGTTAACAACTGAAAAAAAAAAATCTAGACGCTCAAATAAAACTGCACGAGTCAAGGCAGCAGCTACCCAGTGGGTGTCACTGTGCGCAGCTGAATGTAGGCCAACGTATTGTTTTCAGATCCAGTCATCTGGGGTTTGTCAGTAGGCAGGCAGGGTTTCCCACACTGCTCTGGGCCAGCATGAAGCAGAGCATGTCAAAAGTTCACATTTTTCCATTTACTGCATGTGGGGTGAAGAGGCTTGGGGGGGTTCAGTCACTGGACCAGGAGGTGGAGGGATCCTCCAGGCTGGCTGGGATCACGACAAACCCTCCTGTTGCAGTCTGAGCCACCCGCCCACCAGATGCGAACGCTACCTCATAAATAATGAAAAGAAAAGGAAGAGCTGCGAGCGGCTGGCGCCAGTCGACATGCTGCAGACAGCTCTTTAGCAGCAAATCAGGCAAAGTAAAAGCCTGTATAAATCTCGATTGCTCATTGAAAGCACATTACTTTATATTTAATTTCTCCCTGCTTCTGCTGACATATTTGTTGCGCCTAAACGTGAAATGATATTTATTATAGTCTTAGGGTACTCTTTATCTTTGTGTTTGACACACAGTTTGGTAAGTCATCTGGGAGCAATGACGTGTTTTTGAGCTTCACTGCACATTTGCAGCTTCTGCCCACCTCAGTGAACACACTGATGGCATCCATTTTTTGAAAGTAATTTCATGACTCATACACTGCCACAGCAAGATGTTCACAAAGATGCCACTTTCTAGTAGAAATGCTCGTCAAGTCTACTCCTAATTAAAGAATATTTAAACACTTGAATTTTAGAAAGGAAAATGAGCATGCCACTGCCTGCGTAGGTATTACAAACTTAGGGAATTGCAGTCATGCTGTGATGTGACAGCTCAGTCCTTCTTTATCAGGAGCTGCTTGTCCAGTGCAGGGTCACGGCGGTCCAAACCTTGTCCCAGAAGCATAGGGTTTGAGGCAGGGTACACCCTGGATGGGACCCCAGTCCATCATGGGGCAATAACACAATCTCATAAACCAAGGGCAGTTTACAGTCATATATCTAAAACACATGTCTTTGGACTGTGGAAGAAACCCAGGAAGCCAAAACCAGGGAGCCACTTGACAACTGTGATACCTTTGATATCATAGCTCTGGTTGAATAACATTTGTTTTCATGTAACATAGTTTGTTATCATAGACTTTGTATCACACCCCTGTCCTGGACAATGGGTTATTGATAAAGGGTGTATGGATGGATAGCTGGACTGATATACATTTTTATAAGCATATAAATATTTGTAAAGTAAATGAATTTAACTATAATTAGGAGGTAATTCTAATATTGTCCTTCCTGTTCATTTGTACCCAGATATTAGTGAAGATAAGGTATGTTTATAAGAAAGTGGATATGACACTTTCTGGACATGTGAATTCTTTGATGAGCTCAACTTGTTTTGGACACCCCACTGCAGACCATCTGCTCCTCAGCCCTGGTAGCTCCTTATCTGGGGATCTGTCACGAGCGACTGTGCTTCCCACCTGTCTCTGAAAATGTCAGCACTTTGGAGGCGGTGACCCTGCTCCTGTTTCACATTTATGTTGCGAAATGCAGAGCAGGTGTCACTCAAAGGTACTGGGAGGGCATTCCGCTAAGGGCAAGAAAAGGCCCTGCTGCATGAAATATGACCGGGGAGGAAAAGAAGCAAAAATAAGAAAAAACAAATGTGTTCAAAGCTCTAGAGACTTGCCTATCAGCAGCTGTTACCTTTTGAGGCAGAGTGATGGTTAGCTAGCCTGTAATGCATATTGTGTCCCTGATAGCAAGCCCTAAGGCATTGCCAAGGTCAGTTCTTCCTTGACCTGTAAAGTAACCTTCTGCTGATCAATATGAACTTTAAAGAGCGCAACACATAGGGAAATACACCACTGGCAGTGAATCCCTTTGCTGTCATAATACTGTTGCCATGACATCATCTACATGTAAAAGTCTACTTTGTTCAGGTCCGAAGTACCCTGTGAAACTGAGAGAAACTATTTCTGATTGAATTCCTTTAACTGTTCTGCAATTACCTGTCTGCTTTGCAAGAAAAAGAAACATAAAAATAAAATAATAACAGTGAGAAACCTGAACCTGTAGTTCAGGCATCTAATTAAAAGGAAGACATTTGTTCATTGTCCTGTTTGTCATGAACATGTAAATGACAAACTGTGTCTACGGAAGTACTCCTCCATTGGAGATCAATTGCTCCATTCAAGCTAGATTTTGATATTTGCTTGCAACACACACCCTTGTTACAGAGCACAGCAGTTCTCTCTAGATGTGTAATCTGTGCTAATAAACCCTAATTGTTCAGTAGTTTTCTGTGTTGCCTGTTTTCACTCATAAAACAGATTACATACAGTACTGTGCAAAAGTCTTAGGCATGCAACTTCAGTGTCTGTTGAGAAGTACAGGTAGATTCTTATCTACCATCAGGGAGGTTTCTGATTGGTCCCAAATTCATTGTGCAGCCTGAGAATGACCTCAAACACCCAGTCTCAGTCATACAGAACTATCTTCAGCAAAAAGAAGGAATCCTGCAACAGATGGTATGGTCCCCACAGAGCCCTGATCTCAACATGATCAAGTCAGTCTGGGAGGACATGTAGAGACAGTCAAAGTCTGCAGAAGAACTGTGGCCAGTTCCTCAAAATGTTTGGAAGAACCTATTGACCTCTACCTTAAACTGCATGCAAGTTTGCATAAGAGAATTGATGCTGTTTTAAAGGCAAAGGGTGGTCACACCAAATATTTATTTGACGGGTTTCTTTTTGTCTACTGCACTTTTTAGAAGGTTTATTGATTAATAAGTATTCATGGCATTATTTTTGGAACCATCCTCGCTTTATAGCATTTTTCCGACAGGTGCCTAAGACTTTTGCACAGTACTGTACATAACGAACATGTGAGTATATTGAACGTGTCAACACATGAAATTTTACCGATTGTAGTAAGCTTGTGAAATTTCTAAACTTCATAATGAAATTTCTAAGATATCACAGTCAATGGATTTTGTGATGCTTATTAAAACCACAAAAGAAAATCCTTACTAGTTACACTTATTCCCTGTGGAACTGTTTACAATGACTGTGACTGTGATGAACGTATAAAAGGTTTTTTGGCAGAAGCTGAGGTTTAACAACAAGTTTTGTTAGAGGAACAGCAAAATTGATATAATGTCTATAATAATAATAATGTCTAAGTGAAATCTGAGGATGTGTGGCTTGATGGCACATGCAATAGACAGTGATTCAATATAATGGACAAAACTAATAACAACATTTTCTTCTCAGGTAATAGTCATGCCTCATATATTATGATGTTAGGATGTCGTTAGGACTAGAGAAGTGCAGCAGGGAAACCATAAGGTAGAAACTAGGAGGGTAGCAACATCCAAATACCTCCATAGAGTAAGAAAGGTCCTAAAGAGCCAGCTGATGAGGAAGAACAAGATCAGAGCCATCAACATGTATGCCCTGCCAGTCATCAGATGTGCAGATGCCATAGTAAGTTGGCCAAGAGAGGAAATGGATGCTGCAGACATCAACATCCAAAAATGCTTTACAGTACATGGAGCCTTCCACCTAAAATCCAACACCCAACGACCAACAACTGCTGGAAGGAAGGGTGAATTGGCCTGGATAATGTGAGGACTACTGCCCCAAATGAGATACAGAACATCCATGAGCGTGTCCAAGCAAAAATATGAGCTCCTAGAGGAATGTCTGAGGCAGATAGGGAATGTGGATAGTAGGGAAACAAAAGAGGTGCCATGGCAGGATAAGCCCTTCCATGCAATGAACCACCAACAAATAGCAGAGGTTGCTGACATGAAAAGATCTTACCAATGGTTGGAAAAGGCCCGACAATCATGGCAGCACAAGAACAAGCACTTAGCGCTAGGTCAGTGGAAAGAGAGGTACCATATCAGACTAGATCCCAGGTGCAGACTATGCAAAGAAGCCCCTGAGACCATCCAGCACCTAACAGTGACTGCAAGATGCAGACAGGAAAAGTATATACTGAGAGACACCACCAAGTTACACATGCAGGAATATCTGAAAGGAATATGGCTTGGGCACTCCCAAGTCCAAATGGGAGGTACCACAGAGAGTGAACAATAGATGCCAAGATCCTGTGTGACTTCCACATCCAGACAGACAATAATAATAATAAATATTATTAATATTATGTAATAAATAAGGAGGAGAAAACACCAGTGGTGACAGATGTGGCCATCTAAAGTGATTGAAACATGAAGAAGATAGAATATGAGAAGCTGAGGAAATACCAGGGATTGAGAAAGGAACTGGAAAAAATGTGGAAGGTGAAAAACAAGGTAATCCCATTGGTGACTGGTGACCCCTAAGCTGAAAGAGTGGCTCCATCAGATACCAGGTATGACAACATCAGTCTTGGTCCAGAAAAGTGCAATCCTAGGAACAGCAAAAATACTACTCTGTGTTCTCAAACTCCTAGGCATCTGGTAGGATGCGTGAATTGGAGGAAAGTTGTAATCCACAGAGGAAAACTGGGTGAGATGGGAAATATATTAAACCTCTGCACTGGACAACTGATTATCGAAAAGGAATGAATGGATTAAAATAAATAGATGTACACATGCTGTGTATATTTTGTTAGGTTTCCGGCCTTCTTTCTTTTTTGTTCCTTACCGTTTGCTTGTACTCTTGCCTGATCAGATTTGCTGACCAAAATGAAACTGACTTCATTCTTTCCTCTCTCACTGAAAGTTAAAGCTTTTTCACCTTCAGTTAATATTGCTGTTGAAACAAGAACGTCTCTAACTTCTGTTCTCTCTCATTTGAAAACATGTACATGCTAAACATTGTTTATGCAAAATGAACTAAATGAAACAGGTTAAAATCTGTCACAGGTTTAGAAAGAGTTCCTATGGAATTTATTTCACTGCAAAGTGTAAAAATGTCTCATTGCTTATCAAACACAATACACAAGTGTCTTCTTAAAATTTGTTGTGAAAGCTGGTACTCCACAAAACTAATAACCTTTCAATATGATGATCCCTGGGTCACTTTGCTTTATGGGAATTTTGCAGGGTTAAGATCTACAAATCCTTGCTATTTATGCAACTTAACCACTGAAAAATATTTCCTGGCTGCCCAGTCACCTGGTGTCCAAACTGCCCTACAAAAGAAGCTCTATGGCTTTAACTTGCCCAGGAAGGGTGGAGAGCCAGTTGGTGTCATGCCCTCAGAAGTATTTACCAGCCTTAGGAGTTTTGTTTCCTCTCCTCCACTACCTTGTGCCCCTCTCCGCACTTATTTTTAGTTCAGCATCTTTTTAGTCACTATACTCCTAGTTGCATGTCTTTATGTGCTTTTCATTAATTGTTGTCAAGCACTCTGAGGCAACCTGTCGGGGTTAGTGGTGCACAAAAAACCTCTCAACTGTACAACTTTCAACTAGAAATTAAGCTATACAGGTTGCTTTATTGCACAGTGATTGACTGGCACTGAAATGATAGAAAATAATAATGGTGGCATGAGTAACCCGCCTTCTTTGCCTGCAGACGCACTACAGCGAAGGGGAATACATCATTCGGCAGGGCGCTCGAGGAGACACCTTCTTCATCATCAGCAAGGGAAAGGTGAGATCCTTTGTCAGCTAGACATCAGACTGTATTAAGGATGATGGAGAATCGTCGACATCGTTCGCTGTCAACGAGAAGCGAGTTAACACTTTTCTCATCCAATTAGTGTGCTTCTACTGACGGGAATCCTGTCCATTCTCTCTCCTCTCTCTTATTTGACTTGCTGGGGTGCAGTTCCATGAATTGTCCCTTATGCTGAGTAAATACATGGGAACAGTGTTGAGATTTGTCACAGATTTATAATATATTTCCATTCACCAATCATACTGTCTCATTTTTATGCTTAGAACTTACACACACTCCTGTTCCTGTATGTGGCAAAAATGCATATATATGCTGTGATATGGCAAATATGTAAATGTAGACATAAATGCAGCTCATGATCTGATGCTTTATGAACAGCATTACACATCATAAGGGCTTAAGCACAACCTCATATCAAGAGCCAGTTTCATTAATTCTATCTCAACGTAAAATAAAGGTTCCTGGCAGGGGATGGAAGCTGCAGTATCCACTTCATTGTGCTTTTTCTGCAGGAAAAAAATAAAACTTCACACAGTATGCATGCAATATAGTTTTTGAATGTTATTACCTGGATCATTGCAGCATGATATGTGTTATATATTGGCCACACCCTTGACATGTATATGCTGTGAAGAAGCACATATGACCTCATCACCATGGAGATAAGCAAGCAATGCCTGTATGGTGCTGTCTTTTCCAACAGGTGAACGTCACTCGGGAAGATTCACCTGCTGAAGATCAGGTCTACCTGCGGGCACTGGGGAAAGGAGACTGGTTTGGGGAGAAAGCTCTTCAGGGGTAAGAAAAACTACTTTAGACATGGGGATGTCAGCTACACATAGTACTGACTTTGGGGGATAGGGCACTGTTTTCTCTGTCTCTTAGCTGCTCATGTTGCAGAGAAACATAGCAAATATACCAGATATACACTGCAGATATACAACAGGTACCTGGCACATGCATAGTCAAAGGTTGAACATGACCACAGGCATACTAGTGGAAGGGGGGCATTCACCCCAGCGTTGAAGTAAGCCTACTCTGTTGTCCCCAGTCTTTCTATATAACTCCTTTCAGTACAATTGCTAATGTTGTTTAGCTTCCATAGTTCTGAAACAAGCTGTTATGGATGAGAGGCACTTGATAGTAATGTATTGGTTGCTGTCTATAGATCCTGTAGGAGTCTTGCTGTTGTACCTGCCAGAATAGGTTGCTCCACATTAAATATCCAGCTGTTAGTCATGTGGTGTAAAGGTGAGGAGAATCATGATGAAGCACCCGACTAAAACTGGACAAACTGACAACAAAGACCGAAGTAACTAAGCTGTGTCTTTTGCGACAAATATGGCTAAACCCAGTCACTCTTGTGATGTTATATGTATTATTCCACTTTCCATTCACATTTGGAGTGAAACTCATTTACTACTTTGGTGGTTTAAGCAATGTTTCATCTTTCTTCTGCATCTTTGGATTAAGCCCAGTAATTACTCTGGATGTGAACATTTAACCAAGTATATTTTACTTTGTTCTTGGTGTAGAAATTTGTCTCCTTTTTCCTCTCAGCAAAAAAAAGACACAGAAGAACTTTCCATTATTAAAATTTTTTGTTGTGT
Organism: Arapaima gigas; assembly: GCA_900497675.1. NCBI lineage: Eukaryota > Metazoa > Chordata > Actinopteri > Osteoglossiformes > Osteoglossidae > Arapaima > Arapaima gigas. Next base: position 1,362,982 of record UFQX01000201.1, on the reverse strand, counting down.
AAACAAGGTTTACAACTTGAACGACATCATTCACAGCTGACCCTCACCATACATCTAGTACTCGCAGCAGGAAAATTTGCACAGAAGGTGGCATTTTAACAAGAGGACAAAATTATGTTCTCCAGGTATAAATGGAACAAAATTGTTGTTTGTTTTTAAATTGACTTGATGTGCAAATGAAACAATGAGTATTTACAGACTGCATCAAGACAGACAGTTCTGGACAGAGAAAGCAGAGCTACAGGGACACCTTGTGGCTGTAGGAAAAGTAAACCAGTGACCTTTCAAGCAATGGTGACACATGACAGGCTGTTTAACACACACACACCCACACACACACACACACACACACACACACACACACACACACACACACACAAAACATGTTTAACTGTGTCACAGCTTACAAGTTAGAACACCAGCATGAGAACTGAGTGAATGTTTTGTTTGAAAAGTCTTAACATAATGAAGGCTCTTACCATCAGGTTGCAGCCTCATTACACTTTACTGCATTTTATGCAATAAAGCAGCACAACCGCAGTGCTCTTTGGAAAACCTGAGGGTGTTTGGAGGACCACAGTAGGCCACATGCAGCACTGGGCCAACTAGGGACAGCTTGTGGGTTAGTCTTACCCAGTTTCTCCTGCATGGATTCAGTCAGAATAATATTGTGCTGTTCAGCCCTGTGAAGAACATGGGTCCGAGTGTAAAGTTCTCACTGATCACAGTGAGCAAAGGTCCCTGGAGGAGAGATAAATGCGGTGAGATCGAGGATGCCCTCAGTCAGGCAGAAAGCACTAAAGCTACGCTTTGAATTTGGACCAGAAACTCCCAGGGGTGTGTTGTAAGAGGGAGCAGAGGCTTGTGGTAAACAGAACACACACAGGTTACATCTGAGCTCACAAACAAGCCCATTCTTAGTCTCTCTGGACCAGCACAGTGAAATCCCAAGCATAGCCACCTGCCACATTTGTATTTATTTATTTGGTTGCTGCTTTTCTCCAAAGCAACTTGCAACGTTCATCTTCCAGTTGTTTACCCTTGTATACAACTGAGTAATTTTTACTGGAGCAATTCGGGTTCAGTGCCTTACTCTTGGGTTTTACAGCAGGAGATGGGATTTAAACCTGGGTCCACTGAGTTCAAAGGCCCTAACCATTACCCTACATGCCCCCCCAAGCCCTGTGTCCACTGTCTTTGCCTGACTCATTCAAGTGCCCCTACTGGAAAATGTCGCTGCACAAACTTGCTACCAGCTTTCAAAGAGATTTCTTCTTGCACTATAATATGGTCTTTAGATTGGTTTGTTGACACTGATACTCTGGTTCCCGGAGCCTGAACTCAGTATGTCTGCTGTCCCATTGCGAATATTTGTGGCATGCTCAGCTAAGGGTGTGAAATGACAGCACTGGGAGGAGGATCTGCGGGGAAAAAGCTGACAAGTCACCGTCAGATTCACGTGCTAAAGGAACACAAAGCAGGATGCAAATATTTACTATTACACCACATGCCCCTCCCCCGAGCCTGTGTCCACTATCTTTTGCAGGATGCAAATATTTATAGAAATGGATGAAAGCAGTCTGTTGAACTGGTGTGATATAGCAAGCAGCTACATAACCAAAACCAAAAATATGGATAAATGTGATGGACTTTAACTGTTATGCCTGCAATTCTGATAATAATATATTTGATCGTATTTATCAGGCTTTGTTATATTTATCAATCAGTGATGTTTTTTTTTCCACAAATGCTTTGTCAGTGAGTCTGGGTTCATCCTTGATCGACCTGCAAATCTGTTAACACATTGAATTTATTAATCCGATCAAAAGAGGGCACAGTGATACAGAACAACTGGTATTTTACAAGCATCTTCTTTTCACTCCAAGCGGCTCATTGAAATGTTCTAATGCATGGAAGATCTATAAATAAAGCGTTACGACAAGCATATTATCGGTTTCTGCATGATTATCATTTTTCTCCCAATACCACACTAGGATGCGGTGTATTTATGCTATGCAGAGTGTTTGTGTTGTCTGCAGCTTTGATGTTTGTCTGAGGACTGCACTAGAGAAAGAAATTTTAATGTGCTTAATAGTGCACAAGCTTTATTTTGAAAAGGTGTGCTCTCTGTGAGAGGTTCTTTTTGAGCTGCTTTTGATCTTGCATCTTGTGCCTATGTCTTAATGATAAGGAAGTCTTGTACACAAGTATGTTCTGCAAAACAATTGGAGCCTTAAAAGGTTATTCTGTTTGTGTCTTTGATCTCACACGATATTTGCAAAGTGATTTTTCTTCTATAAGCAATTACCAAGAGCCGTTGTGGGGGATTTGGCCTCCTGATGGAGGTATAGATGAATAATGATCCTGAATGGTCTCCCCAGAACATTGGGCTGATTAAATTGCATGAAATTATTGAATATTACGAATAGGTCAAAGCCAGGCATAAGGTTGATTATTAATATTACGTTGCTGCTTATCTGAGGTGCTTATCAAGGGTAGGTTTCATTCATCTTTTTTGCTGGGTATTTTACTGGAGCAGTTGAGGTGCCTTTCTTAGGGGTACAACAGCAGGTCTTCTCAATGATTCCAAGCAGTCTCTTCATTGCAGAAATTGTGGATTCTAGGCAATCTATCCATGACTCTTGTGCTCAGCTAGATGCTTAACCAGCATTTCTTTTTCATTTGGAGACCAAAGCAAAGTGGATGTCAGAGTTAAAGGTGCAGAAGCTGGTGTCAGATGGAGCAGAGCAGATGACTGGATTAAAGCCTTCGAATGTTCTGAGGTGTCAGCCTGCATTAGACAAGAGGAAGAGAGAGGCCCAATGATTGACGTTGAAACATGATGACAGACTTTCATGTTCAGGCCCCTTGTATAGACAAGTTGTTTGTGACCTGCATGCATTGAACAGAATGGAGACCCCCATGGCAGGTCAGTGTTTAGTTACTGTTCTATCCATCTATTGCTAAACACCGTTTCCCCATTGTAGAGTTACAGTGGTTCAGAGCCTATCCCAGATGTATAGGGTGTGAGGCAGGGCACACCCTGGATGAGACACCAGTCTATCAGTCCATCACAGGGGTATCTCACAGTCATTCACTCACACCAAATTTAGAGTCAGTGTAGAGTCAATTCTGTGGGGAAAAAAACCCACGCAAACTCCACACAGACTGAGCTACATTCAACCCCAGGATCACAGTCCAAGGGCTATGAGGCACCCGAACTACTTACAGTGCTATGGTACAATTTTAACTTGCTTTCAGATAGTTGACATGCTTAGCTTTTTAGGGATTATGAGTGGTGCTGAAACAGGCTGCTTCTCACTGTGCACATGACCTCCAGCAAATTTTGCAAGGCCCTGAAATGTGATGTAGGTTGTCACGTCATGTGATTGACTTTCAATCCAGAGGTGGTGCGTCAGAGATGTTTCTGCCCTCTGCGAGATATCCAATTTTAGTTTTTTGCCGCGCAGTAAAAAACTGTGGTTTGGGTTGGTTTCTGGAAGTCAAATACCTGTCCTTCCATTATAGCTTTACACGGAGTCCGCTTTTTAGATCAGAGTTTGTACTGATAAGTTTTTTTTCTGATCAAGCTGTGACAGCTGTTGGATAAGTTATATACAGTAAATATGGAATGTACTCAGGTTTGACTCCTTGGTCAGAATTTCCGTTAACCCTTGTAAAGTATTAAAAAGCTTTGAAGATGTTAAATTTAAAGGCAAAGTTTCAAATTGTGGTGCAAAAAATGTGATGAACTTGGGGCAGCAGTGGTGCAGGAGGTAGTGTTGGTGCCTTATAACTCCTAAGATGTATATGCAAGCAAGCAAATAAGAACTGGCTCAGTCACAATCCAAATCCAAAGTTTCACAATGCACATGTTTTAAATAAAGTGATCAAAATTATTGGTGTGTGTGTGTGTGTGTGTGTGTATGTGTGTGTATCCCAATAACATAAGGAAGGGTGATATTGAATGTCATGAAATGGTCAGACTGATGAAGTTCCATTTAAGGAGGAAGAGAAAATATTTCACACACACACACACGCACACACGCACACACACACACACACACACACAGAAATGGTGCTGTTCTTCAACCTTGGCTGATTTTGAATGAATCACATTCTAACCTGTTAAATTTCAAAGAATAACTATAATACAACAACAAAAACAATAATAATTATTATAATAATAAGGAGACCAGTAGTTTTCAGTGGGTAGAGAGTATAGCCAAGCTTCTTTTTTAGTATCTTTATTTATCATGTAAAATGCAAACAGTGTCCATGATTTGTTCAGTAGTTATACAGTAATTAATACACAGGGACATTTAATACACGCCATTCTCTTTGTTCAAATAATATAAATAATCAGTCTATTAAGTTAAATACCAATTTGTTTTCAAATTTTAAAATGTTTAATTGACATGTCTGATTGAAACATTTCTGGCTTCAGCTGAATAATTCCTTTGTACTCAGTATGATTTGAACTGTGTAATTCCTGCAATGAAGAGGTCCAGCTGCTAAATAACTGTAACCCAAATTTGCATGTGCATTTCAGCTAATGAAATATTTTGACTTTTTTATATGAAGTTAAAAACACAAATATCTCACAAACATCAATTTTTGCACACTATTAAAGACACTCTCACTGTTCACAGCTGCTTTCTCTTGGGAACCGTGACCAAGTGAAATCCAGTCTCCTGGTTTTGAGCTCCTCATAAGCTTTAAAGCATTCAACAGAGATTTTTTTTTGTAATTCCATCTTCCTACAAACTGCTGCCTAGTATTACTTTGAAATAAATTTCTCATGAGTGCAATTTATTAAAAAATTGTGTATAGAATTCTACTTAAGATTTTGATTATGGATTGAAATTTCTTGCTTTGAAAACGTTTTAAAAGGATATTTGAAAAGGTCTTAACATTTAGCATTTAAAAACTGTGCGCATATCCAGTCGATGTGTCCTGTGCTGTAACTGACACTAGACAGAGGCTGAAAATTTGATTGCACTAACTCTAACTTCTGAAAGCAAACACCTTGTCTCCTTGGCACAGCTCTTGAGACAAGCCAAACATTTAGCAACAGCTGGCTCTGTGTCAGAAAAGTTTTCTTTTTTTAATCCAAGGACGAGTAGGAAAGATTTCAAAAAATGTTACACAAGCAAGTTCATTGGAGATTTGAAGGCAGCACACCATAGTGCTCTCAAACCTCTCAAACTTCTCTACATACAGAATAAAGCTACAGGGGTGTTTTGGTAGCTCTGCAACGACCTAAATGCATTTTCTTCATACTCATGCTGTATCACTGCACCATTTGCTTCCCAGTGGGCTTGATGATCAGCCTTTGGAGCAGTCCTCATAGCATGTGGTGTCAGGGTCAGATATGTCAGTCCCCGATGGACTACTTAAAATATATGACAGGCAGTTAACCTTAGTTTCCATGGAGAACCTTCATCTCTAAAAATACCTTATGACATTTCCAAATAATTTAACTCAGCTAAATGCACTAAACAAAGAAGGAATATAAAATATAAGGGGAATATGAAATATAAGGAAAACAAAACTTGCTGTAATTCTGAACCCGAGATGGTGAACCCAGGATGCAGAACATCTGGGTCTTTCTTTACTAACATACTGAAATTCTGCCTCCATGTGCAGTCCAGGTAAATGTTAACTGGTTTTTACAATAACCAGAAAACATACTGCCATTCATAAATACATAAATAATGCATGGCTATTTCTTAACTTCTTAATTTCTTATTTCTGAGTTAATAACTCAAGAGGACGATACTGTATGCAGCTTTTTGGTGGAGAGTAGATGCTGTTACTGCTGGACACTTTAATATGAGACTTATGAGACTCTGAAATATTCCCTGGAAAGCCACATGTGAATCTACCACAGTTTAAAAGCATTTATGAGGTCAGACAGTCAACCAGTGTTAGGTAATTTCTGGAAAACATCTTGACCAAATAACTAGGATGATCTGTTGGAACCATTCAGCCCACAGAAGGAAGGCTATATGAATTATTTCAGAAGCACCTTCCTTCCTGCCATTTACCAAAAAAATCAGCCAAAATTAATGACACGGCATTCATGGTTAATGCTGAATGTTATCCCAAATTCTAATGCTGGCTGGCAGGTTTATTCTACTTAAACACAAAATTGGATTTTTTTTTCAGCCTTTTTCTTAGCTGAGATTGCTGGTTGTATAATTTGAATTTAACAAGCTGTTTTCTACTTTAGACCTTGGACACCTTGGTGTTGTATTAAAACAACATTCTTGCACCAGATTCAATATTGGTGATTGACAGAACCTATTTCCTAAGCTAATTAGTTTATAAATGATAAATTGGAAAAATTATAGAAGAAACAACTGCTGATCACAAGGAAAGTCTAAAAGGATATTTAATTTTTTCTGCAAAACTAATTTCGGTGAAGGGATTAAATGACTCCTTTATTGCAAATGGCACAGTAAATTATGCATCTCAAACAAACAAATATTAATTATTAAAGGAAGTAAAAATGAAAATTTCTTTCTTTGTCCGTGCCAAAAAACCAATTAGATACAGGGGCCGAGAGGAAAGATCCCTTTCTGGTAAGAGATCACAGCTCACATAGAGCAGGTGATAGGTTTATCTGTCAGTGTTCAAGCAGCCTTCTTTTCCCCAGCGTGATGTGGCCAGTGCTAGTGATCTGCCATCTGGGAGCAGAAGGAGGGTTGCTATCTTGTTCACCAAGATGCCCCCACGTTCCCTCAACTCATGCGTTCCATTGTGCCCGGCTCTTGTCTGGCACCCGACCTTTTCGGATGGCACAGAACAGGGAGGCCTGTCTGCAGTAGTCGCCCAAGTCAAGAAGCCCTCCAGACTGCAGTGCTCAGAGTGTGTGGATGGTGTGCTCTATGGGCCTGGGGGCCGTCATGGACTCTGCAGAATCCGACAGTGATTCCTACAACTGGGCCAGGCTGTCCTCAGAATCAGCCGAAGACGATTCCAGCTATCTCAACGGCAGCTGTACCGAGTAATACTCCTTAAAGATTTACTCCATGATACGTAGCTTCAAGCCGCACATTTCAATACCTTGAAGATAAAAATCGTGGGTCCATTTTATTTATCCAATGCTTTTCTCCAAGCAGATTGCAGTGTTATGTAACTATATTAAATCTCTGAACATATTTAGAGATGGTGTAGCTTTACTATATCAATTCAGGGTGAGTGTCTTGCTCAACAGTAGTACAGCAAGAGGTGGGAGTTGAATGTTGGTCCTTCATGTACAAGGCAGTACCTCTAACCACTGCACTAGATTTGATCTAGGTTATTTATTTTTGCCTAGTGCTCCAATACAAGATATTTAATTATATTTTAATGTCTCTCTTGAGCTCTTTATGTTGCAGTAACATTCCTTTGTGTTCACTCTGTGTTTTCCATTTCTGTTGCTAAAAAGGGTATTTTTCCCAAACATTTCTGACAGGTTCCATGAATTATAATATGGTCATTGGAATAAAAATATGTTCTTTGTGTATGGAAAAGGTTTCATGACCTTGCATCATACTCATTACCCTCAAAAAACTCATCTTATCATTTTTCAATCATTTCTTATATTTTTATCACCTGTCACACAGGTGCCGAGTGATTCACGTGTGATTTAGCTGTGTCTGAAATACTTCCCGCCAAGGTCATTTGTATACATCTTATTGCTGCATCTACTGTTCATTTTGAAACCTGAAAAAAGGTGGATATGTAAAAATGTGAATTTCCACAAATAAATGCTTGACAGAAAAAAACAGAAGTGTGACTTTCCACGTTTTTCATTATTTTGTCTTACTACAGGGAGGACATCCGGACCGCCAATGTCATCGCAGCAGAAGCCGTCACCTGCTTAGTCATTGACAGAGAGTGAGTACCTCAACTGTCTGCTCTGCACCTTCCGTGTCATTAAACACACCTTATATAAACACCAGACAGAGAGCACTATTATCTACCTTGTTCTGTATTTTTGTAAACTGCTCTACTATTCCTAAGCATGCAGATTATGAATTAATATGGACTCCTCTTAAGCGCGCCACTGTTTTTTACTCGTGTTTTGAGCCACATAATTCTTATTAATCCTAATCCATTTATCAATGACGTTAAAGATCATAGGAAGTAATTTACTTTTGTACACCCACGGCTGTGTAGCCAGACTTAGATAATCGCCAAAGTGGAATATTAATGAGGTAAAAGAATTTTTTCAGGTTGCCTGCAAAGCAAATGAAAAATTAAAAAGTGGCTTGAAAAGCACAGTTACATTAAGAATAAGGGACAGGAAGATTTTTTTCCCCCAGTTTTTTTCTTATATGTGAACTGTTCCTTATACGGGGTCTTCAGTGATTTCATTACTATTTTTTTGCATCACAAGCGTTGATATTTTCAGCCACCAAGTGAAACACTGTAAACTATGCTGTTAAATTGCCCGTCGTTCACATCAATGCACTCCCATTGCTTTTCCGGACTAAAAAGAATAGCAGGTCTTTGAAAGCAGAGCAATTTTGCTTTCCGATTTGAAGGAAATGGTCAGACTGCAGGTAGCCAGCTGTTCAGTCATGGAGTCTAGCTGGCAGTGTTCAGAGCCTCTCCATTAGGACCCACCAGGTTTGGTAGCCATACTGAATGATTATATGATCTGTGGCGATTTCTCTGCCCATGTGGGATCTGAAATTAAGGTGCAGTACAGCAATAGTGTATACTCTTCAACTGGAGAGCAGGAGAAGATGGACAGTAAATGGGGGAACACAGTGAAGGTTTCAGTGTCTTAGCACCTGATGTCACAGGAGTATTTCTCGGAAGGGTTTAGCCCAGTTTATGGCCCGTAAATATATCAACCTAAATTCATAAACCTATTACACGAACTGGCAAGCAGAGTTCCATAGGGCCATCGTAGCAATATAATTAAAAATTTAGTTTTTAATTTAATTAAACTGTTGTATTATAACTGTACATTTACAGCCTAATAATGTAAAACTAAGTAGTAAAGTTTGTATGTTTTCTAAAGTCATGCTGCTGACAGCAAAAGAGTTGTAAACAGATTATATAACTTGGGACAGCTCTATATATTTTGAATTATTTATCATGTATTCATTAATGCAAGTAAAGTTTATGAAGGGATACTTGTTTGATTTGCAATATATAAATACTTCAAGTACAAGTTTAAGTATTTCAAACAAAAATATTTTCAGGGACCAATCAGTGAATGTGAAAATTAAAATTTTAAGAAGAGAAATGACAAAAATTGATTTATAGTAGCTTGAAAAAAAGACATTATACAAAAGTGATGGTGAATTCATCTATAGTTTTCCAGATGTATTATGAAGAACAGATTTGTCCCCTGGAAAACAGTCTTAGGAAAATAAATCCCACCATATGGGAGTATATTCATGTTAGAATGATTTTAACAACTGCAGGAAGCAGAATTCACATGGAATTGAATAAGCCTGGAAGTCCATTCTGATGGACTTTCCAACAGGACAAAATGGCAATCTCTGGGTGTATCTCCATGAGGAGAAGTAAATATGCCTGGGGGGTCTGGGGCCTCCTGGAACAACAGGGGAAAGTGTGTGGTGGACAGGCATCAGAGCTGGAAGAGCTATCATGGACACTGTGACCTGCCCTTTTTGCCAAAATGCAGGATGGTAAAAGGACTCCTTCACCTAGCTGTGGTGTGGTACTCTACAGTGGTATGTAAGGTGCAATGGGTCCGATGCAGTGTGAAAAAAAGCACTAAAGAGCCTACCATGATACATACAGACCCTATTAAAAGGGGTGGAGGGGGGTTGATAACCCTACACTGTAACAGTAAAATTGTCTTGAAACCTAAAGGAAGGACAAACTGACCAGATCTACTACGAGCAGAAAAGACTGGATATCATTCTTAAGGCAGGTCAGGGTTCTTCAAGGACTGTGGTTCCATGGAGAAGGTTAGTTAATGGGGCGGCTGGTGAATATATTTGGAGCCACAACAGTGACTGTACAGACCGTCACTTCTGACCATCTGTGTGTTTCTCAAGGTCTTGTTCCCTCACCACCTCTTACTGTCTTTTATCTTTTGAATAACAATGGTTTAAAGTTTGAACATCAAGCGTTTGACAGTTTTCCTAATGAAGCAAAATTGTGATATTTCTGTCAGATTGCGGTCAAATATCTGCTGTTTAAACTGGTGTTTGTGATTTTTTTGTGTCATTTTAACATGTTTATAATTATTAACTGACAACCCGTCGATGGTCTTTGTTTTTTTCATATTTTGGTGCCCTGAGCAGTCTTTTTTGATCCGACAAATTATTGTCAGTAAAAATTACTTGGTTTGTAAGTGTGACTTAAGATTAGGACTGTGTTGGCTTTTTATCTGGGAACTGTGAAATATGGTACAAATGAACGTGCCAGTAAACTAGGGCACCCTCTCGCCTTCCTCTCCCACACACCTGATTACACCGAGAGGTTGAAGCTTCCGACAGGATTAATACTCTGTGTCTGATGCTGGCAGTTTCATAACTGTCTAGTCTTCATGGCTCAGTATTGTCATGTTGACATTTCATAATTACACAAACACTAGATGAAATGGAGTGCTGAAGCAGTGAAAAGGGCTGTACTGAGTTCATGTTAGTTGTTCAGAAGAAATTAGCCAGTATTAATTGCACCAGCAGTGGCACCGCTGCCTTTGGATGAATAAGACATCTTTCTTAGTGCTGAGTCCGGGGTACAGCAGCCCCATCGAAGTGTGCGTACGTGCATTCGGGCAGCCAGGTGCTAAAACGTGAGAAAACGTTCTCAAAATGATAGAATTCACTCACGCAGAACTTGTTTTTAGCCGTATCAACTCTGAACACATATTTGAGATAAGGCAGAAACTACAATGAAGATACTGGGGCTGAGATGACATTATTACATTTTTATTATATTATGCACTGTATTTGCTTGGCACATGGGAGCACAGGTTGTACGGCTTGGGTTTTATTTTCTACAGCTGGACATTTTTTGAAGGAATACCGGTTCTGAGTGTTTACTTTTGCTCCAGGTTACCGTAGCAGTCCTCTGCTGTGCTCTTGAACGTCAGCATGTCGAATAAAACATTTAAGATGCTTACAGCTAGATACATTGTGATGTAAGCGTTGCAGCTGGTAGAGCCAGGCTTAGATGGTTCTGGGTTCAAAACCCATCTTACACTGCAGTACCACTAAGGAAGGTACTTACTCTGAACTGATATGGTAAAAATTAGCGCAGTGCCTAACACTGCAAATAACAGCAGATTGCTTGGTATGCAAACCTAACATTAAAAGTTGCTTTAGAGAAAAGCGTCAGCTAAAAGATTGAATAATAACACCCGTTCTTAGTATGTTCATAGTCATACCAGCAGTGCCTTGTATAGCTCTACAAGGTTGATATTTACAATTAAATATTTAGGATTCTTACAAGGATTGGAAAACAAGAGCTACCCAGTGTATCCTTGACTATAACAATTGTTACATAAGGATACCTATATACAGTGGCACCCTGGGTAATGCTAGTGCCTCACAGTTCCTGAGCTGTGTGGTGGGTATGGGTTCAAAACAGCTCAGACTGTGCAGTGTTTGCATGTTCTCCTTATGTTTATAGTCTGTAAATTTACATGGAAAAAGGGGATGATAAATCACTTCCACTCCCTCCCTTACCTAGAAAAGAATGCAAGTGATCACCATGAGTCATATTTGACTTAGCGGCACTTCCTTCCATCCATGTAATATATCACAGCTTACCCACGAACTTATGCTGAAAAAGTAGCAGTGTCTTGTTATTGTTGAGAGTTTTATATTCATTTTCTGTCCCTTTCAGCTCATTTAAACACTTGATCGGAGGGCTGGAAGACGTCTCCAACAAGGGGTACGAAGATGCTGGAGCCAAGGCGAAGTAAGTCACCATGGAAAGTCCATTCCTGCCACTGGCCAATTTCATGTCACTTCTTTCCATTCACTTCTCTCGGACCATCTATCAGGGGAGTGTAAATATACTGATGGCAAGATGAGATACACTTCAAAGTAATAACAGAACTATGATGGAAATTGTGGACAGGAAAGCAGGATGTTTTTGGGCCTTAATGCATACTGGACATTTAAACTGATTTGAGAGACAAGTGCAAGCCATTACTGACACCTCCACCTTCCAGGAGGTTTTTATATCTAAAATAGCGCCAGCTTAAACCTGGCACCCTTTGATGATGTGGTTTCCAGAGTGGAAGTGCCCACTGCTGTGGAAAACAGGGGAGCAGTAAATGTGGAAAATGACTGCAAAGCTGTGAGTAATTGGAGAGGAGCCACTAGGCTACAGCTAGCTGTCAGTCCAGGGCAGCTGGAGGTTAAAAGATTTAATAGGCTGGGGGGGCACATGTGAGGTCAAAAATCACCATCAATCCCCCTGCCATCTCCCGCCCCTAAGGGTGTCAACTTTACACTGTACAGTAAGTCCTCACTATGGGAGTTTCCCCTATCTGGAATGGTCTTTGACCACAGCCCTTCACATGTGCCTGAGAAGCCAAGCCCCAGGATGCACAGGGGTGACCAGTTGCCATTGCACCCCTCCGCTCCTCCATCCCCAGGGTGTCTGGGAAACTGTTACAGCACATGCACACACACACACCTCATTAACAAGGAAGATGGTCATTATTTATAAAGCACATCATTAAATTGGTGTTCATAGCAGCTTTTGTGTGTGTGTGTGTGTGTGTGTGTGTGCGCGCGTCCTGTGTTTTGAATGTTTTGACTGAGTGTTAATTAGCATCACTGCAGTTTCTATCTCGATCAGAATAAATATTACTGTCGTACTGACTGTTTGATTATAATTACCTGCTCGGGGTTGTCTGCCCGTCTTGAAGAATGATCTGGAATCTCACATGCCTCTTTGTAATAATACAGGTCTCTAATTGACAGTTTTGCTTTTAGTGAGTTTTGATCTAGTTTGATGTGAGCAGTTTTTTTTCCCTGTGAAGAAATCAGCAGGGCAATTTAGGCCAATTCCTGTTGATTTAATAAACATATTTATGACGGATCGTGAAAGGCAGGCGTACGCACTAATGAAGTTGTAAACTGATCAGATTAACACGAGGATCCTATTTCTAATAAGTGTGGGGATTCCGGTTAAACGTGACGTGATCAAGGTGTCTCTTTCTTGGATTTTTCCTCCCCGTAATACGAAATCTCAGGTGACCCCGCACGGATGGAAATGTGCTTGAATTGGTTTTCAGTGGAAGGGGACTTGGCGTCTGAGTGAACATGTCTGCGTTATTAGCGGCTTTTTGTTCTACCTTTTAGCCCCATTTGTACTGCTGCCGTTTTTACAGCAGTTCTCTTCCAGATGTTCTAAGATGAGAATAGATGAGGTCAAGTGGAACTCAGATAGAGGGACTTCTTTTCTTCAGTGATTCTCCACCCTGGTCCCAGAGAGTTTACACAGGCTCTTCCACACAGGTCCGAATTTGTCATCACTAAGTCCTCAGGTTATAGATCTTCAGCATGTCTAAGATTGATAGGGAGAACGTTAGACTTCCCACACCAGAGCACTGGCCAACAAAACTCACAAATTAATGGTGGACATCATTAACAGTCATAGTTGTACTTTGTTTCCTCACTCAACATTCAATAAGCTTTATTTTCTTTGATTCTGCAGTTTTGGTTTTTTTGATACAACGCCACCCTTTCTAGGAGGAAGGCAGCTCAAGTAACTCCAAACCATGAGATGAATACATTATTTTCACTTATTCACTTGACATCTAGTGCTTGTACCTGCTGTTGATTTTTTCCTGCTTCTGGCATCCAGGATATTCTGTCATCCAGGCCACTATCCAAAAGAATGACCCATATAACATAATATGAATCCAAATTAGTGCATTTATGAAAAAAAATGCTGCTTTCATGAATAATGTATGAGTATCTGTGTCTGTATGGGAAAGTCCAGTAAAATATAAGCTGTTTTGCCTGGCAAACATCTGGAAGGTGAAAGGACAGAGTATTACAGGTACTTCACTATTCCCTGCAGGCAAATTCACAACATTAAGAATATGTTTGTGCTCTTATTTAGGTTGTACAATACCGCCACTGAATTATTAATTTTATCATGTATCACTTTCAAAAGTCAGCGACAAGGACCATTCAAAGGATGGTTTTTGCTAAGAAAAAAATGCCTGTCTGCAACCACTCTGTCCACCTATCTATCCATCCATCATTATCTCTGACCAGTTTATCCTGGTCAGGGTTGTGGCCATTCTTCAGCCTAGCATCCAGTTCAGATCTTTAATATTTTGAGCAGTCCTTTATCATAGCAAATGGTAACCAGTATGCACATAACTGGCTGGAAGTTTCTGTTTCTGATTTCACTGGGCAACTGCTACAGCCTCCTTTCTCTTTGCCACTGCCTGTTATAGTTAGCAAGGGACCAAAGATTAGATCCAGAAAAGCCACAAAGGCCAGAAATGACACATTATGATGCTCTTTATTCGGTCCTGGCAGTGGAGCATGATTAAAACGGAATGCAGCCAAAGACAGTTTAAAATGGATTTTAAATTCAACGGGAGAGCATTTGTGTCCAGTCTCTATTCACTTAGCTCATGACTCTCTGTCTGTCTGTCACTGAGAAGGACGCTGGCTGTCCTGCAGGTCCCTCATTTAACGTCCTGCTTCTTTCAAAATGTTTTTAAAGGATTGGCTTCTCCCTATTCAAACCCTTCAGTCATAATAAATTTGTTGGTTACACTTTGACAAGTAGGCCTTGGAAAATATTTTGTTATTTAGGAATCTAGCTGACTAGTTTAGGAGTAATTGCCGAAGGAACTGTCATGCTGTGATTTCCCAGTGTGTTTCCACACTCCCATATCCTCCTTCAGTGCACAGATAGCGAACATGCTAATGAATTGGTGGAGTGTGTCACAGTGTGTGTGGCAGTGCGTTGCAGGGTGTTCCACCGTGTGTGTCGCCGAGCATGTCGCAAGGTGTGTTACGCTCTCAGCTCTTCAGCCTGTTCAGTTCATTAACTTTTTTGGGATTCGATCATCATTTAAATCCAGTTGTCAGTTCTGTGCGAGGCCTGGCGATCCAGTTGTACATCATCGGTACATAAATGGCCAGCGAAATATGTATTTCTCAGTTAAAACTGCAAATCTGTATGGCTGAGAGTTGTGAGGAACAAGCACGAGTGAAGTGTCCCTTTGTGCTGCAGTGCATCACAGAGACTTTCAGGCAACTCCTCTAAGACACAATGGGTAAACTGTCCTCTGCAGAGTCCTGTTTGTCAATAATAAATTACACTGGAGGAATTAGACATCAGTTAATGCATGGGACAATTGTCTCTGCATTTTTAAACCGTTTCTCTTTTAAGTACGTTAGCGTAAGTAGTCATGGTTTCCTAAATTTAGCAGTCTGACTACTGATTGGATGATACAGTAGGTTCAGTCCGCCCCCTGCTGGCTAACTGTAGCCCTCGCTGAGATTGAAATTAATACCTTAATCCTCAGCTGTATTGGATTTAACACTCACTGTAATTTGATGCGGTGAGTAGTGGATCTAAACTGACCATAGGGTGTGATTTCATGTGTGACTGCATGTGTGGCCAAGGTGTGGTTTCTGAGCCTGAAGTAATATAATATAATTTTTTTAAAAAGTAACAACAACAACAACAACAACAATAATAATAATAAGCTTAGTCCCTTCTGCTTCAGGATTGTGACACTTAGTCGTGCAGTTACCCATAATGGTTGGATTATTATTATTATTACAATGATAACAATATTAATAATTATTATAACAACAACAATAATAATACACTGACTCTGAGTATCATGGTGTTTTGCATCAGTGAAAATTTATTTGCTCTTAATGTTAAAAATGTCTTCCACACACTGCTCCAGAAAATCTAGCAGTTAAAAGTGCATTAAGTTTGCATGAATTGATATTTACAAATGCCCTGATTTGCAGTGTGATATTCCATCCTCTTCTGTGAGAAACAGATCAGACACTCTGCTCCCTGTCTTCTAACATATCTTACAGTTAACAGGCCCCTCGGCAGGAAACTTAATTTCCTTTTTAGGCCTTGCATCGGTGAACCACTCTGCCCCGCTTCAGAGGAGTGTGTGCCGATAAGGGCAGTCGTCGAGGACCGCGGTCAGACCCCCCTGACACTTTGCATCCCCTGCAATCTGGCATTGATCAACAATAGTCCAAATTTTGTCAAGCAGCGCAGCTACATGGTGGCGTATGTTTATACCCAGCAGCAGTCTGTACGCAGAGCGGTCACACACTTGTCATGGCACTAAGATGAAAAGAAACAGTGCTGGGAAATAATAAGATGCTGGTGGGTAGTTTACCAAGAATTGTTGCTGGGGGCAGGAGGTCCAGTGCCTCTGTCTTAGCTGTCAGCAGAGGTTTTATGTCCTTTCTTCTCTGCAACAAATTTTTTGGGCACTTTTTAATGTGTTTTTCTTTTTACCTTTTATCCATGGGATTATACTGAGATCACAACACAAACACAGGGAGTGGCTGTATGTTCACTGCCTTGCATCCTAACGGCCATTTTAGTCTTGGAATTTGAACAGTAGGTACCCTGATGCTCTGGAGTTCATTCATTCATTATCCTTTAACCGCTGTATCCTGTTCAAGGTTGAGACAACTGGAAGCCTTTCGCAGGGTGACAGGCATTGAAACCGCACCTTGTCCATCGAAGGGTGACTACACACAATGGTTGGTTTAGAGCCACAACTCACCATACCATAATGCCAGCCTGGCTGTGGAGTTATTACTTTCATTTTTAATTAATATATTCTCTTTGCTTTATCTAAAGGGCATAGTACAGCTTTATATGTCAGAGGAACAATTCAAGTTGTCATGGATACAACAGAATGGCAGCTTACAAATCAAGTCTGCTGCCCCCAGACTAGAACCAGCAAACTCCATGCTAAAACCTGTTTCTGGTGTCTGCTGCAGACCAGATCCTGTCCTATGAATGTACAAGCCAAACAGGGTACAGCTGCTACACGTCTCCAGATACATGCCATCCTTTCTGAGAAACAGTGGTGCAAAACAGCTGCTATATGTAGCCCCACATAAGAGTCCCCGATCAGGGCCGACCTTGTGTTACACATAGGTCGCTGTGTTTTGTTTGGTTTTGTTTTGGTTACCTAGACATGTCAGGAAAAGAAAAATGAATTAACAAAAATAAAAATTGCCTCATCCATAGTGTAGAATCAGTAACTGACCATTACCTTTCCACTCACGCTGTATGTATTGCACCTGTTAATGCATGCATTTTTACATGTAGGCATTCCTGGAGTGGATTCCACCCTCATGTCATTGTTGCTGTGCTGTGCAACTACTGAACACTTCAGTCCATAAAGTAGACCTCATTACAGGGGGCTTTTGAAATGTGCTTCGCAGAGACCATTAAATAACCCTGTTGACTGGAGAAACACAATCTTCAGACACAATTACATAAAACATTTATTTTTATCATCCCCTTTTACTGAGGCTCAGAATCCATCTGACAGTCTGGAGTGTTGAGAAGGCCGGTCATGTTGTGGAACGGTAAGAGGGGGGTGTGCGTTCTGCAGGCACTTCCAACTATAAATGGGTGTGGGTGTCGTGTCGTCTCAGTCTTTGACACCAGAATGGTGTCATCCGTGGAACAACGTACAAAGGAGTCCAGGGAGTCACCATCATTGTGGCCGAGCTATTTACAGAAAGTATGTGTAGTGTTGAGGAAAGGGGGCTGAGATTAGCAGGAGGTCAGTCCCCTACAGTGCTTATATAAAGAGGTCCTGTGTATTGATGTAAACCTGGAGCCTGAGGCCCACTGAGGAAACCTGGATGGTCAAACCTATCTCAGGAACCCCAAAAATAAAATGTGAGACAGCTGTGGTCAGGACAGCAGGTGGTGTGGTGCGAAAAGCTGCTTCCTGGCATTTCAGGGATCTGGGTTTGACTCCTGGTTTCTGCCATAGTGCCCTTGAGAAAGGTACAGGACTTACCCTGAATTTTTTCAGCAAAAATTGCCCAGTTGTGTAAATGTATAAACCATTTTAAGCTTAGTATATAAACATAACATTATAAGTCCTTTAGAGTCTTATGTCTTAAATATTGTTAGCCCAGGACCCAGCAAATAAGGTTAAAAAACTATATAACTGTTTTAAATAGTCACAGACAGCTGAAAAATGTTAACAGTAAGTGACATATTGCTTTCCAAGTTTGATTTATCCAGCTTCTTGGAACTTTAAAAAGTACAGAATTGAACACATTCCTTGTGAATTCGCATTGACTTTAAAACTGGACCAATTGGGAACTTTTTCAGCATATAATAACCTGCACAAAATGAAAAATTAAAATAATGAAGATAAACTGGCTTGAATCAGTCAGTTCTTTCAGTCTTCATGGCAGGAAAGGACAATTTTCATGAGCGACATTTCCACATTTCACATATTAGGCCTGTGACTTTGTGTCTCCAGTAATCCAGATTTGGGCCAGTTGGGGTTGAAATTATATTATTATCCTCAGAACCGACTGGATGACTGTGTCAAATGTGTTCTTCATATCAGATACAAGGCAGCCAGCTTGAAGGAAATGCAGCGTGACAAGGTCGAAAGCAATTTCAGCCCCCTGTGGTCTGAATATTTGTTTTTCTTTTCAGACCTAAGAACAGGGTTGAATCGGGGGTGTACTGTAATTGTATCATCTGTTTCATGGCAAAGGAACACCTGGGCCTCCTGCTTCCACTTCTGTGAAACTGTGTTATTTCTTCATCTTTGGCATTTTTGTTGTTGATTCGTGGGATGGTATTGGGCTTATCTGTACACTGAGTGGAGCAGAGGTCTCCCCCCACTGCTTGGTCGGCACTGTGGGTTGTTTCCACAGCTGAGTGTGCTGGAGGCGGTCACGTTCACAGTGACATTTTCATTTTTGAGGTATGTGGCTCTTTAGCATCCTGCTGTTGCTCATAAATTTCTGCTCTGCTTTCCTGGAATACAACTGGCTCAGCAGCTTTTACATTGTGAAATTCTGATTTATGAACTTCAAGATTAAACAGCATTAATGGTAGAGAAGGAAAAGTCCCAGGGAAATTCTTGTTTTGTTAGCTAAAAGTCAGACCCGGGGAGATTTCATATTTGATATTTCATGTTACAGTCTGAGTTCAATTTATGTAGCTTGATTTTAAACAAAAGCAGGACTTCAAACCCTGTCGCACCTGGTGTTTGAAAACATTACAAACAGGCTGTGATTTTTGAACTATAGTTAGTGCCCTGATGTGTTTCTCTCTGGTACCAAACCATTGAAATTAGCTGACAGCTAATAGAAAAGGAAGCTCTGAAAATCTCTGTCTGCGTGAATGGATTTCAGGACACCTGCCACATGTTGTGGAAAATCTCTACAGTATCTAGGATCAGCAAAATGCCATCGAGTGGATGCATCTGTAAACATATCATCTGTCAATGGCTCTTGCGTTGCTCTGGTCATGTGATGCCAAGCCTCAAGCTCTCTTTCCTCTTAAGGAATCGGTGAAGACAGTAAGTCAGGTGTCACTTGTCTGGGGACAGACTGGTAGCCATGGGGATTGTAAACAGACTGTCATACTTTCCACTGCCTAAAAAGTGAGAAAAAAGCACAAAATGGGTTCAAACAGTGGACATTTTCTGCAGGTAGCATTGGGTTTTGCTTGGTGGGGAATCTATATGAGGTTTGAAAATGGTATATCTGAATGGGACATGGAGACGGGATATGTCCTGACTGTACTGTCTTGGAAACAACCTGCCATATCGGCCCCCCCCGCCAATGAGGTCAGCATCGCTGCCAGTGTCACAACTGCCAAACAATGCTTAGCCTCTGAAACGTGACCCAGACACAGGTGCGAGGTATTTTCTACACAACACGTGACCAAAGGGTAATGGGTTTGAGTGAGGTGTCCTGAAGGTACAGGTCAAAATTTGTCTCTGTGAGGGTTAGGGTTAATTCCTGTAATTTCCCCACTCCTGCTGTAGTACTCTTGAACCAAGTACGTGCCCTGAAAAGCTCCAGTTAACATTACCCAGCTGTACAAATAATAAATCTTTGTAAGTCACTTTGGAGAAAAATGTCACCTAGTAAGTAGTTAGTAAGCATAACATATACTGTATATTGCATGTCAGCTTAGACAAAGGCATCAAAGAGGTTAATAAGTTGTGTGAGGTGGATTTGGGCCATCCCATGGTATCAAAATACTGTCTGAGTTGTGTGGGATCAGTGCAATAACCAGTGATGATTTCTCTCTTTGCCTGTCACCAGTGGGGGAAGAGGGGCTGGAGGCTTGGTTTCACCAGTGGGAGGTCAACTGAAACCTTGTACAGGCTGGACCGAAAGAAAGGGCACCACACACCCTTGCTGGCACCACACGCCTCTTGCAGACATGCCCTCAGCTTCCCCGTCGATCTGTCCTTGGCTTCTTTGGCAGTACAGTTTGGCAGTTGAGACGATGTCTCAAGACTGACACCAATTCCTAACTTACCGCTCTCTGACTTAAACTGCTCAGATGCAGCTGTTCTGGGATCAGGCAGGTTGTAGAACTTAAACATAAGGACCTGTGGTAACGGTAAAAGGGTGATTAAACTGCTAGCACCTGCTTCCAAAGAATGCAGCCCTATGGAACTGTCCAGCAGTCACTTCTCTGTAAAAAACTCCAGCAGCTTAGTGCAAATAAATCAATTCAAATGCAGGTTGTATAAACTTTGTTCATGCTAAACTAAACAATTGGTTACCTTTGGAGAAAAGTTCCACACAGTCACTGTGCATAAAACACATGTTTAAAATTGATGGTGACAAAATGAAAAAATAAAAATGAAATTAAAAGTTTGAATGGATTTTTAGAGGCTACTTGAGACTGAAAGACTGTTTTCTTAAAGGACTAAATGCTAAGTACTATGTAACCTTTCTTAGCTGTTTTTTTTATAGTGGGACCCTTAGTTGTGCTATGCTAACAGCATGAACTTTAAGCATATCAAAGATGCTAATAATAGATGTTGAGTTCAGCTGGGCAGTATATCTAGGGGCTGGGGGCTCACAGGGGATCACACTTGGACTTGTTTTGTCGCCGAGGCCAACCCCATCCTGGCTGCAGACTGTCTCCAGTCCCGCTCTAAAAGCCACAGAGTTTTTTCTCCCTGGGTATCGGATCCGTCTGCTTCCACTGAACCAGACCTGCTACAGCCTACAAGAGACCTTGGCGTCCCCAAGAACAAACAGAAAACGCTTTGTACTTCTTAGACATTTGCGTTCTCTGTCGGATGTTGCTCCTTTAGCTAGACTGCTCTTTTGAAACCTTAAGTCAGTCTTACTCAGGTTGGGTCCAGTAAGCGCAGTGGACAAGCCTTCATGCAGGGAAAACCTGGGGGCTTTGGAGATTCTCTTTCTGGCTTCACGAGGAGAATCAGCAACCAGCAAAATGTAAAGTGGAAATGGCATCTCCATCGCACCTTTAACCGGGAAACAGGACTGTTGTTTCTGCATTCCAAAACAAGTATATGAAAAGAGAAAGCAACATAGAAAAGCCTACCACTGCTTAGAGGGACCAGTGAACCTGTTTACTGAGTTTAAGTTGGACCAAAGAGGAGTTCAAGATGCGTGAGCCAATGCCAGTGCCAGTTCCAGTGCGGAAGCACCGGGAAAAGACTAGCAGCTTGCCGTCCCCACACCAACCCCCGTCCTTCCCCATCACCTACTTCATCCACACCTCTAAAAAGTTCCCCTTTTTCCATCTGAAAATATGCAGATATGAAGCAGAGAATGCCTTCTTTTCCAACCTGAAGCTGACCGACTTCAACATCATTGATACCTTGGGGGTGGGAGGATTCGGTCGTGTGGAGCTGGTAAGATATGATCGCTTTCTTGCTTCTGTTGACTCTCATCTAAATCCTTTATAATGCATTAACACTACAGACCAAGCTGGGATGTCTAACTGAAAAAATTATTATAAAATATAGTACCAGTAAAAAGCATCAGTCCACTTGCTGGAAAATAGTTTTTGTTTAAAAGATATTTTAATAATTTTGATCAGGTAATAAACCAAAATTTCTTCGCAGTGTACCCCCTGTGCTGAAATTTAAGCCTACCGATAATGCAACTGCATGGACCAGAGGAAAAAATTTGTCTTCAAAAATTCAAAGCTTCACATGCTGAAAAGCAAATAAACACATAAATAAATAAATAAATAAACAAATAAATGTTATTAATAAAATAACATATATATATATATATATATATATATATATACACACACACACACACACACACACACAAAATGTGTCTAATAATTATATAAATATGCAGGTCATATTGAAACATCCCAGGTGCACCAGTGAAATAGGGGTGCAGAAAATATTCAGCCCAACACATAGTGGTTTAACATGCTTTAAACAGTCAAATTAAGAACATCACAAAAAGCAGGTTTACAAGCTATGCAAACGCAGTGAGACATTTTTGTGCCAAAGGCGAAAATAAAACTGTTTCATGTTCTGCTTTACCCATTTTGACGTAAGATGTAAAAATTGGTTCATATAAACCTCCCAAGAGAAAAAAGACTAAAGTCTGAATGTGTTGTATAATGTACCCTGGTAATGAGATAAGTTAACTTGCTGCAGCATCCTGAAGCCACAGGACATAGAGAATTTCAAAGATAAAAAGATAGATACTAAGTGATTTTAATGAATAATAATTTCTTAAACTGGCTTCTCTGTTTACTAATTTGTACATTATACGCAGTACAGTTACAGATGTTTCTGTTTGTCAAGACAAGGTACTGAATAAACTGCTAAAAGGCTAAAAATGTTTATCCATAAAAATCTGGAGATAAATATATGGATTCAGTCTGTCAGTCTTGTTTTCCTGAAATAATACATTGGTACATTTTAAGGTCAAATCTATTTGGGGTAAGTTTCCATTTGCACTAAGCACTGACTGAAATAGTTACCTGTGCATGTGACAGCACTGGAAATTATATTTTAAGAAGCTGTTTAAAACCTAAATGAGTTTTCTTTCTGAATAATCTTTTTGATAAAAATAAAACTTAAAATGCCAAGGCTTTGTGAATGAGTGTTATATATGCCAAGATGTCTCAAAAATTTACATTGAAAGATTAATTACTTCAGTTGATTGGAGTGATTTTTGTTTCCCAGAAAGTGGGAAAGATATTTCTGCACATCTCATTGTCTGTCTCTCCAATGCAGTGACACAATCCAAGAATTTTTCTTAAAACATCTTTCTTTCAACTTTCTTAAATTTTCTTAACTTAATCCTTTAAACAAAGTATAATACAAGCAAGCGTACATATAACGTGTTTAGAAACATAAGCAGGGATATACATTAAACTAATGATACATACTATACAAAAAGATTAATGTAAATACAGAGAAGGTTTGTATCACTTTCTTGTTTTTAGATTTCAAAATTGTTTGCAAATAAGTATTTACATTAGTTTTAAAACGTTCAAACACACAATTTGGTTCAGACCATTTTTATTTATGAATATAATAACGTTCCATTGTAACTGTTAAGTTAATTACAAACTATATTTTGGCATTATTTTCAAGGGAAGTAAAACTTGTTGTTAGATGTATTTCTTTAATATCAATATTGGATGCATTTATAAGTTTGCAGTTTAGTCCAGAAATGTTTAACCACAGGGCAGAGAATAGATGCTGAATTGTATCAGGGCTACTTCCACCAGAAAAAGCACAATTTTCATTTATTTTGTATTTTAAATCGTGTCACAACCAGGGGCCTAACTGAGGACCCTCAATTAATTATTTTATATGAAATCAATCTTATTTCTCAAATAAGAAATTCCACAATACTGTAGTTACAGGGATGTATTGTGTCAGAGACCTCAAATTTATTATTACATCCAGAGTTCGAGACATCCTTTCCTTGTAGTCTGACATAAACTGTAAATGATTCTATTGTTTCCAATGGCTAAATATCGAAATTCTTTAAGAGAGTCAGTGTTTCCATAGGAACCGCATTAACCACAGTGAAATTCTGGTCAGAGTTAACAGAAATACCATATCTGGTAACAATATACAATTTGCCATTAGCATTGTTTGACCCAGATGTTGCCATTTTTGTTGCAGTCTACATAAAGCGAAGTTTTTTCTAACTTTAATGTCCTTATTGTTTCAAATGGTCCAATTATGAGGGAAATTGTGCTGATACATAAGAAGTGCATGCTTATGAAAGTAAAACCTACACAACCTACTGTATACAACCTACTTTTTGAAATATTGCAATCCTGCTAAAGTGCCTGGGTTGTACATTTTCCCAATAATCATACTGTTATGAAAGACCACCAAAGAGCCACAACCTGTGGCTACCAGCCTACAACTGTCATCCCAGTCATGTTGCATTCATGGCCTCATGTTAGAGAAACCTTCTAGTAGCTTGTGGTAAATCAGTTCCTATCACAGCAACCAGGGTATGAGACACCAAAACACCCACTGTGAAAGGGAGGGAGTGGCGCAATGCAGTCTTATTCCAACACAGGAAAAGAGAAGCCCATGAGTTGGCCCAAAAGAGGAATCCCCAACCCGGCTGTCCCAGGCTATTTTAAGTACTGCACTGCTCATCCTAAAAACAAGTGGTGTTTCTGCCTGAGCTGTCAGGTTACCTGTAGAGCGAGGTATTGCTAGATAGTAGGGATCAGATGCCATCACCTCCAGTTACCCAATGTGAAGAATTTGGCTCCTTGCAAGAACCTCTTCACCATGTTCAAGGATATATATAGTTATGACTCATAGTCTATTAGGGGAACCACTGGATCTCCCCAAGGCTGCAAACCTGCCTCGCTCAGCTTGACTTGCTTGTCCCATGTTTATGGAGTGCATGGTATGAAAGTTGGGTTAATATGTAACATGATGAACATGTTCCAAGACTGAAGCCTTGCCCTGCATGCCTTTGCAGGTACAGCTGAAGAGCGATGAGGGGAAGACATTTGCAATGAAGATCCTGAAAAAGAGGCACATTGTAGACACACGACAGCAAGAGCACATCCGCTCCGAGAAGCAGATCATGCAGGAAGCCCACTCTGACTTCATTGTCAGGCATGTTGCATTAGCACACTGACTGTTCCCTGTTGACTTCCTGGTCTGTATACGAATTACTTCATAGTGGACACTCAAACCCAATGGAGATGACACTTAATACCTTTTCTTTAGTGGGATATTTGGGAAAATGTTTCAGACTGATGTGTACAACGTGTACAACAGCAGTGTCTGAATTAATGGTTGAGTCCATGGGCTTCTGATTTAGAGGCTGAAGCTCAAGTCAACAGTAAACAGAAGCTCCCATCAGTGTTCAGTACATTCCATTGCCAGTGGTAGATTTGGTTTCCAACATGTAAATCCTACCAGTAAAGACCTCTGAAATGCAGAGAACACTATAGATTTAATGTACATTTTAAGAAATTTCTACAGGAACAAAAACGTATCTAATATCCACATATGTGTATGATCTCCAAACGGTGCAGTAAGATGGCTTTTTTGTTTTTGTTTTTGTCTCCCAGACTATACAGAACATTTAAGGATAGCAAATACCTTTACATGTTGATGGAGGCCTGCCTTGGAGGAGAGCTGTGGACCATTCTTAGGGACAGGTATGACAAACAACTATTTTTGGACACTATAAACAGTTAAAAAATGTGATCTAAATGTCCTCTAAAACACATCCTCTACAGTTATGACCAGTTGGATGGTTCAGTCTAAGCCTCACTGAGCTTAACATGGTAGTAGTTTGTGGAAGTACTTTAATAAAATAATACTGCATGTATTGTTATAAACTCTGTTAGCTGTTTCTGCATATTTCACTTTGTCTGAACATGTTTGTGCCGTGTCACCACATTTACTACACATTTCCTTTTTTAAAAATAATCCTATTTATTTAAATGCTGGTTGTCAGGTAAAAAAAAAAAGGCGGCGCAGCAGGTTACTTTGCAAAACGTTTTTATTCCCTTTATTCACCATCTTGTTACACTTGAACTGCTGCTGACAACCCCACGCATCACACATGTGCCCTGTCATCTCCAACATGTAATGCAGCATGTAAATTTACCTGTATTGTACATAGAGCACCACGCGATATAAACATGTAAATTAATGACAACATTAAGTGTTTTCTAATTATGGGACTGGTGTTTACAGTGTTTATCAGGCTGAAGTCATGGATTGATAGTTATATAGCTGTTCCTTGTGAGATGAATCCCAGGAACTCTGTTTGTGGATTCATCTTTGCAGAGGTTCATTTGAAGACTCAACGACTCGGTTTTACACAGCATGTGTAGTGGAAGCCTTCGCCTACCTGCATTCCAAAGGAATCATCTACAGAGACCTCAAACCAGAGAACCTGATTCTGGATCACAGAGGCTATGCCAAGCTGGTGAGCAGATATCTTGCTGCTCGGACTGCAATAAAAGCCACACGTCTGGCTCAATTTGATGGCATGGAATGAGCGATATACTATATCCTGATAACCTCTTTTGTTTTGTCAGGTGGATTTTGGATTTGCCAAAAAGATTGGGTTTGGAAAGAAAACTTGGACTTTCTGTGGCACACCGGAGTATGTAGCTCCTGAGATTATCCTGAATAAAGGACACGACATCTCTGCAGACTACTGGTCCCTAGGCATTCTCATGTATGAACTCCTCACTGGCAGGTATGTGTCCGTACATGCAGAGTAGACAGAAAATGCACAAAATATCTCCTGATAGACTGATCCAGGCTCCATGTTCATTCAGAAAAGCAGGATGTAATCTGACATGGAATCATCAAGGATCTGAGAATAGTTCTTCTGACATCTGACACTATTTATCAAAAATTATCCATGCCTGTTTCATGGAGCAGAAATTGTTGTATTACTGTGCAGATGGTCTCCCCAAAGCACTATGGGACTGAGGCTTTGGTCTGTCTCTCACTGTCATCTTGCATTTGTGCAGCTGAGTGATTTGTGTAGAAAACCCAGCTGTGGAATCTCTGTGAGGTTCCCTTCTGACTGTGCCTGTACTATAAGGCAGTCTGGATTAAGTAATTTCTACAGATTTGTTGTCTTTTGTTTTTGTAGTCCTCCGTTCTCAGGCCCAGATCCTATGAAAACTTACAATATAATCCTGAGAGGTATTGACATGATTGAATTTCCAAAGAAGATCACCAAAAATGCTGCCAACCTAATAAAGAAACTATGCAGGTGAGTCTCAGTGAAAACCTTTTTCGTGATAGTTGCTTTCTGTCTAATATTATCGAAAGGAGTCGTTGAAGGTATTGTTTCTCATTTTCAGGGATAACCCTTCAGAAAGGCTGGGCAACTTAAAAAATGGCGTGAAAGACATCCAAAAGCACAAGTAAGTGACAGCTGACTAACTGACTCAGTAGTGAGGTTGTAATGGTGACACAGCATGGGTGTGAGACAAATGACAGATTTCGGCTCCTCACTGGAATTTGGTTCTGTTGGATCCTAGGTGGTTTGAAGGCTTTAACTGGGAAGGATTACGCAAAGGAACTCTGACACCCCCTATCATTCCCAGTGTAAGTAAAAACTATGCTGTCCAAACCTCTCAGCTCCTGAAAAACATTCAAGACTAATGTGCTCAAGGTAGATTATAGAGCTTCATTTGAAGCATAGCATTAAGCAATGTCCACATGTGCTTTTAGCATTTACTTCAAAGCCAACAGCTTTTTTAGTTTTTTTCTTTTAAAATAGTGGCAATAGTGACCAGAAACACCACTGATCTAGCAAATGCTATATGGTTTCTGAATTGTCCAACTGTTAAGCAAAAGTCACAGATTCAACATCTCTGTTGCCCAGGTTACGTCTCCAACCGACACAAGCAACTTTGACAGCTTCCCAGAAGACAACGATAACCCGCCTCCGGACGACAACTCCGGCTGGGACACCGATTTCTAGCCACACCCCCCGACATGATCCGGCTTCCGTGTTACAGCCCTGAGACGCATCGTCTTCAGGGAAAAGTGATTTCTTAACAAAATGCCGATAAGCAAGAGAAGCTGTAAAAAGGAGGATGGAAGAATGGAAAGAGATGAGCTCTGGGTCACCGAAATGCCTTTGCCGATGCCGTTTGAGCGTGCTGTGGCGTTGAGGATCAACAGTTCAGTTGTGGCGTTTCATCACTGCACGCGCCACTATACTAAAGCAGGTCTGGAGCTGAACCTAACTGAGGAGAAGGAAAATGAAGAAAGGTTTGTTGTATTGCTGCCACAAATTCTCCAGTGCTGTTCTTGATCTTCTAGGATCTGTGTTTTCTGTTTCGAATGTAATAGCCACGTACGGAAAGATAGAGCCGTGCTCCGTGTCCTGGCTTTCACCCAGCTGTTAGCAGGGCGCCCGGTGTCCTCAGCTGCTGCGACACCGCTGCTGCTGTCCTCAGCATCAGAGACTGCTGTCTTACTAGTCCTCCGGAGTCTGCAGGACCACAGCTCCACAAAACTCATGTCCGAGTCAATTTCAAAGCGCTCGCAGTACTTCTGAATGTTACTTTAAAGTCAACTTAAATGGTATAGTAGCACATACAGTATGTATATGTATATATTGCACATATATTCCAATACACACACACACACGCACACACATATACACACACAGACACGTATGTATCAGTATTTACAGTTTAACTTAGAAGCACAACTGTTTTATTTTTCTCTTGTAAAACCTGAAAACCACGTGCATCACCTTTTGCCCACACTTTCCCCATGAATTTTAAGCATTTCAGTTCCACAGTATCTCTTCTGCCAGCACTGATTTGCAAGCTTATGTGTTCAATTTGTGTTTCTTATTGGAACTGGGTTTTAACAAGTATAACATTTGAACGTGTGATGTTTGAAGTTTGTCATCATGAGGTAAAAGGAAACTAAGATCAAATGGGATTGATGCTTCCTGGTCTGTTTTGCAGTCTTTGGAAAAAAAGAACGCGACAGTCATATTACTGGTCATTGTAACTTCGATACGTTCATAGATCCATTCACTAACGTGAAGTGAAACTTGCCTTAAATGAGACATATCCAGTGTATCGTTATGTACCTTTCGAACCACCAGGGGGCAGGCGCGGCAGTCGTACACTTTCGCGACTGGAGCTTTAGCGATCACCCTGTAGGTTTCTTTAAAAAAATCTATTGCATTGATGGATGAAGTCCTCAGCACAGTTGAACTATGGAAATTCCTCAGTACGACATCGCATTTTTACAGCTCTTGTGACAAACTGTCTCAGATACTGATGCTGAAATATTGCCACTCTTCATGTTCAGACTATTGTGACTCACACTTTGCTGGATAAACAAATAGAGAAATCTTATTTATTGTTAGGACCAGAGGTTAATATTTGTGTAAATAAATATTTAGTGCTAATATTTTGTGATACCTGTACAACTTTGAATTGTTTAAAGTATATTGGCTTTAATTCGTTTGACTTTTAGGCAAAATGTGCTGTCTTTGACTATTGAAACAAACTTGAATGATCTCATAGTGTTTATCGTCGAATTGATGACTGTAAGCTCTCTTTCTCTCTCTACGTTAACTGTATATGGCAGTTTGGCATAATTGCAAGTGCCTTAAATCAACGGCATCCAAAAATAACTTCAAGATTTGTTTAATGCTGCATGACAAAGCCAAACACCTCGATTTGTTGCCCCTGTTTCCTGGCTTGCTGCTTTTTTATTGTTCAGCTATTTATATGCCTTTTCTTACAATAAAACCTTAACTTTCAAAGGACTGACAGTGAGCCTGTTTCGTTGATGCGACCCAGCTGTGAAATGTGTTTCACTGTCTGCTATCGCTGTGAAAAGTCGACACTGGGGCACAGTTCATCTGAAGAGCAAGTGTTCATACCAGGGTGTTTGCTGTTTTCCTGTTGTGCTGGGTGGTCTCTATGGGGGGTGATCACACACATGCAACCAGCAGCATTCTAATGATGCTTAATACATACAGATTTAGCGGTATGGGTGGTAAGAATCAGAAACGGACAACTTAAGGGGGAACTCTGTACACAGTCACTCAAAGGACTGGCAGGGGGTCCATTTTCTTATTTTACAAACTTACATGCGTTTAGGATATATAGCAGTTCAGTTGGTAGAGCTGGTGTCCCGCAGCACCAGGGCTGTGGGTTCAGCTGTGGGTTTGAGTCTGGTGCCACGTGTGGTGTTTGCATGTTCTTCCCTTGTTCATGTAGGTTTCCTCCCACAGTCCGAAGACATGTTTTTTGGCTCAGTTGGTATGTGTGCATGAAGGAGCGTGTGACTGATCTGCAAAGGACTGGTGTAACCTACAGGGTGTGACCTGCCTCACACCCTCTATTTCTGGGATAGGCTCTTAACAGCTGCAGTCCTGCATTGGATAAGTTGTTAAATTGTTTAAATAAAAAGTTTTAAAATAAAAATAAAAAGACTAGCACACTTGCTACAAAGGACATCCTCTTCATCTCAGCAGAGTTCAAGGAAATAGCACGTTGCCAGAACAAGGAGGAAATTAAAGACTCAGCACCGTCCTCCGGGCTGCTCTCTCACCAGTGCTCATTTTATCAACCTTCTGAAATGTGCAGAAAAAAAATATTTCCCCGTATTGTTTTGGGACGAGTTGTCCTTTCGTTGAGTGCGCAAAGCTGTTCATTGAAATCAGTGGTGTCCAGGGGTGACCATTGACTCCGTGTCAAGGAGGATACTTTGAGGGATGATGGGATTTTAAAAACTGCCATTACACCGAAAGGCTTTAACTCACAAATGAACCACGAAGCCCTTGCTGAGATTAAAAGGTTCTTACAGAAAGATTGCAGTTAACATAAAAAACAGAGCAGCTGCTCATCCCAGATGTAATTCTTTCCTTTGAGGAGGCCACACAATCAGCTCTCACAGGGGACTTCATGATGGATTGATGTGTAAAACACTTTCACTCTAAAGGAGCTTTTAAAATCCCACACCACCCCAAAGTGTCCTCCTTGACATGGAGCCAGTGGTCAGCCTACTGCTTCCCAGCCCTGGTCCTGTAAGGTGCGACGTGTGCAGGTTTTTCCTGACTCTTTTACACAGTGCTGAATGAGAAGATGGGATGAGTTAGCACAGCCTGGCCATTTAATAGTTAAATACTGTAGTTAGGTGCTCAAATGGAGCAGGGCAGACAAGTAAACACAGGTTTGGTATAGGACACCTATTATTCTGCTACCTGTTTAAAATGACATTGTCAAAATACAAAATGGGTTAAACATTGCAGCCAGTTTTCAGTTAACTGTGTTTTTCTTTTTCCCTATTTGCAGCATACTTTTCAACAAATTTCGACACTGCTGAATTTCTTGCTGGTTGCAGTCTGTAATGTGGGTAAGGCAAAATAAATGTACTCTACTCTCAATATCTGGAGCATGTATTTATTGGCAGTCATTGTGTTAATGTTATTTTTCCAGGCCTAGAAGGAAAATAGGTTAAAGCAGAATTTTGTAGTTACGGGTCCTCTGACTGCATGTCCACTATATATCCATAGACTGGACCCCACGACACCCTGGGTGTCAGGACTCGGGACATGTGAGACCACCAAATATCTATGTATGTCATTTGTACATGCAAGTAGTGCCATATTCAAGACCAATTTAAGTTAATGATTACTGTAAATGATTACAGGGGCGACTGTTTCTACATGATTTCATTCTCACCGTTACATTTAAAACTTTTTATCATCTACTTTCTTCCTAGACCAAAAAAGCAATTAAGAGATAAGAATGCCTGACCTAGTCCGTGTTCGTGCAAAGCGAACGATGTGGAATGTGCAAAATGTGGCAAAGCTCTTGACTCATATTAATAGGGATCTGGCTGCAATTAGTGCAACAAAAGGCTGGTTCTTTATTCATCTTCAAACTGTGGCGCCTACAGCAGCATCGCACCCTGTATCAACACTGAAACAAAGCTGTACTGGGGCTCCGGCTCCCCGCCACTACGGCATTAGGCCTATGCTGCCAGTAGGCCGTTGCCTCATTTGAACCCTTCTAGCGTGGCCCACGCATACAAGTGGAATTTTAACAATGTTTTACCGGCAAGGTGTAGGTCATACTCAGTGACAGAGACATATTCCATACAGCAGAATTCCACTAAGAATCCTCCACAGTCTCAGTCCAGCTTCATCTGTGTTTACATTAACTAGGAAGCAAATGATTACCTAGTTATTTATTTATGTAGCTGACACATTTCTCTAGAATTACATGGTCTTACAATGATTTACCCATTTATACAGCTGGTTATTTTTATACATTTAATAATTTAAAAAAATATATTTTTGCAACAAGACTGTTTTCCCAGGTTCAAATCCTTGGTCCTATTACAAAACATTAGGGCTACAGTTGTGTGGAAATGTGGTTTCTATGAACAGTCTGCAAAATACTAGTGGATTGATGTTGATATTGTTGTAAAATGTTGACAATGATCACTGAATGTTATGTTCTTGAGCTCTTTTTAATTGAGAAGTATATTGTGTTTTATGGATGGATGTTTTGGCAATCGCTGAGTTTTTACAGTTACGCAATATTGGAAATCGCATTCAATAATTACATCAGCAAAATAAAGCATTAAAAAAAGAACATTGATCACTTCAGGGCAGAGGACGGCTTTAAGAATCTGATAAAAGCGGAGACCCCCCTCATAGAAAAATAACAGATAAAGATGGAGAAAGTTACTCTGAATATTTTACTACAGTTAACTATGTTAAAGGCAGCAAGAGCATTTTGACTCGTTTTTACTTTCGTTAGCAAGTAGTTATTTTCAAATCAAACGAGTGACTCACAGACCCCCCGAAGTCCATCCAGGGACCCCAAGCGGACCATACACTCTCCCACCTGAGTCCGAGCTGTAATATTACAGTAATAATAGTTTTACTTAAATACAGACGTGATCCTCTAGGTGGAGCCGTGAGCGCGTGTTCCGGTAATGCTGCACTTCTTTCCCTTTAAGTCATTCAAACTTTGATTTTTCTTTAAAGACCAAAACTTCCACGTTTATCTTGCACTTTACGGAGGGACGAGCCCCAATGTAACTCCAACTTTCACGGATTAAGGCGGAAAAAAGGGGATTTCAAAAACTGGATCGCCTGGCATTCTACCAAATCGCTCCTTTTTTGCCTGCGCATAAAGTCTGGCTAAAAGGCGCAGAGAGGCGAGCAAACGGACTGTTTGTTGAGATGCCCAGGCTGCCAGGAGCACGAGGACGCGGGGCTTCTACGCTGTTTGATGTTGTCTCCATCAAAGGACCCCTCACACGCTTCATTTTACACCGAGCGCTGCAGGCCCCGGATGTAGCGTCCAAACAAAGAGCCCGAATGCCGCCTGCTCGCGTTCAATGAAGTGTATTGAACGTTTGTCTTGTAGTCGCCTATTATAACCAACCTCTGTAAACAGCATCAAAGCCTCTTTATCTGCAAGGTTATCTCAAGTATTTGGCAGACATGCGCTTGGAAACTGTTAAATCATTAGCGCATTATGGGCCTGCAAACATCTGACCGCAGAATTTGCAAATTGAAAACCCCCCCTTAAACGCATCACAGTCAATGAGTGAGACGTTTTCACTTGTGCGAGTCCTTTGTGTGCTTTGCTTTTCTTTTAAACCCCATTAGTTATTAATTAATCTTCCACACCGGGCCCTTTGATCACATTCAAGTAGTTTGCATACAAATCTATTTCTCCAAAAAAGTTGCTAATAGTAATTAAGTTTACAACTGTTCTGCGTGTTAGGAAAGACAACAGATGACACAGACCATCCTAAGCATTAAAACGAAAAATACAAGCACACTTTTAATTTTATTTTTGCTTTTCTTTGGTTCGTTGATCTCGGAATCCATTCATTTTAAACGATGAATTCACAATTTAAAAAGCAGGTGTGGAAATATTCTACGTTCCCATGGAGCCGCAAATAACGGTTTACAGATTTTCTCACCGCAGCATCACTGGCATCCCGGGCTGAGGGAGACTTTACATGAACGGCTATGTTGACGTTTGTTCTCAAAATTAATTCACAATTTTCTTCCGCAATAATGAAGGGGTTCGTACCCCAGGATACAAAAAGTGTCTCATTGTCTTATTGCTCACAGCTGAAGTTCAGAGGGACCGATTTGGGTTCTTATTCCTCAGTGCTAATCAGCCGATATTTGTTTTAAAGCACTTAGCTTGGATGATAATTAATTCTGCAAACTTTTTTGTACTTCCATCCATTTGCATATCCGCCTTTGATCTGCCCCGCTTGTTTAGTCAAGTGCGTTTGAAAGCCCCCCCCCCACCCCCCTTTACAATTACTTATCAAATGGCGCTAATGGACTGAAAATAAGCCGAATAACCATCCATTAGAAATCGTTTATGTGTCCCGTTATTTGACACGACAGAACGTCATTTTCATATACAAATGCAAAAAAAGATCCAACAGGGGCAGAAATTCTCATTCACACTCTGGAACTTATAACGGGCAGTGTCTATATTTTGATGCGTTTCCTAAGCGTAATATTTACTGTGCATGTGTTGCTGTAGCACTGTTGACTGTAAATGGAAAAGCAAATGCCATAAGCTCTCCAGGAGGTGCCACAGGAGCCAGAACAGTTTTTAGCGCTATCCTTTAAATCCGGAGTAAAGCGCGCATTTAGAGGGCCGTGTCCTCGTATGTGTTTGATGTTAAGCTCGGGAGGACCCGCTTGACAATCACACAAACACACACCGACACGCTGTGAAACCCTAGGATGGGAAGTGCCTTCCAGAGCGTCATGCACTGGGACCCTTTGAAATTTCATCCCCCCCTTTGTTGCACATAGCCAGGGGCGGGAATGCAAACAGGCGCACATGTATAAATACGGCACGAGGGCAGCCGAGCGATCAGAGATCCGGGGGACATCGGTCCATCTTCACCCTTGCCAGCTGCTCGCTGTCCAAAGGATACAACATCAGCCACAGCACATACAGCATCCAGGACATCCACTCAGAACCGACCGCAACGCCTTTTGCGCTCTTCCCTCCGTCCCCACTACGCACCATGCAGCCGTCAGCGGTGAACTCGCTCCTCGCCCTGTGGGTCGCCCTCTGGGGCTACTTTGAAGGTGACTGTGCGGCCGCTGTCCTGCACAAGTCCAATTCCATCAAGACCGCGCAGCCCGTGACCGCACCTCCCGACCTCGCGGCTATTGACAGTGGCAGTTTCAACGTGGCCGTGGACAGTGTCCAGCTCCAGGTAAGAGGACACCTTGTGTGGGCAGTAAACGTCACACAGTGCTCCTATACACCCCGACCAAATGTATACACATCTACATGATTTCTTAAAATCAGCGAAAAGTCATAAAAGCTAAGTTCCATATCTATATGAACATTACACACACACAGACACATACATATGCAGTACTATATATACATTTTCTCGACTTATTACTAATATTGAACTTTTTATGAGAGAAACCTAATAAATACCTCACATATGATTGATCTGGTGTGTGTTTGCGTGTTTTTACAAAGCCTATAACTTGCGCGAGCGACGACGAGTGCGCTGAAGATGAGTTCTGCAACGGCTCGCGAGGCGCCTGTCTGCCCTGCCGGAAGCGCAAGAAGCGCTGCATCCGGGACGCCGTGTGTTGCCCTGGCAACTTCTGCAGCAACGGTGAGCGGTGGTTCCGACCGATCAGACAAACTCCACAGGTCTGGTAGCATCGATCAGTTTGGTTTGGATGACTTTATTAACCCAGAGGACGAGGCTGGCTGCTCAGTTTTACATCATTTTATAGGTCTGTGCACATTTTGTGTGTTTCCAGGTTGTTAACAGAATGACTTTGTTTCAGGAGTGTGCACGCCGATTGATTTTGACACCTTACTGTTTACTGGAATGGACCCAGTTGAGTTGGACTCCTTTGTGCATGAAAACAGCACACTGGTACCACAGTCCAAATGGCCAACTCCTCGCCATCCACAGTCTGTCAAAGGTATGTACAGCGTTTTACGGTGGAAAATTCCTTCATCTTTGAAAAGGACTTACAAAGGATAATACATTTTGCTCCACTTCAAAAACAACTTATTTTTGCACTTTTGATCCTCCAGGTCAGATGGGAGACCTCTGCCTGAGGTCAACAGACTGTTCAGAAGGTCTGTGCTGTGCGCGTCACTTTTGGTCCAAAATCTGCAAGCCTGTCTTGACGGAGGGGCAGGTGTGCACCAAGCATAAGCGGAAAGGCACCCATAACCTGGAGCTCTTCCAGCGCTGTGATTGCGCAGATGGCCTCACCTGCCGAACACAGAAGAGCAACCCCAGCAGCAAGGCGTCTCGAAGTCTTCACACCTGCCAAAGGCTTTGAGTTGCGGCCGAAAGCTAATGTCCAAGGATGTTGTACGTGTGGTTTTTTTTTTTTTTTTTTTTTTTTTTTTTTACATTCCCCCGGACTCAAAGGACTTATTTTTATTTTTTTTTCCTGTTTCTGAAGAACCATTTTTGAAGTACTGAAGATGGCGTTTGCATTGGATACTCTGTTCTTTTTTTCAATTTTAATCTTCAAAATAGCAGAGTAGCTTTTGTTTCTCTTATGGAACTTGAGTGTCAACAATGATTGCAGTAAATTACTGTATTGTAAATACTGTACTGGAAAGTGGCATTTATCTCTAGTGATTTTTGCCATCAACTATTTGGAGAAGGTGCTGCATGATGCCATACTATTTTTAAATTTATTAACAGTGCTATATATTTAGAATCAAGTATAAATTTATGTATATATTTTTATTTGAAATAAAGAATGTAAAGATATTTAAAGTGTTATTAAATCAAGAGTAATACATTCTGCGTGTGTTGTTTTTTTGTAGAGAATTTGCACTATTTTGACTTTCTAGAGTTCTAATCAGAAGAACAGTGTTTTTATTCATTACAGATTAGGGGTGTGTTGTTCTAAATAAGGGCAATTCAAAAAGAACCGAACGCTTCCATTAATTTGTCATGAACATGTAGTCAAAAGCAGTTTGTAAAGTAACTCAAATTTTTCTTCAGCTTACAACAGGCTCAATATACTACAAGTTCATGATACTTAGTTACTGAGTAATAAAGTAATTTGTTCAGTTCTTTTTGAATTATCCTTTAATTGGGAATAGTGCTCATAAACAGACTAAGTGGTTTGAGAGCTGTGTAGAATTTTCTGTCAAAATGAACAGTTTGCTTTCCATTAAGGTTTTGGGGATGTGAGCTCAGACTAATGTACACATATGAGGGGTACAGACTAAATCAGTTTTTCACAGTGCTGGACATTACACCACTTTCAGGTTAACATAGTTCCACTGGCACTTTGTACAGTTTTTCTTTATTTTATTTTAAGTGAGCCAGTTCTCCAACCCCTTGCCAGTCCACCATATGGTGTTTTTTTTTATTGTGCTACATGTTGAGAAAGAGCAGCTCTCAGGTGAGAGGTCTGTGCAACAGAGTCTTGCCCAATGAAACCTCACCGCTCTTCCTCGGGAGAAGCCATATGGCCCAGCATATGGAACAGAGTCCTGCCAGTTTTTATTTTATACATGCCATAAAAACTGTACTTGCCCAATGCTGTGGGATTCCTGATGCTGTCAGAATGGATTTTGATGGACAAGTATTGAATGATATCTTTGGATAACTAAATTCACTGAGTTAATACTTGTTTGTTCCATACAGTGTAATTCCACACCATGTGAAACACTTGATAAATATGCCTTGCAAAAACATGTTTTTCTTAGAAATGCTTGAATTGTATGGATGAAAATAAATTTTTAAGCATGCCTGTTTTGCTGCTCACTCTTTTTACATCTCAATTTTATGAACTTCCAAAAGCGTAAGCCAAAGTATAACAATAACAGTTAAAAAGAGTAAATAACTGAGATTGTTTTGCATCAATGTCCTTTTAGTTAGGATTGCACTGTTTAGAGTCCCACAACACTACCTCTTCTAAGTAATTAGAAACCTTGTAGTTGAAGTCCCTACTTCAAGCTGTCAAGTGAGACAAAGCAGAGGGGTAGGCATTTCAAAGCACAGGATATACAGTTTGTGATTGTCCTCTTCCCCAAAATGTGCTTCATCCAGCATCACAGAAGTCCCCACTACCGCCTGCCCCCCCAGCCTGCTTTTGTCCATTCCGTCAACAACAGCAAGACCCAAAACATCTGTGGCAGGAATCTCAAACAATACAATGGTGCAGGAGAAACCTGAAACCACCTGTTAGACATACTGTAGATAGGATAACTCTTGGGAGGAAAAAGGAATAAAGACATAGACATCTTTTGGATTCCAGGACAGGACACATTATATCTGTACCTCTCATTTAATGAGAGGCAAAAGTTACTGGAACTTGGATTTTTGAGGTGTTCACTTGCTTCACTAAACCAAAAACACGAGTCTTTAAGGACAGGTTCAGATTTTGCAACAAACAAAAGCAGTACTAAAAACAATTACTTTAGACCCGAAAGGCCACTTTTCTATCAGTAAGCTCTTCGAGGTGCATAAAGTTTCCTTATAAATAATGTTCAAATAAATCGCCAAGAACAGAACTAAAGACACGCATACTAAAGAGCTGTGACACTAAATTCCTAACTGTAATCTACCTAATAAATTACAGATGCAATTCAGAGTCAGCTGTGTTCAGGTGAAAGTGCGTAAAATAATATGGGTATGGAGTGTGTAACAGCATCAAGAGATGTCCAAGTCAGAGCAGTCAGATGACAGTTGGCTTGAGCTGCATGAATGGATCGACAGTGGAGAAGTTATCGACTACGTCACCATACAGTCGCCCGCCTGTCAATGTTCAGCAGACAGACTCACCAGGGTCTGTCCCCTACTGCAGCTGACTCCACGACAGCAGAGGTGCAGCATAGGAAACCAGCCGCTGCTAGTAGCATGACACTATGTGAGCTCTGAATGAAATTTAACTGATGAAGAAAAACATTGTGTACAGTATTCGGAGTACATCAAAGTGTGCCGTGAAGCATAAATGAGAAAGACTAAACATATATGAAAGTCAAAAATGTTCTAAAAATGTATGATTTTTATCAGAGGAAATATCATACATTAATTTGAAAATTGCAGCAAAGTCCAGTAAACATATGAAAACCAATTTGTGTGATAACTCTTATTGCCTTGCTGTGAAATTCTGAAGATAAAACTGCTTCCTGTCTTGTGATGAGCTGCTGTGTTGTGGTGATGGCCCTCAAATGGTCCTGTTTACTTAATAAGGTGGCATCTGTGCTGCCGTTCTGTCCGTCCTTTCATGTTGGTGAGGAGGCAAAGTCAGCAGACAGACCTTCTAATGGGGGCATGTGATCTGTAATCATACACCTAGCAAAAAAAGTTATGACACTGTAATAGAGAACTTAAAAGCTCGCAGATTTTTATCGAACACAAAGCGGGAATAATGAGCTGGTATCATCTGCTAGCTGATAGCCTTTCTTCTTATCTGAACCTTTGGTGTTTCTGGCTAACTTCTAATTGGACCCTACTTCTCTTAAAGTGGGTTAAAATACACAGATGTTTCAGGATGTAATTACTTTATTTTGCAGAAACAGAAGCAGGTGCAAAACATGAAGGATTCTATATTACCTTTTTTGGTCATGTCATGTTAAGTGTTGGACTAGATGGCTTGGTATATCCCATTTCCAACATTTCATTAACTGTCATGGAATATAAAGTAAGGATGTAACACACCACATGCCTTTAATTTGGGCAGGTGGATAATTACCTGTAGGCTGAAGTGAGACTAGTGCCTATAACTTGCATATGGCAATGTGCGTCTGATGTTTGAATCAAAGGAATGAAAAAGGAAATCCTGAATGAAGAGGATGTATATGATGATGCTGAGGAAATACTTGCAATAGCTAATTCAGTCTCATTTCACTGATAAATAAATATTTTTAATTTGTCATGAAATCAAATATGGGCCAGTTCTCCAAACCATTCCAGGAACAGCAATACAGTAGTATTTCAATTAGCACTGTAGCTGTGAGTGATTGATAAAATAGTGATGTAAGAGATTATTTATACAGTATATTTGATGAATAGAGCCTGAAAACTGTGCAAGCACAATATAACACAAAGTTGATAACTATACCTTCAATAACAGTGAATAAACACAGATACAACTGAATCCAATCCATCCAGTACAGAAATAAAAAAATATTTTTGGAATATTGTCAGTTGTTATGATAAATTACATAAAGGGCTAAATTTCAAGTGCAATTGTAACAGAACACTGCAGGAGGTTGTGCTATTAAGTGTTTTACTGTAGCCTCATAATTTAATTTTTTAGGCCTTATATATTTAATCCTATTTAATCTCAGGAGAAATTTTTTTTTCTTGTTTTTAAAAATGGAAACTATTTACAATTTTACTAACACAGATAAGAATCCATAAATCTGTTTGGTGAAGAGAAATTGGCAGAAATGCTGCACACTGACAGTGTTCATGGGCACCCAGTCTGGCAAGTCTAATCTATGTCTAACGTTACAAAAACACAAATAAATTTTTATGAGCTCACCATTAGATTGTGTTTCTTCCAGTTTATGTGTTAGATTCCAGGCTGTGAAAACTTTATTCACTGCTCGCACAAACCAGCACTCCGTAATGAGTAGTGAACAAGCTCAGATAGATGCCTACAGTCTGTGCAGCGCAGGAAGGCTGCAGAGAGCTTCAGGGGCAGTGGGGGGCGGTGAAGAGGTGAGGTGGAGCACCACCATGCAACACCACCATGCAGTCCTTTTCCACACCTGACAAGTGGCTGCCGTGCCTGAAAATTATAGGCAGGAAGATCCAACTTTAATGATGCCAGGCGTCAAGGGCTGGAGGCATAGGAGCGGCCAAGGGCTCTTTTCTGTCGTCATATGCAGAGATGTGAAGGAGCCCATTTCTGTCTGAGAGACCAGTGGGTGAGCAGCAGTGTGGATCAGAGTTACTCGCAGGTGTCTCACTTCACCCTGGACACCCCACAGTTGCAAGGCACGCCAGATTTAAAACGCCCATAAATAAGAGACAGAACTGTGAACTTGAGCATCAGTACAACTGTATGTACAGCTTTGTACTCTGCATCATTATTTCTCATAATGAGCCTTTCAAGCAATCGAAGGTTTAAAATCCCAACACAAACACATGCTATCCTTCTGAGCCAAGCCATATAAATACCCAGTGTTGAAAGATGGGGCCCACAAAGTTGAAGTAAATATGTGTTAAATTATAGGGTGAGGACTCAGTATTTTAGAGCCACTTCCCTGCCGGGGCTGGAGCTGGTGACCTGTTGGAGGTGGCGGGCCATTTAACACACAGTCTCCTGTCAGACAATACATGCCAAACTAAACGGCTTGTTGACTGGGGCCCTGGATTTTTCACCCAGACAGGTTTTGCAGAAACACTTTACTGGACTCAGCTGGCTGAGCTCTGCCTTCCTGCCAGAGGAGAGAGAACCAGATTGCTACAGAAATGATATGAATTTGTCATCTGGCACCATGAAGCTGGTCACGATAACAATGACAATGAGTCAAGCAGATGTTTTTGATTTTGTTTCTCCTGACTTCAAGTGGCAGATCCAAGCTACTGGCATAAGCTCATCTAATTTGTATTTAAGAGAAAAATATATGGCAAATCAAAAGTGCAATATAAATGTAATGCATTAATTTGAACACTTTTTATTTTTCTAATCTGTGGAAACAACAGTGATTTGTTAACTATACGCTTTACAAGCACAGCACCTACTCTTAGAGTCCGAAAGTCCTCAGGGAGAATCTG
Source organism: Arapaima gigas (assembly GCA_900497675.1). Taxonomy (NCBI): domain Eukaryota; kingdom Metazoa; phylum Chordata; class Actinopteri; order Osteoglossiformes; family Osteoglossidae; genus Arapaima; species Arapaima gigas. The sequence goes on along the minus strand of UFQX01000201.1, from coordinate 1,321,230 downwards.
CAGGTGTAACCTAGCTGTGGTGAGGAAATGAGAGCAATAATCTAAGCAGACAGCTTTGCCATTCCGGAAGAAGACCGAAACCACAGGAAAACGAACAAATGAAACATCTGAGACAAATGGAGAAAGACAGAAAGAGGGAGGGAGGTGATGGCATCAAAACAAGCATCACGAGGAGGTTTGTTGCTTCTCAGAGAACGCAAACGATTCTGTACTGCTGAAACCTGCCCCAGAAAGTATGCCAAAGGAGAAACAAATTAAAAACCTTTGCCTACGTGACGACAACAAGCTAAGGACTAAAACTAGTTTTACCCAAACTGCAGTGATGGAACACAGTCAGAAATAAATACATACTTTTTCCCAGGTGCTTCAAATTACAACATAACAGTTTTCTGAGCTGATGCAGTGATACTGAATAACTATGCATATATAACCATATATGGTCAGTATGAATTTTGTTGTGGACTGGGGTCCAGTTCAGGGCACATCCTACCCCATAGCCTTTGGACCACTGCGGCCCTACACTAGAGACAGGGCCAATGACAGCGAGTGAATGCATGCAGACGTGTCATGACCATAAAATGCATATTATACGCAATGCATATATAAATACAAAAATATTGTTTTCTCAATGTTTGAACTGTGGGGTTGGGTTTAAACTATGGCATTGGGAAATAATTAGTAAACATTCAGGCAAGTTTGCCCATAGTTATAGGCCTTGCTAAATCAGACACAACAATAATAGAAAAGTGTCTTTACATTAAAAGTACAATGAAGTGTCAGTAAGATTGTGTAGAGTCACAACTAATGAGCAGATGCATTGCATGGCAAATAAAACTAAAAAAAGTTTTCTTAACTATTTGGAACAGTAAAGACTCCTTGCTGGCAATTTATTTAGTTATGTGTTCATTCATTGTATGGAATGTTTTTTAATCCAACGGAGATGCTTCAAGAGAAGAAAAACTGTTGGTTTCCAAGGCACTCTGTGTAAATATATTACATTTGTATTAGGCTAAAGCTGTTTATCAGAATTGAGACTTTCTCTATGATTTAGTGAAACACAGCTATGGACTAATGTGATTTCTGGACTGAAAATGCGCACTTTGTTATCAACAAGTTGGAGGCTATGGGCAATTTGATTAAGAATCCACTCACACCACTTCGTAAGAAAATCACAGCGGAAGCCACATTTGCAACTTGGAACTGCTTATTTGAGAGGACTCCCACTAGCCATGGATCAGCAGAACTGAATTCATGCAAGGACAGTTTTCAGGGGAATGACAACAGGTCTTACAGTGGTTGAAGTGAGAGGAAAAAAAAAAGTTTTGTTGTGTCCTTGGGGCAAATTGCAATTAAAAAAAATTTACTGGAAAGTTACCATTTTCATGCCTCACATTTTTTTGATCACATTAAATCTGTAATATTCCTTTAACTACCCCAAACCGCTCATTAAGAACATCTGAATATTTTTCAGATTTGAAAAAAGCAAAACATTCTCTGTAGGCCAGCTTCTTTTAATTTATGATGTAACAACCACAAAGCCCTGCGTGGAGAGAGAGTTTCAGGCATTCTGTAAACACTGTTTGCGCAGGGCGACTTGTTATTGGTGCGACCGCAAACGTCTGCTGGCCACATGAGCCATTCCCAGGGAAAGAGAGGCCTGAGACTTTGCCCTACATCGTAGTAGGAAAATATAAACATGTCCCGACTGCACCGACTGGTATAAAAGTACAGCTGAGTCAAACTTTTCTAATCCTCCTATTGCCATCCAAAAGCAACTGGACAATGAGGCCTAAGCTGGTAACATTTTCAGGAAATTAAAACAAATGGAATTACATTTTTTCCGCCGATCTTAGAAAAGTTTAATTTGTGGATAGATGGTCATAATCCCGTAGTGCATAACAGTGTTTAGTGATTAGATTTTTGTGCAACTGAGCCAGGAAATAATAAAAAACATTTCACAGGGCACAAGCTGAACTAATATTCTTACTTCAGTCGAAGAGGCAGGCAGACTGTATTTAAAAGGACTCTGTGTGAAAACTAAAAATAATAAGAGACATAACACCCACAAAACTGAGATGAAGAGGCACTACAATAAGTACATTATTTCAACACATAATATTGACACTGTTCTTGGCCAGGTTCGGATCAAAGACTCTACTTTGACTTGTTATTCTTATAGGTGTGCCAGAGGCTTGAGCTCCTCCAAATTTCGGAAAGTTAACAATAACCTTCTCATCTGCAATGAATGGTATTTTCCCTTAGCGGTTGCGTAATAATTTCTCGATCATTATTTATAGCGCAAGCAAGTGTCAGGCGAACTGTAGGGAAATAAAAGGCCCTGAAGAACATTTGTAGGGCACCACATTCAAACACTTCAAAGGGGAAAGATCACTTCAGATGATTCACGTCAAAATCTGAAGTCAGCATGCACAAAACAGGCTATTGTCATCATGACACCTGCGAAGAAAAGGGGCTGTTATGCAATAAAAGACAATGAACAGAAATTAATCTTTGTGCTAAAGTGAAAGTGCTAAATAATGAAGCATGTCATTAAGATCACTCTCTCAGTGTACTTATGCCCTGTTCTATTACTTGTCTCTTATTTCAGAAAGTCAACATGTGAATACTGCAGTGTGATGATATTCATATGTTTACAAGTCAAGGAATCATACTTGCAAGAATGAATCCACTAGATACTGGAGCAGCAGATGGTGTAGTGGTTAGACTGTTACAGTCAAAGGACCTGATGTGGAGTCTCTGCTCCTGCCATAGTACCCTTAATGAAGGTACTTACCCTATACTGATGTAGTAAAAATTACTCAGCTGTGTAAATGGGTACATTAGGGCAAGCAGCTTAATATGCAAGCATAACACTGCAAGCTTCCTTGGAGAGGAGCATCAACTAAAAGAATGAAAAAAAAAAACAATAAAAAAGTAAAACTCTGCATATGAATGACAGAGTTACCCTGCAGTCCGTTGTTTCAGCTGGCTTGGCTGATTGCTGATATTCATCCTCTCATTTCATTCTTGCTTTCAACAGCTGGTTCTTTTATTTCACGGCATGGCCTGGAAATTGTTTTTACCAATAAAAACACAATCTGTAATGTCTACCAGACCAAAATGTAAATTAATGCACTGGGCATTCAGTTTTCTGCTTGACTGCAATAATCTGGATTCTAATAATTTACCGACATTTAATGTTGAATTTTGAAATGATTATACTGCTTTGTTATGAAATGTTACCCAAATATATTTTTCATATTTACAAATATAGGAGTACAAGTCTCCTAGTGTCCAGTTTCAAAGATAATTTCTACTATTTTTTATTAACTGATGACAAGGCACTGCGTTAACATTTCTAATTATATATGATTTTCAGCCAAGTTAAATTCTACAGTCAATGGAAGAACCATGAGAAAAATGCAAAGAAAGCACCCCTGTACTAAGGTATGAAGGTCAGCGAGAGGTGAAATAAGAACACCCAGCGTGTACAACTCCATGCCTCGGGAAGGTTAAACATCTATTTGGAAATAAAAAGGCCTCACTGCAGCCGCCATATAAAAAGGGATACTGTCATTCCTCAGGATCACTCGGCCTACTGATGTTCATTATTCAAGGAAAATATGCTACATTTATTTCTCCCTCATGGCTCTGGGGGGAAGCAGCCAAAGCCAATTTACTGTTTTCAATTGTCTCCATTGTACCGTGTACAGTTTACAGGGCTTAATAGAAAGGGCCGCTCCCCTTTGATACCACTCCTTCCTCCGTGCAACTCATAATGCTCCCATTTGTTCTGCACAAAGGACTGACTTAAACTGGTCAAAGAGGAGCTACAGGGAATCTCATTTGGTTAAGTGATTGCAGCCGAAAAAGGAAAATCTGGATCTTTGATCTCAGTGAGGTGTAAATGTGCACAATTCTTTTTTTCCCCCCCGCTGAGCACTATTTGGTGGTGTGAGTCCTTTGGGAACCACAGTGACCCATCTACCATAGGCCATTACCAGCACTTTACTATGTCGATGTTTGTTCATTTGCACGGGCGTTCGAAAGAAAGATTACGCGCTGATGGGGGGAATTAAAACAAAGTCCCCTTGCTCGGTCCGTGGACTGGAACGGTAGGCGGCCGGGAGAAAGGCGGCAGTCTTTAAAACTGACTCCTCTTTCAGGTTCTGCCCTCTATCTGAAGGCAAACAACATCCAGCGCCTTGGTGTCGGCTGACGGTGAAGATCAAGCCATCAGATTGGGAGATAAAAGGCCTGGATGGGTTAAATTAGCCTTTACAAACAGTTCCTCCCTGGACTAGCTGATTACCATTTGACGGTTGGCTGGGCCAAATAAACATTTTGTGGTTCAACCTTCTCCCTACCATTGTACCTCACCTTTTGTCATAAATGCATCCATACATACTGTATATGTACCATTATTATTATTATTATTATTATTATTATTATTATTATTATCATTATTATTATTATTATTGGGGACAAGATAGTATGGAGATGTATCAAAATATTTTATGGCTATAAATAAATAAATAAATAAATAAATGTGTGTGTGTGTGTGTGTGTGTGTGTGTGTGTGTGTGTGTGTGTGTGTGTGTGTGTGTGTGTGTATANAAATAAATAAATAAATATGTGTGTGTGTGTGTGTGTGTGTGTGTGTGTGTGTGTGTGTGTGTGTGTGTGTGTGTGTGTGTGTATAACATCTATCATCATATATTATATACACAAATAAAAAATTATGTACCCATGTATGCAGCATACAGCTGGATAAATTTTAATGGGTAAGTGCCTTGGTCAGAGGTACTACAGTGGCAACAGGAATCAAACATAGGTGGAAGGCAACAACTTCAAACATTACACTCCAACCCAGAACCATATCTATAATTGTTTCTTTCTTAATTCTTTGATTCACTCATTCATGCTATTGTTTGTTCCTTCATGGCAGGTTTCAATGGTCTGAAGCCTAGTCTGGAAGCCTGGCCTGAATACATATCAATTTGAATATAAATACAAAGTATTTTAGACACATAAAAAAGCTGTTCCACTTCTTATTAATGGTGAAAACAAATACCATAAATAAAGCAAAAAGGAAGAGGGAGGGTATACATTACACAACTTCAAAGGCATGTTTCCCCAACTGTCAGGATGAGGTGGTTATGCTCAAGGTGCTTATTCATGTGAAGAGACTAGGGGCGAGATCATTCACCGGCATGGAGGACACTTAGCATTTCCTCCAAGCAAGGGGCCCAAAACAAACACCTGAGAACTTGAAACGGGCCAGAAAGGCTTAGGTGACGAAGCTGACCCCCCTTCACCCACAGGCGAGATAAATTATCCCCAGGTTTTACAGTCTTGCGGATTGTGAGAAAATACACACCCACACACATAGACAAAAGATAACATGCTATTAACTAGCACACTGCGGAGCTGTAAAAAGTCATCGTCTTCATTCTGTTCTCAGATGGAAGGAGGAATGAAGGTCCTCAACAGCTCTTCTAAAGAAGTTATTAGGTATCATAGAAAAACAAACATCTGCAGGAGGTTCTGATCTAATTCAGGGTGAGGGAACCTGCTTGTTTATGGGCCCAACAAAGAAAACAGATCAAGCATAAGCACTTTGAACCTGAAACTCACAGAAATTTGCATATTTTAATACTCTTCAGTGCCATCCTAGTTTTTGCAAATGAAAATAAAATTTCTGATAATTAAGAATAGCAGAAAGCTAGTACAGTTACAGTTACGATACCTACCCTTATTGCACATAGGTATTTATAACAAAGCAAAGGTTCATTTCATTATTTGCTCAGATTTATTTATTTATCCTGTTGCCCTCAAGGACATCTCGAGCATTTACTACTGCAGGCTAATAAATAAGCATGAACGCGACATTGGTTATCTGGAAAAGGATCTGGTGTTTTATTCATCGAGCACTAAATGGAATTGGAATCAGGTAAAATAATCACTGCAGAAGCTTTTCTTTGAGCTTCAGGAAATGTATTGTAAAAGGAGGAATTACTGCTTGCTTTAGAATACATATGCTGTTGCTGTCAGGAGCTTCTCTGTCATTCATGTTGAGCCTGAAGAGTCTGTGTGTGTTCTTGCTTGCGGGTGGGATGCTGCTTTCATGGAAGAAACGACTCACAATAAATATAAATCATCAAAGTCTTGGTGGGTTGAGGGGGGAGAAATAAACTCTATCGTCAATCTTTAGAGTAACATAAACATCTAAAATTAATTTTAAATTAAGCACACAGTTCTATCACACATATACTTCGTGATAGGTACTTCATGGTTAATTCCAATTAAAAACTGCTACTGATGAAATTTTTTATTTGACTGGGCTTTGGGGTATCATTTATAGAGACTGTCATACTGCATGTCAGAGATCACTTTCTCCTCATAATCATTTGACAGAAGAAACATTTCAAATGGATAAAAAGGCTAAATATTTTGCAGGTAAAGGGTAACTGAAGAAACCTAATTTCATAGTAATAAATTTATAATATAAGTTTAAAGATTATCAACAAATGTTTAAGAGTTGGGGCCTACAGCATGTTCATGTAGCTTTTTTCTCAGGATTGGTAAACAGGTCTAATTTAAATAAAAACATGCAGCTTAATTTAAACTCACAAAAGTTCAAAGCTGTACTGACAAATCACAAAAAATGCAATGTGCTATGCAATACTTCATTTTGATTGTGTAGAAGATACATCTAGCAATTTGCTCCATACGTGTGTGTGTCTAGGCCTTCGTTTCCTTCGAAAATGTCAATTCAATCAATGCGGACAATCAGTGATATTTCCAGCTATAATGGCTTGGACTGGTTGATCTAGTCTTCCTGTTTAGCATCTATAGCACCCAAAATGAGGTATAACAATGTAAGAACATGATTGCCCAAGTTTCTTCACAATGTCCTCTATTGAAGTCTAGGATCTGAACATTGTGTTTATACTTATATTGCTGCCACCAGGTCCAAGCAGAGTGAGCGCGAAGACCAGGGCAGCAGTAAGAGGGGATAGTGGCAGAAGAACAAGATTTGGAACCTGAAGGTTGGTTTTGGGGTCGAAGTGCCAGGAGGGCACTTCAGCAAGGTCCTTTACTTGAACTGTTAAGACTAAAGAGTGAGGCAAGGATGAGGATAATAATTATTTGTATCATAATTAGGACTTTATGAAACTGGGTCCAGTCACAGTCACAAAACTTTCATTCATCTTGCTGACACTTGCCACCAAAGCATTTTACAATGTGAAGTTACATACTAGAACACACCCATTTACAAAGCTGGGTAATCATTGCTATATCAGTTAAGGGTGCTGCACCAAAAGGAGGGATTTGAACCTATGTACTTGAACTGCCTAGGGAGTAGTGGTAACCAACTATGCCACCTGCTGCCCCCCAAGATACGATGTTGTTTTACGAAACCTCGTTTACAGGAAAGACGGCATCAAGAACATGTCTTGCAGGGTACGCAGCCACAACACAGACTGTGCCTTTGGCTGTCTGCCAGCATCCGGACACACTTCAGGTCCTGTCAGGTAGTGACATGAGGTATGTGGCCGCTTTCAGCTGCAGTTCACGTTACTGTCACCTACCTTGCACTTTTTATCCCAAGCAGATGAACTCTCTGTGCTGCTCTTGAAAATACTGCCCTGAGGTTGGCTTGGTGTCAGTTTCATGTGTAGATTTCAAGAAAAAAAAACCAAACTACGCAGTTCTAGACAAAATGGAAAATTTCAGGCCGAGTGCAGCTTGGACTTATCTGCATGTGAGACAGATAGCTGTGCTTACATTGCGATAGGAAATAATTAAACTGACCCAATGTGGAGGATCACTGAATGAAACGGTGTGGAACTGGCAGGTCACATTTAGCCTTGAGAGGAGAATATGTTTGAGTTGTGGAGACGTGCTTCTCAGGAAAGACCTTTCAGTAATGCCCTCAAACATCTGGGTCCAAAAGATGCGCGTGCTTCCATTTCTACATTATTTTGTAATTGATCTGATTTATTTAGCAGCAGCACAGTCAAGTGGCATAACACCAATGATGTGTCAGCTGCTTAATAATGAAAGCAGACAATGTTTTGTTTGAAGAATTACAGAAACCTTCATATTTAATTCCTAATATCCTGAGGCTGTTTGCTTGATGTAAATGTAAGTAGGTCAGATCAAAGCTAAAGTACCTATACATTTAAGATTAGCTTTGGAAAAAAGACTATTGCTTTCATTAAGCATAAAAAATAAAGTTTTCAGAATAACATTAATTTGTTAACATTTCAACAATATTTTTTAAATCTACCATGATATTAATTTATATTGCTCACATTAAAATGCATGCATTTCTGAAGATACAATTATTCTTTCAAGATGAACTGATAATCAGAGTCAGAATAAAATTCGAAGCGATCTGTCCAGCTGATTCCATTCTCCATCTTAAGAAGCATGATTAGTGAGAAACTGCATAATGTTTTAATTCATTATCATGCCCCCTTCCATCATTACCCACCATAGTTATCTACTGCCCAGCTCTGTGGAATCCTTATCATTTATTGATGATGTCTTTCAGATTAAAGGAGCAGCTTTCATTTCCAGAAGAATGTGCTCTTTCCTGTGTCCATATGGAAGCACTTCTGGAATAGATTTGTCCTTCTTCTATGGTACCCAATGCGGCCAACTTCCTTTTTGAAAATATAGCTAAATAGAATTTAGAGATTTTGAAAGCAAAAAAATGTCTCAGAGAAAAGCTTACTAATTTAGTTAAATGTAAAACATTTTTATTATGTTTAAATAAGAAGGACAAACCTGTTTAAATTTAAATAGATCATGGTAATTGGTATTACAAATTAATACAGTGAGAAAGAGGAGCAGCAGAATCACCTGGTTGAAATTGTAGAGGAAAACAGAGGAATAAAACCTTGAAATCAGTTTGCACTAAACAAGAAATGTTTGCATGGATTCAGGTCCAAAAATCCACCCCCTGCCAACCCATGCAGTGACAACATTCACAGCTACTCTGAAACAGCTGGAGGTAACTTGTGAACAGGGTCACCCCCTGTTCCAGTCTGAACTAAATCTGACAGCTGCCCCCCCCCCCCCCCCCCCCCCCCCCCCCCCCCCCCCACCCCGGCCGCCCCCCCCCCCCNNGCCCCCCCCCCCCCCCCTCAGCTATTACTTCTATTGCTGAAATGCAGAAATGCCTACCTGTGGTAACACAAAATTACTGTCATTTCGTTTCTGCGCAATTACAATATGCCACTGCTACTGGCTTCCCTGCCAATACCTTGGTCTCTGTCTAGTTTGTGGGACTTTTATTCCCAAATAGTGTGGTCTGCAGTTACTCGAATGCATGCCAAAAGCATTTGTGTAATTTTGATCGAAACCATACATAGAGACTTTACATCTAATTTCTGTTTACAAGGTTTATGAATGTTTTTTGTATAAAGAAACATATTATTAAAGTTCTCAGAAACACAGTTTGATGGTTTAGATATCAGAGTATCTTTATTTTAGTGAATAATAATAATGCCAGTAATGACAATATTAACAGTACTAATACTACTAATAATAGTAACAATAAGAATAATGAGCTGCATGGTGGCATCTCAGGTAGTGCTGCTTCCTACTAGTGCCTAGCGTGGCTGTGGACTTGAGTCCAGCTCAACCTGTGTGCAGTTTGCATGTTCTTGCGTCTGTGTGAATTCACTTCAGGAGCTCTGATTACCACCCACCATCTAAGGATACGTATTTCAGGTTACTTGGTTTATTCTGCCTGTATTTTAGATCCTCCATTGCGTAAGAGTTTTCAAAGGGAACTAGAAAACGGAGCAACAGTTTGATTAATAACTGTGATCAGTGAGCATAAAATGGGTGCCACCCAAAACCATGATAGTAGTAACAGTTCCTCAAGTGTGACGAGGCAAACAGAGATTTTGGTGGGTTCGGTGGAGTGACTGAGAGTCTCAAAAACCCCTTTGTGCTGCAAAACTGTTTCGATGGAGACGAATGACATGAGGAAATACAAGAGGATCTGAGTACTGTGGGCAGGTCAGCAGGTCGTGTGTCATTCACAGAGATAGCAAAAGGCAGGGGTGAAAGGGGGGGTTCAGCCGTGGACTCTGCTGGCGGCTCCTCTGATTGATGGGATGTGAGGGATGAGCATGACTTTCCTTACTGGTGACACCTCAAGGTGGTCCAGGTGAAGTACTCCACAGAGCATTACGTATCGATGAAAAACAGCCACGGGAATGTGCTCTTCACTTTATCTCGTCTCCTTCCACACATGTTTCCCATCCAAATAAACATGTTTACAAAGCAGGCCTTTAGAAGTTCAGGGCTTTAAGAGGCTTAAAGTTTTTATAGTGAACTGTGAAAATGATGTTTGTTAGTGGCTGAGTGGCGAGCCTGCAGTTGTATTGATTATTTGCTAACTGCCGTTAAAAAGCACTAAATGGTTTGAAAACCCCAGCTGACAGAAGCACTTCAACTGCTCATTATTTTGGTTGAAATTCACAGCTAATTTGCTCTATGTTACTTTTGCACCCACCAAACACCTTACTTAAGCTTCGGTTTATCCTTTAGTCCTATATATACTAATGGATTTTCACCTTACCTGTGCCTTTTAATGAACCGTATAAATGCTATAATGTTACTTTTAATATATGTTCACTGGGGTCATTAAGTTCAGTGTAATATAACATCTATTTTTTTGTTTCATCTACATCTCTCTTGCCAAATTATTGCAAGCATTTTTGAAAAGCAAATTCCTGAATTAATTTTAAGTTTTAAACATTTCACCACAAACTCTTATCACTCTTATCACAAACTCTTGCCCGAAAAAGCAAAAAAGAGACTGTTCGTTTTATGCTGAGCTGCAAGTTTACTTGCTGTAAACTGTACTTTGCTACTGAGCACCAAACTCTCATTTCTGATAGATGATATCTGATTGATATTTTCATACATTAAACAAACCTTATACCAATACTGTATTTATTTTTGCTATTCAGGAAAAGGAATAAAGTCTTAGGTTATAAGTTAGATTCAAAATTCTTAGGTTATTGCTAATCAAAAATCACTTATTCTGAGCGTGAGACATTTTATACAGCAAGGTCATTTCTGTTGGAGTACTTTAGCATATGGACAGTACTGTGTTTAATGGTATTACAGTAGTAGCAGTGTGTGATGCTTGAAGCGGTAACCTTGAGGTTACAAGCTGATGTACTTAACCACTAAAGTCCCTTCTGTCATGGTGATTGTAAACAGCACTAATAAGAAAAAATGAACAACACTTATGATGAACGCACACAATTTTTTGTGTCAGTGGTTCTCTTATTTTCCTAAAGCTACCAGACCTCATAGATAATTTTTAGTAAGTGGAAAATTAACAAAATTATCATAGAAAGTTTAAAAAATATTTATATCTACCGTGAAATAAACTTATAAACCATGTTAATAAACGCACAACTAAAGTTAAGGTGTTTTCATGGAATATGGACTGGATTTGTTGAATACCAAAAACCAGTGTTTATTCACTTAAGATGTGCATATACAATCTGGAGTTTGATTTATGAAACGCTGGTGAAATTAAGAATGTTTATTACTTTTCCAAGTATTAATCAAGCTGTCAGAATTCATAGCTGGTCTTAAAACTACTAGTGTACATTTTAATTGTTTTCTCTCAGTATTTAAGTAAATAAATACAGATTTCATCTGATTTCTTTGGCAGGAGCAAAATATAGCTATGATATAATTTCACATTTCTTCTAGTTTGCCAGGGTTGTACTGGGCGACACAACAAGATGCCGTTACACAAACATAACTGCATGCTGCCATAAATCAGAAAAGTGGAGGCCACTGATCACACAAGAGTCTGTTTCTAAAGCACCTTAATAGTAGCCATGATACCTTTAGTTGGTGTAACTGGTACAGATGTAAAGCGTGATAAATGATAATTATTATTTCTCGTGAGAAGTCTGGCCTTGGGGGATCAATGCAGACTGCCTGGTGTAGACAACCGTTCTTCACTACTTACCTGAGCACTGCCAGACATTACGGAATTCATATTTTTTAAAACCTCCCACAGGACAGCACACTGTTAACAGTGCTTATACCATAAGATAAAAATTACATAGCAGTTTTGCACATCATAAACAGAGAGCTGAAAGTAATATTAATTCACAACTGCATAATAGTGGGAGTAGAAGTAGTTCAAGGTTCAAGGTTCACTTTATTGTTATTCTGCACTTATACTGGGGCATGAGAGAGCAAAATGTAGCTTCTCCTGGACCGTGGTGCACATTACTACCATACAACATAATGACACAGGACAATACAGACATGATGAGGTAGAATATAAATACAGACATAAAAAATTTGAGGAAATCGATAGATATAGATAAGAAAATGAATAAATTGATAAGAAGATAGTTTCAGTAGTATTAGTAGTAGTGATAGAAGCAGTAGTGATACAGGCCTCAAACATACACTACAGGAGTGAGACAAACTTTGTTTGGAGATATATAATAAACATGCTGAATAATTAAGTATGAAATAAGTACAAAAAATTTGATAAAGTACAGCCACTGGAAGATTTATACTTTGTAATTAGTTACAGTAATTAATTGTGTTTTGTAGCTCTATAATTTACTTTGTATCAGTAAAGCCCTTTAATAAATTCATTTTCTTTATGTTAAGGAACGAGCCACTGACTTTACTGCATTTGGCAGGTGTGTAGCACTGCTTGAAATTCAGTAAAAACCCAGAAGCATGTGAACTAAAGCATTATGATTCCAAGTACATGAATTTAGCTTTTCAGTGGTATTTGTTATAACGCACCAGCGAAGCAAATAAATTCAAATCATCTCAATGGGATATAATATGGCAGCTATATGCTTTTTTCTTTTGGCTGTTGTTTTATTTGCTTGATGTGACAGCCTTCATCTTAAATCTGTGCTGGTACCTGCTGCCCATCCACACTGCACTGACCAAGAAATTTTATTTGCAGACCTGATGAGGTAGATATATAGCTGAATCAGTACGATGCCTTGCTGTACACAAAACAAGACATTTTAAAGCACGCTAATAAATTTCATGTGTATTACCAACGTCAACATGATGAAATTATTCAGTGTTTTTTGGATGAAGGCGTGTACAAAATGTTCTTTTAAGTGTAAACAAAATGTTCTGCTGTAAGAGCTGGTCTGATGTCATCACTGTTTTCCTCCAGACCTTTTTCCACTGATCCTGACAGCTGTGCTGGGAATGGGCATTGGGGGCTTCCTCCCGTTGCTCAAATTTGTGAATTGGGCAACTGGAATGTGTTCACTTCCTGACATTACGATTCCTTTTATCAGGTTAGAGTGGGGGGAAAAGGGGATGTTAAGAAACAAGTGCATAGTTTGGCAGCTGTTTGAAGCTCTGGTAAGCAAAGAGGCTTTGTATGAGCTTATCTGGCAGGATATAAAGAAAGTCTGAATGGTCGGCATTTAGGGAAATAGTTTCCTTCAATGAGCATTGCCTACAACAGAGGATTCCAAACAAGAAGCTCCATAATCATCCGAAAATCCCATGCCATCAGAGAGACAGCCATTGGGTATTTAAACAGTTTACTACAGTTTAGTACTGAGCTGATTAGCCCAGATAAAAGAGGAACGTTGCTGGGGGAGGTTTGATAAATAGCATTACGTTCGATTAGACAGATGTTCCTGTGTTTGTTTGGCTTTGAAGGCATTATGCTTTCCAGCAGGGCTCACTCTGAGAAGACAAGATCATTGAATCGTGGACCCATCTGACAGGTTCCAGAAAAAAATTGTATACTTCTGACAGACTGTTCCTCTTAACCAGTGTGATAAAGATTAACAGTAATGGTACAACAATAAGAACATTTCTAGCTCCCTGAATCATAATTTGTTCCATACATTGTGAAACTGCACTTAGATGCCTTAGTGCATTTTTGACATTTTTGATGTGGCTTAAAGTACTGAAATGAAAAAGGTCCTATATCAACTAGTAGAACACAAATCGGGTAATTGCAGATATACATAATGTATGAAACTGGCATTTTGTGCACCTACAACCAACATTTATACAGCAGTGCACAGCAGACACGATCACTACATCTGTTATTGAACATAGTTTGACTGTGGTATTTAGCATTCTTCTAACTGATTTTGTGAAAAATGCAGATAACAGTGGATACTAAACTCCGAATACTTCTTTCACAGTGAAGCCTCTCACCGTTTATATGGAAATATGTCATCGGTAATCGAAGATTCTGTCTCAGGCAGTGTTAGAAAACTATTTCCATCCATCCATCTTTGTTACCCCCTTAACCCTGAGCAGGGTCGTTGTGGCCCGGAACTTATTTGTTGTAATTGTAACGATGTACGCAGGAATCCCTCAAAATGCATATCTTTGACTTCTGAATTTTCACATATACAAGTTAAACTATTTAATAGCCTTAACTGAGTTATGACCAAATATGAGGCTGATTTTTCACGTTTAAGAGTAACAAATGCTATTTGTACTGTAATGTAATGATGCCTCTGAACCTGAGATTTCACCTTAGGACCCGATTTCCAAGAATGCATTATGCTTGCAAGGAGGGTGAAGCCTGTACTGTACAATAAGCGTTTCGTTTAACTTACTAATCACTTACTTAACTTACTAATCTGCAGTAGCTCTGAAAACGATGTGGGAAATTCCTAAATTCTTTTTAAAAATAATGAATAAAGGTTTAGGAAAACCAAATTACAAGAGAAATGATAAATAACGTAGTATGTATCACTGTACTGTAGGTTAGGGTTTCAAATGATTTGCTTTTGTTTTGAAAATTGCTTCCATTGAATTGCTTTAACTTGAATTTTTACTTCATTATACAGTGTTTTGGTCAAGACATGCTGGCTATATTTTCTGATGCTCAGTGTTCCAAAGAATGCTGATTCAGTTTGCCAGTGTTTAATGAGCATGTTAAGACATATGCTGGTATCACTATAAGATTCCTACCACTTTCCACGGCTATTCACAGTGGTTCAGCATGGATTCAATTTGTGAAGAGGTTTACCCTTGCAGCCTCAAAACTTTCCAGCAGCAGCCAAACATGAAAGTAAAAATGCCCATAGCCTATAGCTGCATCCTTAATCAGAAACCCCATCAATACGCCCCCCGTGCAACGTACAAGCTACCGCAGCAGCAAGGCAAGTTTTGCCGCAATTAGTGGGAAAGAGAAACAGCCTAGCAATGCTGGGAAGGATCGTGATGGCGGGAGCCACAGAGTATGCGACTTCTGCCTCCCAGAATGCCACACCAACCGCTACTTCAGCAACAGCTCCTCTCCTCTACAGGCATGTGGTTCACAGAGTCTGCTGGGGGTTGCAGCTGCTGCTGAGGGGTTGGTGGCAGCTGAGGCTTCTGGGGTCTGGAGGAGCTATTGTGACATGTAAGTCCTGGATCATTCATCCACGCTGCAATAAATCTGCTTTCCACTATCATTTTATTATTAAAATTCTCTCTCTGAAAGCACTTAAGTGGATAGAAAAATATGGCGACATGCATCAATGACAAAAATTCCCATAAAAATAATTACAATAAAAACTGTTATGCTGAAAAGAAGTATGGAGTAAATCGTGGCAGCCACAGTTTTAGCTGGGCTCAAAACAGATTTTAAAACGGGACGGTATTGCCGTGCAAAGTGACCGTAAGCTGAGAACATGGCATCATACGTAAGTGTTTTTGGTCTTGTCCTTGCCTTCAAAATGACCACAGCCGCCAGCACAGAATAACCCGTCAGCTGTGTAAACTTGCAATTTTGCTGCAATTTAGAAGCAATTACAGAACGTGCTTTTTTGTGTATAAAAAGCTCAAAATTAGGACACCTACAGGCCTCCGCTCCCCTAGCATCTTTAATTGGGCTTCGTGTTCTGTTGTCTGAAGTGCTCCTTAAGTCCCAAATGAGAGTCTATTACAATATCATATAAAAACCAAATATGCGTACAGATGGTCAAATAGATGAATGTTTACATTGTACTTGTACTGTAGTTTCTAAAAAACCACCACCTATCCGTGTCTGCTCTCAGTCTCGAATCAAAACAAACAAAACAAAATTGTAAAGTTTTTTTTGTTCTATATTTAGTGCAAGTTTATTTGGAAAAAAAATAATAAAGTGTTCTTTTTGTATAGAACTAAACGTGGAAAACTGGCAGGCCCCACGCAAGCCCTGGCTCCTGGAAATACTCAGGAATGTCAAAACGTGCCTCAGAACGTGTACGAGTCAGCGGTATTAGACTTAAAGACTTCTCTTGATATTGCTGCATGGTGCACAGCTTAATTTAACAGGCATCAATGGCAATAAAAGGACGTGGAGAAGTGATGTCAAAGGGCCTTTTTGTGACATTTTTGTATTTGTTTGCACCGCCACATCCATAAATGTATCTAATTTGTATTATGTGCAATGTAATTACACCTCAGGATAGGTAAAGCGGGAGCTTGGGGTACAACTGAAGGTTGCTGGTCCAAGTCCTGGGAGGGGTCCATTTGTGGTATTGTTGGACATGGTGTTTCACATGGTTTCCTCCACAGATAAAGTATTTTTATATGTAATACAGATAAAGCTGAGCTCACTTTGACAGTAAAGTTCAATCAATGCAACAATAAAATATTAAGTTCTGCAAGATCTCCTGCTGCATCACAGACTGCTTCTACTGGAGTCCTAAATAGTAAAAGCAGTCCAGTACTTAATTGTGCTAACAGTGTTCTGCTCTCATGCCCAAGATTTTACAACATATTTAAGCTCCAAGTCTGAAACACCAAACCAACCCCTACAGACAATTAAACAGCCTTTTATTAGACTACTTCCAAATGGCAAGTGTTTGCATTAGTAGCTACTGTAGCTGTAAACAGATACTTTTATTTAATGGTGAAACCAGATGAGCTTAATAACTGTTTTTAAATGCTCATCTACAGTCAATTATATAATTATCATTTGCAGTGTTGGCATGTTGCTCATACCCCTCAATTTTTTTTCACTTCTGCATTAAATTTAGGTGGTCTAAACAATAGTTTAACATTTTAAAAACATGCACCATCTTTTCAAATATTTTAGTGAGCACAGAGGTTCTGGTCAATTTTCTTGGCCAGTTGGGGATGTTATGAGCATTGGTACTGTTGGGGATCAGTTATCAGCATGGGCTATTCCCAGTTTAGTAGCTGTGGTAGTGGTGGAAAAGCACAAGAATCCCATGCTTGTCAGAGGAGCAGTAGTAGAGAAAAGCAATTCCACAGTTTTCACCTTTTGCCATGGCAGTTGAAACTAATCTAATACAAAATTAATGTGACAGCAGTTGTTGGCTCTGCACAAGATTGGGGGTTGTGTGGCAATCCTAGCCATCTCACTAAGAGCCCAAGGCTTATTGATAACGCAGTTATGATAATAGTAGTATACAGATTTAGCTGACTCAAAGTTCTGACAGCATTTTTAAAGTATCTCATTGACTTGACGTAGATTTATATGCATATATAGAACTAAGATAAGAAAAAGAAGAAGAAGAAGAACAACAACAACAACAGTAAGGATAATAATGCAAAAGTATTGAAACATCTTGAACATTTTCAACATTGCTTGGATTACATATTTTACAATCTGTATTTTTATTGTGAACTCATATGATCTAACACTAAATTGTCAATAGCCCTATTGAAATATAATAGAATTGTATATATGATGCTATCATAGATATCAAAGCACAGATATCCTGTGTATATAATAGAAATATACAGTACTGTGCAAAAGTCTTAGGTACCTGTGGGAAAAATGCTATAAAGCGAGGATTGTTCCAAAAATAATGCCATGAATACTTATTAATCAATAAACCTTCTAAGAATCTACCTGGACTTCTCAACAGACATTGAAGTTGCATGCCTAAGACTTTTGCACAGTACTGTATAACAGAAAAAAAACATTCTCAGAAAAATGCTACTTATTTGTGTTAGGCCTCTATACTTTGATTATACGGTGGGTCTGAGATATTATGAATCTGACCATTTCAAAGCTCTACCAGTGTTTTCAGATGCAAGACTCAAAGACAAACTAGCACACAGGAGGAGAGAAAAGCGTTGATAATTGTATAGGATAAGTCACTTATGCCCATTTGCATCTTTCAGATTTCCTGCATCTATCTGACTGTGATTTTGCAGCTCATACACGACTTAGCGCTACGTGAACTTGTGAATGATGTGAAACTTATTCCCAACAGCTCTTCAAACTGCAGGCATTTTTGTAATTGGAGACTTTGATCAAAACCTTATCACGCCAGATAAGGATGGAAAGAATGCCTTTCTCACATTAAGACTACAAAAAACAACCCCATCTACATTGTGCAGGATCACAAAGACAACTGGATTCACTCACCAAACGTAAAGATCCTCCTTTGAAAGATACCATTTGACTGCGTGCATGAAACTCAAGCCAATCTATAATGCTTAAAAGACGTTGTGAGAATGATAATGGAAGGTTCTGCATCAGGGTTCCTAACTTAGAAACCACACAGTCTTAATGATAATTGATATCATGTGTTTTCTATGAAAGCTTCCACAAGAAAAGCAGCTTAGAGAAAAAAAATCCATAAATATGTGTCCCAACCACAGACTACGAGTCCACTTCCGCATTGTTGCTTTTCACTAATTTGTAGGCTTAATTACTTGGGCCATAAAAGGACTCTTACAGGCAGGGATTCACGTTCTTTGAACTGGGGAGAATTGCTTTGTGTGGAGAAGGCACCGAGGAGACATCATGAGGAATAGAGTCTACAGGATCCCTTCTAGGGAGTTGTCTTCATTTCTTTTGGAGCTCTGCTGAAGAACACATTTCTTTTCTGAATGGGATAAAGAAGTCAATCAAGCAAGCAGGTGTGGTCCCTCTTTAATCCCCTCAATAACAGTTCAAAACAACTGCGTTGCCTCCTGCTTCACACCCCGGAAGGTCCAACTGGTTTCCATTTAGGTGAGGTCAAAGGCTTGACATATCAAATGGACACAAGTTCAACAAATATTGGTAAGGCACAGGCACAAACAGTGAGCTTCTTGAAAATCTTATCAGGGAGGTCTTTTGTATGAGGTTTACCGGAGACTCATGGAGGAGTTTGAAAAGGGGATTAGATAGTGGAATGGAGGAGAATGACTCCTGAACATTCCCCAGCTTCACATGAAACCATCTTCTTGTATGGCCAGATTCAATGCCTCAACTTTAGGCTCAAAAGATGAGCCTTTGTTGAGTCATTTGTTTGACAACACAAACCTGCATAGGGCACTCCCAGGAATGCTGGAAACTAGGCAGACACCATTGAATGTCGAGGATAATAGGATGAAGATTTACAGCAAAATAATGACATGGTGCAAGAGAGGTGAACACGGGCTTCCCTAATATTTACATTTTTTAGTGCCTCATGAGAAAAACATGCACATAACAGGCCTCTAATATTTAAAAAGAAGCTGGACGAAAGATTTTTAATTTACTGTTGTATTTCTTTAATTTACTCATTAGATGTTCAGATGTCGGCGGATAAAAGACAGTTTTGTGGTACCCAGACATATCCTATATTTACATCACAGAAAATGTTTGTTTTCTCATCTAAGTAATAGCATTTATTTATTTATTTATTTATTTATTTATTTATTTTTTTTTGTTTGTTCAATTCACCACTTTGATAAAACTGAGGAGAATGATATGTTCTTTTTGAGAACTTCAACACAAGGAGGAGAGCTTTTGTGTAAAAGTGAAAGTTACTTTTTTCCAGACACATCAGTCGTGAGGAAGAAGCTTCAGAGGAAAGGACACTGATAAAAATGTGCACTGTAGGTAGCCAGGAGTCACATATAAAAACTGGGGCTGTGATCATCATCATGTGGATCACCAAAGTTGCTGTTTGTCATATGGAAGCAATATGGTTAACGGGGCTACCACATCAGAGCGGCTGTGAACAAGGGCAGCAATGATGTGTCCGACCCCCTTTGTCGCGTGCCTCATGAGCTGCAGTTTTATATTGTCGCGGTCCTGCCGTCTTGTCTCGCCCCCGGGGCCTTCGCACCCAGCGAGCCACGACTCGACCGCAGCATCATGCGAGGTCACTCCTCCCAATTCTCTCATCACATTGACATCTTCATAAACAATATGAACATTGAACAAAAAGCCCAACTGATTTCCCTCTCCACCCCAGGAAGCCTGGCTTGTTCTTATTGATCTGCCTCACTTCCGATTGGCTACTCGGGTTGCATACTGAGGTTTCACGTGCTGCGCTGAAATAGGACCTGGGGCCTGCAAGCCGGCCTGGGTGGCAGACTGGCTGGCACCAGTGTGGAGAGAGAGAAGAGAGGATGCTCCCATCGCTGCAGGGAAGGCTTGTCATTAGGAGTGCTGGCTCCAGCCCTGCTGTGTGATTAATCGCCCGGCGCAGCGTCACACCTTCAGCCGAGCTTCAGTCTGACGGGGTCACCTGGGCTCATTACGCTCCTCGCTGGCTTGTAATTTAGCCCCACTCATTCAGAAATGTCCCCTCCTGCGTCAGAAGGGAAATGCAAACAAACTGTTATGTGCTTATGCCACTTAAGGAATATAAACGGGATATGGGGGTTATTAAAAGGGTAGCTGTTCCCCGCTTATACTGTATCATTTTCTCTGATATTGTAAGGCTGTGATTTAGTTACGTAGCAAAAACAACATCAACAACAAGACCCGTTTTTGTGCTGCTTGAGAAAATTTCAAATCACTGCATTGTCAAAAAACTGTGAAGCAAGCATAGATTTACATCATGTTCATTTTCAGAGCAACTCTAGGCCATTGTCAGGTTAAGACAGTGTCATAAAAAGTGCCCATGAGAATATCATAGAAAAGGTTGCACAAAAAGTGCCCAGGACATGTAGGTCGTGTGTGGTTTTGACTAGGTGCAGCTGAGCACCAGGGCACACATAACCGTTGAGAAATGTGAAGCATTTGCGACAGACAAACGGGGGCCCCGCATTCTTTCCCAAAAACAGATGAGTGCATGGGCTGCGCCGCTGGGAGCCCAGGGAGCGGAGCCAGGGGGTAATGACAAGGTCTGGCGTCACGTACGCGCTACGGTGGAGAGCAACAGTGGGGTGGGGGGCGTCTTCACCCTGGCGTCGAAAGGCCTCTGACCATCCATGCAATTTCTCTTATTACAAGGCTACACTCTCACATACAGAGCCACGCTACAAAATAAAGCACTTACATTTAATTAGCTGGAGAAAGATAGAGAAGAAAGGTGGGCTCCAGAGAGAGGGCTCAGCCAACTGCAGCCCAGGTAATGAACGATACATCAAAGTGTCAGTAAATTACCGGTGCATTAGCGGAGCCACTGAGATCCAGTGCTGCTGAGGACTAATTTTACCTCCAGGAAAAATCAAAGAGTTAAACAGTAGTCAGACAACAGAAACTACATCTTCAGGTTGTGGGTCTCCATGCAATGCATAGGTATTTGAACATAATCAGACAGGGCATAAGGGTAGCAATTTGATGGGTATTTTTTTACCCTGCAACCCAAGTTAAAAATATGTTGAACACTGTAGTCCGGAAGTGAACGGACTGTTTATATTTGACTTGTGCTCCATGTTGAGGTTTTCTCAGAAAGCAGTGTGGAGAAGTCAGACAACGATCAACTCCTAAGCGATATGTGCTGCTTTCCAGAGCGACAACAACATGAGAACGGCACTCCGGCTGTCCTCCGACAGCAGGCTGCTTAGCTACACAGTCCGGCTCCCTGAAAAAAGAGGTATGCATTGCCTTTCAGGATAAAAGCAAGGTCCCTGCCCCTTTGTTGTTGTTTGTGTTACAGAGCCTGCGTGCCATCCATGTTCCATTAATAGATCTGCTGTACTCGCTCCTAATTTCCCTGTCTTCTCATCACTGTCAGGGCCCTGTTTTTGATCTTGGAGACACCCTCCTGTCTGCAGCCTGGGAAACGCGGCGGCAGCGGGAAACCGCCACCCCGGCGCGGCCCTGTCGCTCTGGTTGTGGCGGCGCACATGAAAGGCAGACTGCTGTGGTCGGGCTGTTCAGGCTGCGCCGTGCCGCTCTGTCTGCGGGGCGCCCTCTGCGGCTGAGCGGGCCGGCCAGCATGCAGCCTGGCACTGGAGCAGGGTTGTGAGTGTGTTCGTCTGCTTTGCATTAGGACCACAGACACAGTCCTGTTTAACCACCCACCCCCTCCACACACACACACACACACACACACACACCACTACCACCACCCATAAGTTGTGCTGCGTAATGGGAGCAATCCATCTTATTTTGTCCCCAACACTCATAACATGCTCCATGGAAGCTTGGACAGCAACTTCTCAACTAGAAGAAACTAATCCCTTTTTTAATAGGCTTCATTTCTTTTTTAATAGTTTATAGTGAACAAGACATCATATTACAAAATGGTCTTTTAAATTTAATTTTGCTTCCATTCATTGTCCATGACTACTTATCCAGTGGAAGGTAAAGTGGTCTAGAGCTTATCCCAGAAGTACAGGACATGAGGCAGGGTATACCCCGGCTGGGGTGTCAATCCATCACAGAATAATAATACACACATTCAATCATAGATTCATACACTAGGGGAGGTTAAGAGTCACCATTTCTCCTGAAACACACATGCAGCCTGATAGAACACGTATCATGTAAAACTGTTCACAATTATGCAAAGGACCCTTCACACATACACACAAAAACATACACACACAAGACTCTTCATGGCATTGCATGGCAATATGGAAGGTCACACACACCCACAACTTGATACTACTACTGGACACCATGCCAGTCCTAACACATGTGCATGGTTATGGGCAACAAACACCTGGTTGCCACGACTCCCTGATTTAACCCCTTCTGTCCACAGTAAGATAAATTCCCCAGGAGCACGAAATAGAGAACCCACTAACTGTCCTTATGCACTTTCCCTGACAGCTTCCCCAAATTATGATTCCCAGAATAAAGTAAAAAAAAAACCCAAATTCATGCCCTTTTCTCCTATGAACATGTCAAGAAACTTTGGGTGGAACTGTGAGCAAATGTGCAGAAACTGCACACAGATTGAGCCAAATTCAAACCCCTATCTAAACCCATAGCTCAAGAGAAATCAGTGCAAACTGCTGTGCCTCAGTGCTGCTCTTTTTGAATTTGATCAAATATATACCTTCTTTACAAATAAAGGAATACAGTAGAATAGTATTCCTCAATAGTGACTTGAGTCATGTTCGGGAAAGTGTGGTCTCCTCTGCTGTCCTGGTACTTTACTGGCTATTAAAGCTTAGTCACTGCAATAACTGCCTGTGTGTTTCTCTAACCTGAACACCTAGGTATTCTCTCACAGGACTGTAAATGAATGCGCTTAATGGGAGCCAGTGACGGCTCACCATAAACCGGTTTCCCACCAACCGATTATTGACTGTGGCATTCATTAGGACCAGGACCATTATGTTCACTAAGTGTCATATTAATTGAGACCAGAAAGATGTTATAATGTGTTAAAAAATGCTGAAAATGTCACAGCCTAATAGTGTGGGCTGTGTTAATCATGACGGAGTTAAACAACTACAGTAAGGGCAAAAGGACAAAGGTGAGACAATGTGACAAGGAGTTTAAAAAATGGAACGCACTAATTTTTAGGAACATTTAACTGGAACACTGTGAACAGCGGTGCAAAAATGAATATAAGCGTGCATATTAACCACAAATGAAGGTTATGAATAAGTCACGATTATATCAGCACTGCATGATGTCACTGTAATGAATTTTTCATTGATAAGCCTTCAGAGAGACACACAGTCTAGGGAACCCAAAATGCTGATAAAGACCTTAATCTCCAGTGTGAGGAGGCTGGACTGCGAACATGCTGTCATCAGCTGACTGGAGACTTGCCTTGGGCAAACAGTCTCGATCTATTTCGCGTCAATAAGGTGCTTTGGGGAGAGGAAGCAATGGCAGCAATAGTCCTGTTTCCCTGACCAGACACAAGGCCCTGCTTATCAAAAGAAAAGTGCGAAGGCGACAGGGACGGGAAGAAAGTCATTTCTCATCTGGTGCCCAGCTGTGCTCTGCTCCACAGCCTTTCAGCAGTCAAATATAAGTCAGACATGCAGAACATAGCAAGCGTCTTGGAGCTTCTTCAATCTACTGCAAAAACAGACAGGCTCGGCCGAGTTAGACGAACCCAAACATCTAAAAATAGCCTTACTTTCCACTATGAAAATTTGTCATTTTACGTAAGGAGGTAATTTAACAATGAGTAAAATTGGATGAATATATATTTTAGCAGCCATTATTCATGTACTTACATATAACTGGACTATTCACAATGTAATAAAGACAGAGTTTTGACACTTGGTGACAGTTATGGATAAATTACCAGTACCAGAAAGCTCATTCACACTCATTTATTTTGATGTCAAGTCGGGTTGAATTTCAATGTTTTGTTTATACACAAAGCCAAAGTATGCCTTTTATAGGAGAAAAATGACAAAAGGGGTACTCTGAGCTGAAGAATTTCACCAGCAGAGTAATAAATCTGTGCAGCAAGAAGTGGGGACCACTCCATCAAACCAGTAGGACTGGAAAAGACGCTAAATGTTCTCAGGGAACCGTCTCATAATGCTTAAAGCAAAGTATTGTTTTTTACTGTGATGGCTGAAGGCCAGACTGGAAACTGGAAACATTGTGACAATGAAATCAAGCGTAAAATGTAGATGGATGAAAGTCTGTGAAGCTAGTAGCATGGTAACACTTATGAATATGGACCTATAACCTATGTTTGGTTCAAGTCCCAGGTGGAACTCAGTTGGTGCACTCCAAAGATTTGGTACTTGAGTGGATGTAATGAAATATCCAGCTGTTCAAAATTGCTTGTTAGACAACACAATAACAGCATAAACACTTTCAGCTCAGTGAATTGGTGTGTTCATTGTCACTAAGGGGTTTATATACTTTAAGACCACTTTATTTACTAAACAGCATGGGCCTGATCCCCAACATGGTCCGTATTCTTGTGACTGCCTCAGCATACGAGTGGATCATAGTCCCTCTGGTCAATGTGCAGTCGCTTCTGAAATTCTGGGAAGCCAGCTTGGCAGTTGAGACACTGGTGTAACATATACACGCCTTCACCACACACAAACAGTAAAAGTCAGTAATAGCCACAGTCAGACTAAGGAAGTGGGAAACAGTGTATTTGTGCACTGCTTAAGCCTGGGTCTGATTAGCACAATTTTTCAGTGCGTTTTTGTGTTTGTACTGCAGATGCATATGCTGCTGAGGAACCCGGTCATCTATTAAATCGCAGCTTAATCGCTGTGTACCTAAATGCAACAAATGAGCTAAATTCCAGGCAAACGCAGCAGCGACGGCACTCAGTCCAAAGTACACATACTAATAGATTCCAAATGGCAATGAATAACCCAACAATGTGCCAAATTCCAGCAAAATTACTGAACTTGCTTACAGTTTTCCTTGTTGTTTTCTCATAGCCCAAATCTCAGCAGGCATAATTGTGGCATAATTGTTCTGGGTCCTCAGTTACTGTACTATTGTGGAGAATACACATTAAAACCTGGCCTGTTGTGATCACTTGATACAACCCTGAGTGGTTTAGTCATTATAATTTCTGCTATTATGATAAACTTCAGCAGCTACAGATGAGCTTTAGTAGCTTTCATATGTAATATAATAATAAGAACAGACACAACAATAACAGGTAAATTATTAATTCAACACCAATAAATAATTTTTATTATGTTAAGCAAAAGTTCCATCACTAGAGATATTATGATAAAATCTTTTCATGTCTCATTTTTATTACTTAATGCAGTAATTTCCTTTGTATATATAGATTCATGATCATGCATACAGAATTAACACAATATTTCACACATTTCTGGGCAACTCGTGAATTTTGCTTAAGTTATTACTGCACAAGATTTTACTGTTAAGTAAAATCTTAACACAGTTGTAGAATGAGAGAGGACAATTTCTCAAAGAAAAAATGACAAAAACTACACAGTTGCTGCAGCATAAAACAAAATATGATTTTAAGAAAAGCTGCCATATGTTCCACTGCACTAGACCTTTAAGTTCACTGAGGGATCAAACTATTAGTGACTGAGCCGTCTGTATGACCATTTGCACACATGGTTTCCACAAGTGTGCTTATGCAAAGCTCAGCACATGGATAACGCCACGGGCAAAGAAAGGGGATGTGCAGAAAATGCCCTACCAAGCCAATTTACAAAAACATTGAAACTGCTAACAAAACATGAGACTCATTCAGCCCATGGGCAAATACAACAGGCCTACAGATGATCAAACTCTCACCAAGCAATAAATGGTACAAAATTGCAATTTCTGATACTACTCTGCACTCCATAGCCAAAGTCCTTGCTAAAAATGACTGGCAACAAGTCATGACTAACTTGATTTCATGGCATTTGACATTACTGCAGCACTTATTTATGGTCCATTGGAAAAAAGACCCACTATTCATTAGGAATAATGAGAACAAGGCTTATTCCGAACACTCCTTGGCACTAGTTTGTTGCAATTCAGATGCCATTTAGAGTTTGGCTAAATATCCTCATACTTTTCAAATCTTGTGATTAACTTTAAAAGAAACATCTCTCAGTAGCAGACTTATTTTAGACTTATTTTATGTACTTAAGACTGGTGAACAGTTTCAGCCTAAATTAGATCATGTCAAAAACATTTGCTGTAATAACTGTAAAGACACAGGCTGTGTGTGTGTGTGTGTGTGTGTGTGTGTGTGTGTGTGTGTGTGTGTGTGTGTGTGTGTGTGTTTGGGGGAGCACTGCTTTGCAGTCTTTATTATAACATATATAAGATATTATAACACATATACCTATGAAATGGTTTACAGTCCTATACATGTATCTATGATAAAAATATTTATCATAGCTTCCATATAGCCCTAGTCATGTAATACAGAGGGCCTGAATTTGAACATTTTTTAAATCTACAGGTGATGACATTCATGTCCTCCACCCCTTTGATGTCAGAAACACGTAAATGTGGTTGTTGTATGATGCATGTAAACAGTATAAAACTGACATAATGGACTTTTAGTGTTAAGCATTTAGTAAACAATGGTATCATAAGAATTGTTTTACTTCATAATGCATGTTTGCACAAAACATCTCTTTCTTTGAGAATCATTCATTTTTTCATTGTTGCCACATCCTTTCTTTTATCCTCCGTAGACACCCCGCTGTCTCCATGTCTGTTAACCACAGAGAGTTCAGTCATGCAAGGTGTGTCCTTTGTGGTCTGGGTGACGTTTCAGGGCTTCCTTTTTCTCACAAACACGCCTGGTCCCAGTAAATCACTTCCCATCTATAAGGCGATGTAATCCAGATGAGTTCCCTGGAAACAGAACATCATAGTGGAATACCAGATCTAGCACTTCTCAGACCACCAAGTAGCTACAGAGTTCAGCTACAGGCTTTGAACACAGTACAAGAAAGAAGAAATATGTCAAATTAGTTAATGGCCTGGAGGGCTGTACAAAAACAAAAATAGAACTCACAGCATTTCCCATCTTTCCAATTAATGTTTGAAATAATTAATTCCCATTTTTTAATTATTTCCATCACTGATGACAGTCACCTATATCTAAACGTAAACTGTATATATTCTGATGTTTCGGGCAAAAAACTTATGATTTTAGTATTTTACAATTCCTGAAAGTTCAGTTCATGTTTACTTATAATCCCTAACTGATCAGAATACAATATTGGAAAATGTAATGTGACCAGGCTCCACTGTCAACCAAAAATTCATCTCTGCTTTAACGGGTCAATGGAAATTGAGCTCATTTTTTAAAATAAATCAGTTTAGTTCCAATTTTCTGAAGGCTATAGGCTGAACAATTCTGTCCCAGCTCTGGCCCTTCCTTGATCAACAGCTTCACGCCATCAGGGTAGCAATTTTCATTACTCTGATTGAAGAGTAAGGCTGCTGCTGGTCAGCCACACAGGCTCCTGCGGCCCCGTGCTCCCTTTGTTCTGCCTTTCCGACGCCATGTCATTATCATTATATGGTCACTTTGAAGATTCTCTACATCACAACACTTTCCCAAGCATTTCCAATTCACGCAAGCTTTCATGTCTTTCTGCTGACTTTCAACCGGAAAGAAGGGCTGCACAGGAGAAGCGAACTGCGTGTAAAGTGACCGCATGCACAGAATATTACATTAATATTTGAATTCAGTTTTTTAATCAGTCAAATAACTGATATACCCATCCGTACAATTTCATTATTAGTTATTAGAAATTGCAGAATTATACAAAAAAGGAGTCATGCTGTCCAGTGACTTTGCATAATTGCTTTTTACTTTGTCTGTATGTATTTTCAAAAAGTTTTATTAGGCTTTTTAGAAGGTAAGGCCAACTTGTTGGTTATAAGGCTTTGAAAGTGCATGACTGAGCCAACCTGCTGAAACAGGGTGCCAATCCTTAGTGCTTCCCAAACAACTGGTTTTTGAAGATGCCAGGATGGATGAGATCACAGAACTTTAACAACCACAATCGTTCTTTAAAGATGGTCTAATTATAGAATGTTTTAGAAAACCATAAGGAAGAATATTATTACAGCAGTGTTGTTCTGCAAAACTGGATCATACAATGCACAAATTTGTTGGGCACAAAATGTTAGTGGTACAAAAATGAGTGCTGCTGTACCTCGGTCTCCTGAAATGTTTATATACTATGTGTAGGCAAAACAAGATTTTGACCACTGTAATTTTATAAAAGCTGGTAATTTTGGAGCAACAGGTGTTTTAGGGTTTAAATTTGTCACCTTGCATTTGGAAGATGTTGGTTGCAAATCCCATTCCTTCTGTACTACCCTTTGAAACAATGCAATTAGAATACCCTGCTGTATAAGTCATTGTAAAGCTCCTTGTCTAACATTGTAAGTCACTTTGGACCACTGTTTCAGATAAATAAAGGTTCACAGTTTGTAGAAGAAGGGGAGCACTGAATGTTACGCATATTTAGTCCATTATTTTGTGTGCTGTGGTATATTTAGTCAGTCAATACAATCTGACTGGCACAGCAGGTGGGCATGTTCAGAAACATTCAGTTTCGTCAAACACAGAAGCACAGTGACTTCCTGACCATTTACTCAGGCTTATTTCCCAGACCTGTACAACCTCCCTTCTTTGAGAATTTGTAGGTCTTTGGGCTTTTCTCTTGTTCTAATGCGGACATTTCTGAGATGGTTTCCTCACAATGCAGGTGACTCAGAAGTGACTCAAGGGTAATAATACCAGATTCAAAGCACAGCTGTGCTTACAATGCCATAATAATCAAAGTATTTTCTTTGTAATCTGCTGGATTTTGAGTAACAGCTGACAGAATAGCTGACGGAAACATTCAGTAGAACTTTTGCAAACAATATTTGTCTGACCTGGTGCTGTAGTTCAATTACACAGACAAGAAGGAAGGAAACAAGAAGGAACACATTACCTTTCCTTCCTACAAGAAGGAAACTACCGTAAAGCTGAGCATGGTGACATCCCATTCAACAAATGTGGAGTGTGTGTGTGTGTATAGTATGTATATTGTGCTTTTCAGGTAGTATAATAGTTGAGCTGTCACCTTATTCCTAGTCCCACAGTACTTACCCTGAACTAGTATAGCAAAAATTGCCCAGGTGTGTAATTGAGTAAATTATAAATTCCTTTGTATAAAAACCCACCATTGTAAGTCATCTTGCTGCAAACTGTCAACTAAATAATGTATAATACAAAAAAATGAAATATGACTGATATTGATACTTTAGTGTGTCTGAACATCACATTTGTGAATTTAATTCAAGCTGAAAGTAAATGTAAAAAGTAACAAAAAACAAAACAGAACTGACCATATCTTTAACCATTCTAAAGCTTAGCATGAACCTTGAAAGCACATGGTAGGAAACCTTGCTATTTAAATATTCTTTCTCTGTCTATCAGTGGCCTTGTATTTTTTTAGAATGGTCAGAGAAGAGTTTGGAATTAAGCTTCAAAGGCAATAATTAGTGATCTCAGTCGAAAGAATGCAGAAAACAAACAGTGTGTCGCATCCGGCGAGGCTCCGGGATCCTCTGTCTCCAGTTAAGTGAGTGCTGTGGCAGCCTTAGAGGGGCTTGACTTTAATTTAGAGAAGGGCCACAAACTTGCTGCTGTCGTGCTGAAATCCCACTTGTTTTCTTTTGGATTCTCACCCATCTTTTCAGACACCTGAGAGATTAAAGCCTTTTGGAGAAGATAATCTGTCTTCTTAACTGAGAGCTGATGCAAGGAAAGAGATAAAAGTGGGAGACAGAAAGTGCAGGGTAATAACTATAGAACACTTATTCACCCTGCACTAAACCACCCCCCAGCAACAAAATCTAATAAGTTGGTGGGATTTGCATTTAAAAATATTACCCATTCTGTTATCAGCAATGCCTGCGTAATGTGAAGCCCAAGGGTAGTGAAAAGAGTAAAAATATATGACTTCAGACAGAAAAAGAATTGCTATCATAACCCAAATTACTTCAATTACGTCTGACACAGTGTGTCTCTGTAATTTACTTTATAGGAGGTCACTAATCAAAGAGTTTCGCCACATAGAACCTTCCAGTATTGGGCAACACGAACGATAACAATGGAAGGGATTATTGTAGAAATGAGTCTGAATAAAGCAACATTAATCCTTAATCACTTTTAAAAGAAATGCTTTACGATAGCTTGCTGTTGTAAGGTGATTTTCTTCTGCTGATGTCCTATCTTTTGTAGAAGTTGTAATTCTAGAACTAATTTTTTACATTAAATAAAACTAATGTCATGCGTATCAAAGAGATACAGTAGGAGCTGCAGGACAGTGTATTCCAAAGTGGGGTCCACTTAGGGGGAGATGGAGTGAACAAAATTATATCACTCAGAAAAAATGTGGTGGTTTCATACATCTACAACAGTAATAATTTCTATTCTGCTTTTTCTATATATTTCATATTCTTGGCACATATTTTGTTTCTGACTGATTGGGAAAACATTTTCCGGTGGGGTACGAGCCTGGTTTTTTATCTCCTGACAAAGACCTCGACATGAAAAACTTTTCACGTCAAGAAAAAAAAAATTAACAGATTTAAAAATAAAAACATTAAAATGAAGAAAATGCATTTCAGATGTATAAAAATTATTACATTCAAAAATGGTTGCCCTCTGTGCAGATGACATCTCAGGATGATTGAAATAAACTGAAATGCTTTTTTGCTTGACCCACAGAGGTCTGTGGAAGCACACCTCCCTCATCCAAGAATGAACACACTATCTGAATAACAAACTAAACACAAAAATGTCTCCATCGCTGCTGTAAATAAAATACGGACAAAAAAATATATCTGAGATAAAAAAAAGAATGTGATAAAAGGCCTTTTATGCACTGAAATACTGACATGAGATATGAAAAGGAAATCTTGCTAGCTTGCTGTGGGTTTGCTATGTCTGTGGAACCTCATTGGCACTTTGCTTTTCCAGTCACCAGGCTTGTCTCCATGTTTTAACTTCTCAACGGGAGGACGCTGTCTGTGGCATCTCTCCCAGGCTGCTCCTTGTGTAGCCCATTACTGAAATATTTAAAGAGGTGCAGAATAAATCACAGCGTTGGAAAAGTGGAAGGAGATTTCTTATTTTCAACCCACCGTTAAGACTAGACCACAAAAGTGTTTGCTTGGTCCTGGCCTCTTGCGTGTCCTGAAAGATGGGTTTTAGGATAAGCTTTCATACTTATGTACTCAGCAGCCAAAAAGCATAGTAGACATTTTTTTCAATATAGCACATAAAACACGTTCAGCTTTCAAATTCCCAGAATGAGCTAGTGAGTTATGTGCCTTCTTTATGTTTTTGGTCAAAAGTCAACATATTATTTACATTACAACATGGTATCGAGACCTGCTGATCTGAGTGTTATTGGAAGAAAGTTATTCCATCATAAGGCTTGCCAATAGGCACATATCACAAATTAATATAGTCCATTAAAATGTCCTCAAATTATAATGCTGACATGCTGAATAATCAATGACCTTATTTGACAGCCTTTAATTGTTATATTTCATCATAGTAAAAATAATAATATTATGATAACTTCATCTTATGTGATCCAGAGCCATTATGTGTAATTGATTGCAGTTTTAATGCATGAACATTGAAAACACAACAGAGAAGCATGCGGCAACAACTGTAACACTTGCCCTCCATGTAATGAGAGCCTTTAGAGTTAAAATTTTAAAACACTGTTTAATATTTAACAACAAAAGCAATTATGCGCAATAGCTGCAAAAATCAAAACCCATGAGTAATATTTCACACCTTTCTGGGTGGGCAAACCAAAGAAGGTAATTAGAACATTTTTCTCTTTACTTTCCAACCTTTCCCAATTTCTTCAAATACTGGGGCTATTAACTAATTAAAGAGGCTGAAAATGTGCAGAGCCGACATTGTGCCAGGACATTACTTTGGAACCCCGCTGTTGGCATAAAGCAAACTTTATCTAATTACAACCACAGATCCAGTCGACTGCGCTTACTGCTTAACTGTTCCTATTGTTCACAGTCATTTCATTCCTCATGCATAAAGAAGCCAGAAAATTGTCTTTCCTCTTTGCTTATGGAGGGCATCGTTTTAATGTGGAAAAATATTCTGAAGTTGCTGATACAAGCGTAACTTTATCCTACAAGTTCACTTTTTGCAAAGTCAGAACACGTTTACTCCACCTTATTTCACACCCAGTGCTGGATGACGAAGCAAAGAGTTTTGTTTTTAACCCCCTTTAGCCCATTTCATAGCGGAACATTTCTTTGAATTTCTGATAGACTACTGGAACCTTGTACATTACATTATTAAAAATGGGCCGTGGAAATTTTGGTTTATTATTCTTGACCCCAAGTAAATCCATCCATCCATCCATCCATCCTTCCATCCATTCATCATGGATAACTTGTCCAGTGAGCGCGTGCACACACACACACACACACATGCGCGTGCACGCACACAAACACAGTTACTGCCATTGCGTATGCTTGGAGCTATAGGTTTCTTTGGTGACTGAGGCCTTATTTACATGCCATCTTGGCAAAGGCCACACTCATTCCTTAAAACACAACTAATGTATGAGAGTACTGATGCAGGATTATGTCTGAGTGAAGAGATGGTTTGCCAACCCTGCTAACATTCATGAGATGTTCTCTTGGCTTTTTACCTTCTTCGTGAAAGTTTGAGCCCCAGTTTAAAGTGCAATGATATTTAATAAACAATCCCGAAAACTTTTCATTTCCCTTGTACAGCATTTACACAATAGCATACATGGAGAAAAGCTATTTCAAAGAGTAATATATTACATTGCACTAATAATGTACAACATTAATTGCAGAAAACATGTCCTGGGTGGACTGTTATGGGCAAATCACAAGTTACCATAATTATGAAAAGAAAGGCAATAAAAACTGAAGAATATATATGTTTTACATGCTGCAGATAAAACCTCCTATTAAATAGTAAGGGGTGCCTGTGCCTGCATGTACCACGCTATGAAGGAATCCAATTTATACTCAAAAGTGCCCTCGAGTCTCGCGTCATTCCACTGTGGGTTAACCACCGAGTACTTAAACGGTGTCATAAATAATCACCGCACAGAGCTGGTAGACCACAGTCTTCACCAGGGCTCCAGTCTTGACATACATCTCCATTAAACCCAAATCAGCCAGACCACCATCTCAAAATGTCTGTCATGCGACTGAACAGACCATTGTCCACACCATCCTACGGGGTTCTTTTTGCGTGTTTTATTAGCATTGGCCCTCCTTTGGAACACCAAGACAGCTCCCTGACAGCAAAGCGATGGGAAAAGCTGCTTATTAAATCTGAATATGAAATATGGAAATCACTCAGTCAGCTTGAGCTTATGTTAAGTCTGTTTACCAATGTCAGTGATATGTTACATCACAGAGTTTAGTCTGTAGAAGATTTGGTGTCTGTTTACACAGGTGTGGTTGTGGTTACTGTCAGGTGCTGTGAAAGCACAAATACACATTTCTGTCCCCAGACAGAGAGAAGGATTTACCTCATATGCATAAATCCTTATTACAAATGGACCTTGATCTTTGTCATCACAGAGAACTGTGGTTTACAGAATGCTTTTAAGAA
Source organism: Arapaima gigas (assembly GCA_900497675.1). Classification (NCBI taxonomy): domain Eukaryota; kingdom Metazoa; phylum Chordata; class Actinopteri; order Osteoglossiformes; family Osteoglossidae; genus Arapaima; species Arapaima gigas. The sequence goes on along the minus strand of UFQX01000201.1, from coordinate 1,287,007 downwards.
CTAACTGCTGTCATTTATCCAAATTTATTGATTCAGGTGAGGATAAGTATATTGATCAGAAATACTACAGTATAAGATGGGATTCAAATCCCAGTTCTGTGACTGCAAAAGAGACAGCGCTGCTATTTTTCAGAGCACACTACTTCATGGTGAAATTCAGTTAAAACTTAATGGCCTGTACTCAAAACACCAAAAAATACACTGCTGCTCCATAATGTGAGCACAAATTCCATCTAACAAACAACATGCTTTTTGATACTGGACCAAACATGCTTAAAATGCTAATGTCAATTGATAAACATTAAACATTTATAGACCTACCGCAGAACATACCACACACACAGAACGCACAGAAGATGCCTGAAAAGAAGTACATGCCAAAGGCCTAGCTTCATAGTTTGATGTAAAAATGTTTAATTTCCATAATCATTACATAATGCACATCTGCAATTTGCAGACCCTGCATATATTATACTGAGTTGAATTGCATGCATGAGGAACCTAGGAGACCAAAGTTTAGTGTAACAGACCCAAAAGGATTCAAATCACGGCAGAACATATGGCATTGTAGGGGTACCGCCATTTACATGCTGACATGAACAGACCACACAGACATTAAACCACAGTCAGACACAGAGGGAGTAAAGGGCAAACATATATAAATAAAGCTATCTTTAATGTATCAAGGAGAATAAGGCATATAAAACATCACATCGTTGTAAGGTTTAAAAATTTAAGCTCACAGTGATTTAATGGCACCTGAGGACATTAAAAAATTCTTTTCTTTAAAATATCTGCAAACAAATAACAATAAGTATTTTGGCTCTGACCATTTAATGTTAGAGCAAATGAATTTGCAATAAAAATACTGATCGGAAAAATATAAACAAGTCTAATTTGTAATCCAGGCAACGTTGATAACTATCAGCTGGTTTCAATACTTTTACAAGGCACTGTATATTTCTACGGGCTCCTGAATATTTCTATGGGCTCCTGAATAGATGGCAAATTATTTGCGTTTGGCATCTTAAAAATCATATTAAACGTGCTAGTACATCCTTTGATCTCATTTATTACTAGTAACTGCTTGCTCAGTGCAGGACATATCAGACACCTTGGACAAAGAACAGACAGACATGGGTCATGAATTTCGGTGAAAGTTCACATCAACCTTAAGAACAGGAAAAAATATGATCTAAGGGACTTTGACCATGGTTGTTGGAGTCACACGAGGGGGTTTGAGCATTTCAGAAACTGCTGCTCTCCTGGGATTTTCTTATACTATAGTCTCCAGAGTGGAGCAAAAAGCAAAAAACATCCAGTGAGCAGCAGTTCTGGGGCCAGAAATGCCTTGTTGATGAGAGAGATCAAAGGAGAATGGCTAGACTGGTTTGAGGTGATAGGAAGGCTACAGTAACTCAAATAACCACTTTTTACAACAGTGGCAGACAGAAAAGCACCTCTGAATGCACAACACCTTGAAATTTGAGTCACATGGGCTACAACAGCAGAAGATGACATCAGGTTAAACTCCTGTTAGCTAAGAACAGGAAGCTGATGCTACAGTGGGCGCTGGCTCAGCCAAACTGGACAGATGAAGACTGGAAAATTGTTGCATCATCTGATGAATCTCAACTTCTGCTGCAACACACAGATGGTAGGGTCAGAATTTGGCATAAACAGCGTAAACCCAACCTGCCTTGTGTCAACAGTTCAGGCTGGTGGTGGTGGTATAATAGTGCGGGGAATGTTTTCTTGTGCACATTATGCCCCCTAATACCAATCTAGCATTTTTTGAAAACCACAGCCTATCTGAATGCTGCTGCTAACCATGTGCACCCTTTCATGTCCACAATTTACCCATCTTCTAATAGTTACTTCTACTCTGTCTGAACCTGTTTGCTCTGTGTTACCATATTTATTGCACGTTTCACTTTTTATAAAATAACCCATTTATTTAAATGCCGGTCATTCTGTCAAAGAGGCAGATGCGGTGGATTATGTTGACACACATGTTTATTCCCTTAATTCAACATCTTGTAACACTGAACTGAGGCTGCGAACCCCTCCCATCATACATGCACCCTCTCATTTCCCTTGTGTGATGCAGTGACACTGTGGGGGGGCTAAAATGTGAAATGTCCTGTACAGTAAATACTGCACCATGTGGTATAAAAATGCAAATTAATGACAACATTATGTGTTTTCTATCAAGGCAACTGGTGTTTACATTGTTTATCATGCTGAACTCATGGGTTGATAGTTAATATAGGTGTTTTGCGATGGGCTAATGGGTGTTTTGTAATGGAGCACATTATTTATTTATTTTGCCCATTTATAATTGTGGGAAACAGGCAGGTATCCGAAAAATTTGGTATCTGATGTGTTTTTAGGGACAAATTAGATTTGGATACTGCGAGATTACCGTATCGAAAACATTCTAAAGTGACAGTATTGATGCATGATGCTTTTTCCCGTAGTGATGTTAAAGATCACAAACACTTTTAAAAAATTCCCTTGAATTCTCCCTTAACTTTCTAGAACAAATGGTGCTGTGAAAGGACGGTCATGTGAACGAGCGGCCGCAAGCGAGCGCCGCACAGTTTTGTTCCTTTTCTTTGAGTAAGCAGTCCGCGGTTGGCGGGTGCGAGATGCTGTGGTTGGACTTGCACTCAGCTTTACAGCTGTTTTAATGAGAGCAGACAGTCAAAGTCTCATTAAAAAACAAGATCTCTGCCTGCCGCAAATGGGCCTGGCGTTCAGACCACAGAATTTTCTATCATTTCATCTTAATTTCTTTTTAACAAGATTCCCCGCTGGGCTGCGTTCCACCTTAACAGTGAGACTGTTGAATCCAAGAGCCTTGAGGATCTTTGCCAAGGCCTGCGACGGCAGAACAAGATTTTCACTACACTAACACTGCGGTCAGGAGGGTGTTGGAAGGTATGATGGAAAACTCAAATTGTAAGTGAATCTAACTCATCAGTCTTTTTTTTTCCTTTCTGTAATTTATGTGTGGCAACTGAGTGGAAACCAAAAGAGAAATACTGCCATCATCCCTACTTCAAAACGCTTGGCAGTCGTTCTTAAAAGCAGCGTATAATTATATTAATATGTATGCCAAATCCAGAAACCAGAAATAAATGGCTGCATATCTGACACTTTACCTGTGTTGTCCTCAGGTGTCGAGCGTGCGCTGCTGTTACAATGACATGTGGCTTCGTGGCACAGGATGTTTGACCGGTGACCAGCACCGACTGTGAAGTTGACAGATGAGGTCTAAGAAAATTAAAGCTCCCTCATCAAACCGTTCAGGTGAAACACCAGAAAGATCAGAGAGGCGCGAGGTCATATTCATGTTATCACATCGTCGCACGAGGACGGTGTGCCGCCCACACACAGCCAGGAATTGAGGCTCGCAGAGAGAACACAGTGGCTCACACCCCTCTTGGGCCACATACATCAGTTTGGATTGACTTGTGCTCCTGACCCTGGAGATCATCCTCAAGCTCCACATCACAGAACATCTGAATGATTTGCTGTTTGGGTACATCTGGACAATACCTGTACGGGGTGAACGGGGCTGAAGAGTGAAAGCAAAGCAACAGACTGGCGTCTTATGCCTGTCTGGGAATTTCTGAAGAAGAGCTGAAAAGATGCAGCAGCTTGTTTCCTAGTCATACTTGTGATGTTTCATAATTTCTTGTGATTGGGTGATATTACTAGCGACTCACACAACACAGCAGGAGAACTCACACTTTTCACTGGTAGTTTACACGCGGCTGTTTAGTTGAAACCTGTTTGAAACCACCAGTAGAGCAGGGAACTAAAGGGGACAAATGGACAGCTACCACAGCAAAGTTAGTGCGAACTGACTTTGGTTTATTCACATTATATACGGCTGGTTAAAGTTGCATCGTATCGTATCTAATGTCTGCAATGCATACACCCCTTCATTACCCCGGCCAGACTGCTGAGTTCCTACTTTTCTGTGCACCCCTACATTTCAGCAATAATAAAATGCTTGGGTGGGATGTCATTGAGAAAGAGCTCTTTACTGAGCTTGTGTGTCAGTTAAACCTTAATTTGGGTTCAAACAGATCAAGTACATCTCTGAAATAACAACTTACACTGTATGCATGGAGATTATAAAGTGCAGCAAACATACAACATGTAGTTTAGGAAACCAAAGAGGATTTCATTTAACATGGCGTATTTATAAATGGCACACAAAAATAACGTCCGCATTACAGGTTTGGGAATGCCAAGGCAGAAACGTCCCTCATATTAACATTTCCTGAGATTACTAGAGTACATTTTATAAAAGACAAACAAAAATATTTTCCCTGTGTAAGACTCTGTGTATTAAATATGCATGTGATACACCAGATGCTGCAAATATGACTGCCAACCTAACATTTCAGGCCTCTTAAGATGTATGTGAGACAGGAGAAGACTGTTGTTTACGTGAAGATGTTCCTCAGCCTTATCATTACGCTATTCCTTACCTCCAGTTCTGTGTCCGCAAGCTTCCTCCTGCTTTTCCCACAGGCATTTTCCTTCTTTCTTGAGAACCACCTTGGGTGCAACATCATGACCCTTCAGTTATTTTTCCAACAATAAAACTGTTGATTAATTTTGATTTAAGTGCATTTGTTGTAAAAGACTGCTATATTTATTTTTGCACATATGCAAACCTTGTAGTAAGTATTATGCACTGATCAAAATAAATTAATGAAACATATATTTGTTGTGCATAATGAAACATGCTTGACACACCACTGGTTATTTGTTTGAAAATGTTTGATGAGCAACTGCTATAAAAACCTCCTTTAAGTAAAATAGAAATCGCATGTCAGTAATTTGTGAATTATTTACTTGTTTAGTATCTTTTACACCTAATATCCCTATCTATCTATCTATCTATCTATCTATTTACTGTTTGAATTTTTATTTATTTATTTATTTTTATGTGGAATCAGTGATGCTTCCTTAAGTTTACTTAGTGTAGCACAAATTTACATGTTACCTGTACAGCCCTGTACAGCTGTAAAGTGTATCTCATTTTTATGAAAAAAAAAGGTTAATTAATACCTTAATATTGTGGAAAGTTTGTATATTTTTGTGGACAAAATGGAAGCAATAGTGGGAAGTCTGAAGTTAGTGGGGTATAGTGTGAAAGAAAAACATTTCCCTTCTATGCAACAACAACCTGTTTGAGTTTCTCCCTCTGCTGGGGCAGAAGTTGTGTCCTATATTGTAATAACATTCCCCTGAGAACAAAAGTCAGCTTGTGGGTCTGGCCATCCGCTTCTTTCCAAACTGTACACAGCCAGCTAATATAGTAAACAAAATCAGTTTGTTATCTGTAATACTATTTCACTCTGTCTTTGATCGACATCCCACCCTACCTGAATAATCCCGTTCAAAAACAGGGACCCACTCCGAAGCCGTCTGCTGAAAAGTTAGTCTTAACTTCCAAACTAATGTTTACCCAGTGATGCTGCAAAGGTGAAAAGGCTATTGTGAGCCAACTCTGTGACCCGAGACCCTCCGTTCTGTGACTTAATCATCAGGAGATGAAAAACAGAATATTTACACAGCTTCTGTAGAACCCCAGGCGGCAGCATTCACGGCATCATCAGTCTTCCTCACTCTCATGTACACAGGTGTTTAACTCCTTCAACTCTTCCAGCAACTGGATGACGCAGAAAATCCCACAGAAAAACACATAAATCCCAGTCCATTCATCCTCGATATACAGTCACATCTGTGAGGAAGAAAGATTTTCGTTTAAGTAATTCCTTCAGGAAACATAGTTCAGTGCATTTTAGACGGCAGGAAACACTGTTAAAATATTACATTCATGTTATAAAAAGGTATGTATACATATTATAAATAGGATAGAAATATTCCATACTGGTGTTTTGCCAATGACACTTTCATAAAAGGGATGAAATTATGCTCATTGCTAAGCTTGAATATATTTACAGTATCAAATGTCCAATTACTAATAATGTAAGAAGCGAAACATATACTATTTGGACAGGTTGCAGATGTGTGTTTAGAGTTTGCACTGTATGGAAATATAATAAACTCACATCTTAGTGAGTGTGTTTCTATGCACTTTGCCTGGGTGCCACATGCTTTGCGTGGGGTTGTGTAAAAGACGAATGTTTCCCTTCTACTTTACAATGGCCTGTTTGAGTTTCTCCTTCAGCTGGGGCAAAAGTTGTGTCCTATATTATAACATCATTCCCCTGAGAACAAAAGTCAGCTTGTGGGTCTGGCCTTCTCCTTATTGCCACTATATTTTATAATCATATACAATAAACAAACAACTGAGAGCTATACTGCAAATCAAACTCTGACCAGTATGTCACCAGTCTACACACATTCATGCTCAGCAGCTAAACAACACTATTGCATCCTATCAATATAAAGCTAACAGTTTGAAATTGCATTTTCTTCTGAAAACAGTGCTCTAATGTCAATTTTTTCGTTCCATACATGCTATATGAATCCTGGTTTCAAAATGTAACTGCCTTGGCTTCTTTGGATTAAAAAATAAATTAACTGATGTAGCAAGTTATCATTGAAAATCTAGATTATTTCAATAATAAAAAAAAATCAGTTTAAACAAAAGAGGGCCATCATGTTGGTACGTAGCGCCATCTGGTGTTAAAAATAAACCACTGCGCTTTAAATATGAATGGCAGCGCACTGAACATGTATTGAAGTAACCAGGAGATAATTATACAAAATAATACATAACAAAAAAGCAGCAAAAATACACAGGCAACAAAGAAATAAATTATATTTAAAAAATGGAAAATCTGCTCAGCAAGATTTTACTGGTACAGTTGACATTTTTCTGCTAAATGGAAAGTCATGCTTTGCATGAATCAGAACTAATCTTCAATATTTTTTATGGAATTAGAAATGAATGATGACAATTACAAGATCTGCATATTTTATTTTTCTTATTATGTAGAGTATGGCATATTTTATTAAATCTCAGTCACTAATTTAAATCATCCATCCATTATCATTAACTGCTTTATCCCGAGGAGGGTCACGGGGGTCTGGAGCCTCAGAAACACTGCACTCAGAGCTAAGAAAATACACCGTGAATGGGACACTAGTCCATCACAGGGTAGCCAAAGACTTTCATTCACATACAATGGGCAATTTATAGTCACTATTTAACATGAACCACATGTTTGAAATGTGGAGAGAGACACACACATAACATGCAAACTTCACACAGACCATTACCTGCTGCACCACTGTACTGCCCCATTTAGATAATTTAAACCTGAATTAAAATCATTCCACCTTTATCTGTACAGTCATGGGGTAACTGGGTACATTTGGCATCGCATACTGGTCATTACATCTAACATTTTAAAATTTTAAAAAAGTATTTAAACATTGTGAAGCTTTAAATAGGCTAGATAATAGACTCTGATAACTGGCAGTGGGATAAGTGAGTTGACTTGGTGCCAGCGGGTTGAAAAGAGGCCGTTGTCCCATCGCTGTCCTGTCCAGCACCCGGGCAGCAATCTGGCTGATGGGCTCGCTGGAGTCTCCCTTCGGCCACCACTGCATTTTGCCCTTAAGCACGGTATCTGTTTTATCTCCCACTTGCATTTACAGAAGAGCCTTCAAGCCTCCATTTTATTAATATGGAATGATAAAATCAAGTCAAGTATTCATATCCTGTCTCACATCATGTCACGGGATTTTTAGAAAATAAATTAAAAACGACCATAAAAACAGCACTTTCTCGAAATGAAAGATAAGGCGACAACGTGCAATTACTGAGCAACATGATTTCTGGTAAAAGAGAACTAGCAAATAAATTAGTCATTTTTAATATGAAATATTGCTCTCTTTTATTTGTAAAATACTCATTTCTTTACGACCTTTCTTCTCATATTCAGTTATTTACTACTGAGTGAAATTTATTGGGACAGACTTCAATATGATGTTTTAGTCCTAAATCTCTTATTGTGTAGAAGTGCATGGATGCCAAAATAGACCATAGTGAAACATGGTGGATGATGGAATACTGAATTTCAGGCTCAAATAGTCAGTGAAAAAGAGTATTTTTAACTAAACTGTAATCAGAATGAACAACAAAACTGTACACTCAAAGGGGGTTTAGAAGTGGGATGACTGCCATTATATATTTTATTGATATTGATACAGATCAGTTCTCGAAAGGGTTAATACATATGTAAATATGAATTGAAATCATGACAATTTAAAAATATAAATCATGGATTTAATGTAAAAAGGGTGCATGCCATAGATTTATTTTAATATAGAAACTCTGTTTTAAAATGTAGTTTAAAAAGGACACATTCTGTAGTGAAGACTGAGATTGAAATTAACTGGAGGAGGTACATGAATTCAGAGTAGCATCAGTTCTCTTACATAAAAGTGACTGAAAGGGAAACAGAAATTTTTTCAAACTGACAGCCTGGTTGTTTAATCAAACTGCTAACAATTTAAAACATTATGTTTTAGGCACAAAACTGGTGTTGGTGACAAAAATATGCAAATATTCAGATCAAATTATGCAGAACGGGGTCGGTATAACATTGCATATTTAACCAGAACCAAATGTTGTGCCTAAAATGATGCTTTTAAGAGATGCTGTCAGGACTGTTAGAAGCAATATACAAACTCCTGAGTTGCCATTTATGATTTCAGTCAGGATTTCGAAGGTACAGTCAATAGGTTCAAAATGACAAATGACGGACCAGATTTGCCATTGTCCAGTGTACGCATCTTACCAACGTTGACTGCAGATCTGTATTTTGTTCTGTTTGTAATGTCAGCTTGTGCAGGCACTGCAGGGGGTGGGATTTGCTATGATTGACAGCTCCCCACTGCCTTCCCCTACATTAACAGAAGAATGATGGCCAGTTTCTGGCAAGAGAGAGATAATTCGCACAGAGTTATAAGCAGTGGCTCTGAGGCCCGAGGGAGACTGGAACAGACTGTTTGGGAGTTTTTCCACAGAGGAGTCCCTGAAATGGGCCTTGGTTTATACTGAGTCACCATTTTTCTGTCACTTCTATCTTGCTCATTTTGTGCCTGCTTTTTTTTTTTTTTTTAACCTGGTTTGTTCTGCTTCGAAGGGGTCATGTCTCTTGCTGGTCTGAGGGAGTTTTTTGCTGTAATAAAACCATTTTTATTCTGCTGCCCTCTGCCCCACACCAGACCCCAGTAGTTCCAAAGACACTTCTACCACTAAGTCACAATCAGTAAAAGTGAAAAAGTACAGATGTGCATCAGTTTATTTACCATTAAAGTTGGTAAAGCTGTACAGCTATAATGAATTAAAATTCTTTGTAACGCAGTTAAATATTCAATCTACTTAAAAATAATTTCAATGGAATTACAAACATATGTTCCTGCAAACTCCTCTTCAATCCTGCATGTCGAATTATTCATCCTACACCTAAATGTGACATTTCTTCTCTGGTTATTGATCAGCAACTGTCAGGAACACCGGACATGCTGTATGACACAGTACAAGCGAGTTGACTTAATCCAGCTCCACACTCCTTTCCTGCATTAATGACAACTGCCGTCTGGTTGTGAAAATACAGGTTGAACTTGTTTTGCGACAGACAGAAATTTTGGAAAAAATTAAGCGGATGCCATTAAAAGTCAACCAGTGGAAAACACTTGCATTTTCAAAACTGCATTATATGACTACTTGTTGTATAAGAAGCCAGTTTGAAACAAAAAATTGAAAAAATAATTGAGATCGGTAAGGCTCGTTCAGCAAAAAAAAGGAATTAAATGACAAGAAGTAACCATATTCCACCACAGGACTGGGTCCAAAGTTTAATCATTTTGGCCAGATGCCACTGCATTGGCATATGAATTGAATCATTTAAATCCAGCACTGAGGCTCTGAGGTTCTCCAACAAATATGTTTACCTGTAAAATACACTAATTCCGTAAGACTCCCCAAACTCTCTTGTCTCTCCACAGGAGAACAACAGCACAAGCAAGTGATCGCTTTGAATCTGCGAGTTAAACCTGTTGTCAAGACGGCTGAGACAGTGAAGATGCATCTTCTGTTCGGCGTACAGTCAGTTTATTACAGTCACACCGAGACTGAACTCTGTCACGTGGCTGAATGATAACAGTACACAAACAATCGCAGCTTGCAGTCATGAAGCCTCAAAGCATTAATAAACACCATATGTCTCACTGAATACAGCAAGAGCTTTTTGTAAATAGAGAGAAAGAAATCAGATAATTTCACAGCCTTCCAATGCGGTTTGAAATTCCAAATTATAAATGTACGTTATTTTTGCACTTCATTTTTCTTTGATGGAATTGAAATATTCCTCTGCCTAGCATGCATAAATTATGCTTAGTGACACCCAACTGGGATAACTTCTGGGATAACCTTTATTTTGATCATATTTTTCAGCTTTTTTCGAAAGGAATTCTGGGACAGTATCCATAATATTCATTGCGACTTAATGCATGAGGGACCCTTTATTTGGTTATATTACCACAACTGAACAGGAGCTGGAGCATGGATATAAACTTACACTATAACAGAGGTTACAGCATTATTTTTATGTGCTTAGAAATGTCACACCATACGTACAAATATCAATTTCAACCAGACCAGAACCAAATAATTGACAGATAAGGCAAATCTTATGCAGCCGATATTCAAAAATGTCACTGCCAAGTTTTGAAGAGCAATATAAAAACAACGAGAGAATATTAGGGTGGTGTCTGGAGCTCTTCCCTCTCAACAAGATGCCATTCCATTATTAAGCCATTTGGGTCCATTACCAATCGCACACACTGACCCTTAATATTTTCTTTCTTTAATAATGTCAACAGTGTTTTATTAATCTCTCTGAAATTGTCAGACCTTGCAGTCCCTCAAATCCTTCATGATACAGCTGCAGGAATTAAGCAAAAAATCTGAAAAAAAAAACAGTTTATTATTATTTTTTTTTTTGCTCTGAATAAAAAGTTCATCACGTCATCATTCCATCAAAGGCCAGTTTTTAGTTAGCAGTTTTATTTAAAGTAAATAATACCTAATGCCAGGGCAAATTCCGACATTTTTCTAATACGGCGAATAGCATAATTATCAGGGTGTACAACACAGGTGTACAATATAAATATTCTCTTTCTTCTGAGCAAAGACAATAAAAATTACATGTTATTTTGTAGCAAAACAAAAATAAAAATACAAAAAGTCACAGTTTTGTCATTGGTATGTGCAGATTGTTCCAGGGCCCCATCCAAAGCTCTTCCTCATCTGTATGGGACTCGCTGTGTGTCTCAGACCCCCTCACAGCCCCGCAGTCCACAGCAGACTCCTGTTCCTCTGTGCTCTGCCCTCCGTCACTCCGTGGCTTCGCCATGTTGGACTTTGACATGTTGCTGTCTGGCCCCACGGTGCTCGAGGCCAGGGAGCTGCTGGAGGGCCGGGTGTTTAGGTTCACATCTGCAGTGGCGGAGGTTCCTGCCGCCCCAGGGCTGTTCAGGGGGAGTCTCTCCTCATGGGTCACAGCAAGCTTATCCAGCTTTTTGAACTGCTTGCCCAGCCTGGCAGGTGAGCCCACTTTTATGTTGTTGGGGTGGCCTATTCTCCGGGTCCTGATGATGGAGCCGTTCTGAGCAAGGTAAATGCTACCGTTGATGTTGCTGTGGCTGTTTACATTGGACAGGCGATTCCTCTGCAACTCCGGAGCGCTGTCGTCCCCAGTTGAACTGGTTTCGTACTCTCTGTCTACCACCAGCTTGATCCGTTTTTTTCTCGTGCACTGGAAAAGTGGGGAGAGAAGAGCAGGGGGGGTTAGCGCATGGTTCACTTGGAGAACAGACATGAAGGGAAAACAACATGTGGGCAAAGACGATGACAACTCTCTGCCCATTCTGACTTTAATGTTTTTGGCAAAAACACAGGTTTCAGTTTCATTGCATCAGACATCTGTGATGTATGCAATGATTGCTCATTGAACATCTTGCAACACAAAGAACAAAGAACCACTTTGCACTACAAGGGTAGTGGTGACACAACTCATCAAAACCACTGAAAAGGACAGTAGATCTGTTCAAGTGGCAATTGGGGAAAAGCTGAACCAGGAGAGCAGAAAAGCAGGCTTGCTATCATGATGGAGGAGGAAGATTAAGATAAGAAATCACACTCCAGTACAGCCATGCTAGAAAAATCAACATTGCGACAGGCCCGTCTTACTTAAAGATCCTCAATGGTATCTAAAAAAGCTGCTTTATCCCTCGTCGGAATCCAAGGCCTCATTTTCGGTCTCCTCTTCTTTTTCTCCAATGTCCACGGAGGCCACGGTTACAGACAGCTGAGCTTTGTCAGAACACAAGGAGATGGACACAGGGGCCCTGTGCATTTCTGGCAAAGGTGTCTTTTCTTCATCAGCTTCTACTATTGGGGACAGGTCATGTGCAATCATGCTCCTTTCCTTGGTACAGTGTCCTGTCCCACTGTAGGCACTTTTGCACCTTACTGTTGACATTTCAGTCTTAGTTCCACCTGCAGATCCTGAACGAGAGGAACTTCGAGGTCTCATTGAACATCTGCTCATCTTGCTGTTTTGTGTGCCTTCAGTGGACTTCTCAAAAGATTTCCTGTCAGTGTTTGAAGATTGAGTGGCAAACACACGCAAACCAGTGGATGTGCTATAGGAGAATACCTTTGATGCAGGCTCCTGGGCCTCAGCCTCCTCTGAAGAAGTGCTTCGCTGCTCGTCTTCATCGTCTTCAGAGCTTCTCTCTGCATCCAGCTCTTTTTCCATGTCAGACTCCCTCTCTGTATCTAACTCTTTTTCTGACTGTGACTTCTTTTCATCATCTGAGTCCTCCTGCTCCACTTCTGAGTCCACAGTACTCTCACTGATGCCAGCTATAATCGGGTCCAGTATGAGATATCGCTCGTCTTTAATGGGAAGTGCCATGCTGCTCCTTACTAAAAGTTTGCCCCTGGAGTCCTCCTTCTCGCTCTCAACTTGGTAACCACTGTCCTCTTCCTTGCCCTCCCTGGTGACGTAGCTGGAGACCTTTGACTCTCCCATTTCCTTCTTGTCATTGCTGGAGGACTTGGTTGCAGACTCATCCTTTTTGCCCACAGCAGCCGTCCTTGTTTTTATGCTGCCTTGTGACTTTCTTTGTGCTTGCAGGTTCTTGATGATGGTGATGTGGTTCAAAGCCCTGCCTGAATACGTCCTCTCTGAGGGCGCACCACCTGATGTCTGAAAATAACTCCTGTCTATGAGGACGCCACCACCCTGGTGAGTGGATGCTGTCTTGACATAACTGCACCCATCCTTCATCTCATTGGAGACCAATATTGGGAATATCTTGGACTTCCACCGAGAGTAATGCAGGCCAGATAAACCAGATGACTTGTGTTCAAACAATATTTTGTGGAGTTCTGTGAGTGACTTCAGCCTCTTTGAAGAATTTGAAACATTAACATCAGCGCTGACTTTGGTGCTCTCAGCTTCTTTGGGCAAATGTGCTGGAGATTGGTTCCCAAAAGCTGAGCTATGAGAGCTGGTTGGTGGACCCCTACACCACGCAGACCTTCGACTTCGAAACGAGACCTGTAGTAATGACATCGTTCCAGATTACTGGGAAATAATTTTTAACTATAATATTTCTTATTTCTGCTGCAATGCAATTTTATGTTATTACTTATTACTGTGGCTTTCTGTCCAAGCAAATAACAAAAATCACTTATTCCAGCCTAATGAAAATGTTACAGAAGGAATCTTGCCTAAATTTACTTGAAGGCTTTGTGCATATTAAAAAAAATCATGGGATTTAAATCATAAAAGACCATTTTATTAAGACAAACCTGCTTTCGATAGTGGATAACTTTAAATTACAATCTGTAAGTCAGTCAAAATTGCAGTACGTGTAGATAATGTTACATGTGACTAACAAACAATTTCTTCCAAATAGGGCCTCCTCGTCGGTCAGGTCAGCTTACCTCACATCAGCATTAGACCCTATATAAAATATAAACAGTTTTTATCCTGCAAAAGGAACAGTTGGAAACGAACGCTACCTCTCCTTCGGACCCCTGGGGACTGTAGTAGTAGCTTCCATCATCCTCCATGATCACCTCCCCGTACTCATCGTACATTCCTGATGGGGATATCAGTTTCCTGCGACTGCCATACTGAGGCAGATCATATCTGGGAAAAAGGAGTGCGTCCGGGCTGAGATGTGGTCCAACAACAGATGTGTGTACACATAAAAACATAAACACACACACAAACGGCATGCGACTGTGGAAGTAACCATCCGTCACCTTACAGCTGTTTTACGGCTTCGTATGTGCGGAGGTTTGACAATTATTGTAAATATATAAAAAGCCCGGAACCCCTCGCGGCTCATTAGCCGGGCGCTTAGGGGGGAAGTGAGTAATGAGCCTCGCTTTATCTGGGCTAACTCCTCCTTATGGGATTTGCCATTGATTATTCCAGTCGAGGGAGGGACTCAAGGAAATGCTCGATGGCAGATGTAGGTTGTGACAGACACTAATGCCTCGGGCACCGCGTTCCACATCTCTCAGACAAACCCCCACCCCCCCAAACACACAACCCTAGCCCAGATTAAGAGATTAAGCTGCAACTGTGGGTCACCTGGCAGTCGGAACAGAAACTGTTCACAGTAAAACCCCAGTGAGGATGATGTTGTTTTGCACAGCACGTGTTCAACTCTACAGACCTTCTTACAGCTTCCTTGTGTTAGCCTGATTTCCAAAGTCACCTTGAAGAAAAGTGTTAGCTAACAGACAGACAGACAGACACACAGACAGGCAGGCAGGCAGGTAGGTAGGTAGGTAGGTAGGTAGGTAGGTAGATAGACAACTGTAACCGTGTGCACATCATGTAAACTTCCCTTTCAGTGAACACAATTATCATCTGAAGGACGCATCCTGCCAATCCACTGAAACTTTGGAAAATCCCATTTAAAGCTATGAAGAGGCCAGTTAAGGCAAGTCAGAAACGTGAGAAACACATCTATCTGATGTTATAATCTGGTGTTCAGATTGCCGGTTTATTTGACTGTTCCCACCCTATAATGGCATAACCTTCCCACTTGGGTGCAGTAGGAAGCTAAATTAAGGCACCACATTTTCTCGGGAAACTGCACACTTTTCTTTATTACGAGCCTTACGGGCCCTTCCTGTGGCTTTCTGAATGATTAGTATTATCCTTGTTGTCTGAGCAAAGTAAACAGGAGTCCCACAAGCCCCAAACAGAAGTTAGTCATGGCAAATTTAGTCAGTAACCCAGTACAGTTAGATGCAAGAAGAAGTTGTCTGCATAATCACACTCAAAATTTGAAATTGACAGTTTATTTTTAGAATTTTGGATCAGTCAGACTGAACTTGGAGCTCAATATCAGCACAGGAGCTGAACAGTTGTGCCGAAACGCCATGCAAATGAATCACGGCAGGATCAGCAGGACTCACCCGTGGTCATAATTGTAGTAATCCTGAGTGTAGTACTCCTGGCCTGGGTCAATTCCGGACTCCATGGAGAGCTCCTGCGGTCAGAGCCCAGCGATTACTTACAGACAGAGCAGCTTAGAGAGAGAAGAGGGCCGTGGCCACACGGTTTCACTGCTTTGAAGGTGCACTTCAGTGGGGTCAAGAAAGCAATGAAGGCATACCTCCGGCCTGAGCAGTGATGGCCTCAGCAACTGCTGTTGCTGGTTTGTGAGGGTTGGTGGGAAGGAGGTGGAAAGGAAAACATAGAAAAGAGGAGGTTATAAGATGCCATAAAGAGTGACTGCAGGTTTGAGAGGACACCACAAAAAAGCACACTGGGAAGTCTTGGAATACACAATGACATAAAAACTTTGGTGTTTGAAGAAAGAAATAAGGGCTTCAAGGTTTAACAATTTTCACCACCAGCAATTTTTCTCCATCCACCTAGCACATCACTTTTGAAATAATATTGCTGTATATTGCAGATTATGCTCCATCATCTGAAATTATTCCATTTTCTTTTTCTAACAGACTGTCACTACTGATTGAAAATGATGAGAAATAAACAACTCTGCTATCTCAAGGATTCACCTCATACAAAAAAGTAATATATTTTAAGCAAATAAAAATGCTTACTTCTTGATGTCCATAACCTCGCCTGGAAGGAAGAGAAAATGGTGAGTCAGATCGTGTCCTGATAAACACCGCATACACTTCCAGCTCTGTTTTACTTAGCGTATCTAAAATCGCATGCCTATAAATACAATTTTCACTCTTTTACTGTTTTTCAATTTCAAAAATGAAAATATTTTCAGGCATTCATGTTTAAAGACCACGACATCTCCAAACAACATCAAGATAGTAATACAAAGTACATTCTCAACAGATTATTTTAAATATGAGCCTTACTCAGCAGAATAAGAGGAGAGGTAAGAGTGTGTTGGTATGGGGGTGGAAACACACCTTTACAACCATTTTGGGGACAAAAGTAGGATATATAACAGGTTAAAATTGAAATAAAACGCAGTTTACAATTCGTTTTTAAAATGCATACCAGTGGATGCCTAACAAATAACATGTTATATAATAATAATAACAATATTTTTGTCTGAAGCCTTTAAAGTTAGTCACAGAAATGTGCTTTGGTCACTCAGCTATTGGTTAATAACTAGGACTAATTATGGAAACGCAGATTGAGGAATTCATTTCCATTTAAAATGAACATCGGAGATGCAGGACTCTAACTACCCAGTGTTATGTACCACGGGGGGCTAGAACTGTAACTCCATATGCGCTGCTGTTTATCAGGGGCAAATTATCACCATTGTTGTCTGGTACGAAATTAATGAGGAGCTCAAATGAAGATTTACCGCTCAGCGATAATTTGTGACTTTCAGGTGGGGCAGTTAATCTGTCGCCGGGCCTGCACTACAGACCCTGCGCAAGTTTGCTCCACGCACTCCCCGTGAAGCCGACCGTGATGAATAACACACCGAAACGGGCCGGACAGTGGTCTAGGTAGACGGAGATGGATGGCTTCCTCAGGGACCCTCCACGCGGAAGTCAGCTACGACTGATGACGGTGCCGCGTCACCAGGCCATGCGTTTCGACGGTGACTTTTCACACATGAAGACTCTGCCCCCTAATGAGGGCTTTAATGACCCCGCTGGGAGATATCCCACATGGCAGTGCTGTCATTGCAGAGTCACGCAGCCGCTTCCACTCCGGGAGCAGAAGCCATCAAATGGCTGCCTTTTTACGTCAGCTCAATGTCAGAGATGGCCCCACTTTGAACCTTCAACCTTATAGCCGCGGGGAGATGATGCCACCAGGAGACGAAAGTCCTGATGAATGGTGTGGCGGGGAATGAATCATAACCAACGACAGAACGAATGTATGCGTGAAGGAGAATATAAATCAGCAACCCACATATGCTTCAGTCAGTTCATTATCGTAGCTGGAAGGTGGTGCGGGAACATCCTGTTTGACGGAATCCCACCCGCTCACTTTCCACTTTTGTCTACAGCTAAAAGTTTCTTTGTGCTTCTTGGTATTTATTTTCCAGGTTAAAGGAACTCATTGCGGTTGTTTGATGAGGCTCACGCCAGTGCAGAGTTTGAAGCGTGCTCCCATTCTCTTGCAATGACAGGGAAAGGGACGGCAAACGTGCCTTTCATCCTTGTCAAGCGTAGGATTCGCTGCTATCGCTGTTCCCCCTGAGACTAATTGAGCGTGTTCTCTGGCTTGTACAGAACCACCACCGCCGTCACAAACAGAGGAAGGGGAAAGGAACCGGGTTGTCGAAAAGCCTGCACGCCGCATCGCAGCCCCTCACAGAAATGGAACGAGAAATGAGAAATAATGAGCAACGACGAACGTTTGCGAAGATGCGTGCAAAACAGCGACGTGGAAATAAAAGGGCGGGCTGTGCAAGGTATCAAAATGTTAATTCCCTCTCAATTTGAGCTGAACAGACTTTAAAAAGGAAAAAGTGAAACATAACGGTGAAATGGAGACCCCTCGATGGGAGATGGTGATCAAAGCGAGCCGGAATGCATAATGTGCCGGCATTTATCCTCGATGTCATTAAAGCTGGGATTAGCAGGAGACGTGGGCTGAATGTATGGGAGGAGAAAAAATAAAAACAGGGAGCGGACAAGAGGCGAATCGGCTCAAGATCGATTAGTTAGTTAATTGTTTGTGCTGCACAGACTGGACACCAGAATTATCCTCGCAGTGTGGGGACTGCTTCCTCGGAAGTAGCCACGCGACACGTTTGTCTTTTTGTCAGCAGCTCACCTAAATTGATGCAAAATCCTATTAAAGCAGACTGACATTGGTAAAGGGTAAAACAACTGCAAAAAAGTTCTTTCTTCCTATACAGCGGCTTCTTGTATTAAGAACACGAGCTAAGGGTGTTTGAAGATATGAGCAGTCGTTTTCATTTGCGTTTTCTCAACTTATGTACAATTTTCTGTGTAGCAGGGCAAGATACATAGCCAGCAGATGGCAGGAAACTGTTGGTCCCCCAACTCTCTTCCATGGTGTTTATAGCTTATGCATGGGTTTTATGAATGTAGATAAATCACAAGAACTCAAATGCTGCACGTCTATGGGAGGAATCGGCCACAGTCAGCATTGAGTTTCTGGAGACGACCTTTTAAATGAACATTTATTTTAAAGAAGCTCAAAGTTAATGAAAATATTTTAAAAAGCCATCCATTTGAATTGATTAAGTATTTCTTATTTATTATACCTACATCTGAGACATTTAGCAAAATAAAAACCTCTTGATTAAAGGAGCAATGTTAGACTTATTAACCTTGAGTGACTGTGACTTAATGGCAAAACAGGCTTTGAAATGACAAATGGAGAAATATAAGAAATGACTTCTGCTCCAATAAGCTAAGGAACTGCTGAAATGGTAACTATGTGAGTTATCAACTTTTTAATTTATTATCAACACCTGCTGTCCCAGTGCAGGGTTAGGGTAGTCTGGAGCCTGTCCAGCGGCCATAGCTGGAGAACATTCTGGGCAGAACGGCTGCCCACTGCAGGCCATCACACACACACACACACACACACACACACACACTCACACACACGCATTATCATATGTGAATGTACAACCTAGACATTGCCACTGTGTCCCCTCACATGAACATTATCTGTACAGTGTGCTTATCTCTGCAAGTAAAAAAGATAAAAAGAAAAAAACTTCAGAACATCAACGAAAACCTTAGCCAAAAGAAAATGCACATGGTTCCATGACAACTTTAATATATCTGGCAGAGAGTCATTTAAGCTTTCAGTTCTGACCGGCTGTACAAAACCATTTCTGGTGCTGTTTTTCAAAAGCTAGGAGGGCAGTCCTTTCCAATCACACATGAGATAACAGCATAGCGAATGTGACAGTTTATTCAGCTGCCACAAATATTATCTCGGCTGTGTCAACATTTTTTACGTAATGCATTTGACTTCAAACCCAGCATTAACTCTGAATCAGCACATGAGAGAAACGACCATGAGACATAAGAAAAGTGTAAGAAAGAGGAGTAAGAAGACCAAAAAGCATGCAGTGGGTTTTAGAGCAAGACTTTATGTAACACTTGAAGTCAGTGAGAGGCAACCATATAACAAAACCATATACTTTTTACTTAACATAATGTGGTCCAGTAATTCACAAAAAAGATGCTGTTAGGCTTGTAGTTATTCATTACTGAATTAAAATAATTGTTCATTGTATTAAAAACTTGTTTGTGAAAAGCTACAGTTTGCCTTTGCTGTACTTGTACTTTTAAACTTTTACTCCGGAGTAATTATAACCTACATAAATTAAACGTGTAACCCTAAACGTACATCTTCAGAAAAGTGATTAAAAAAATCATGTACAAAACAAATACTGACTATGGTTCACATATGAGCAAGAATGGAATGGAAGGAGATGGAAATAAGAGGGTGAGACACAAAGATGTGGAGGGAAACAGAGTCAGAGAAGAGTCGATTGAGATGGAAAGCGCTTCTCAAGCTCCTCCACAACACCGTTGAGGGTGGGCATTGGCTTGTCCTGCTCGTCATAGGGTTCCGACGGTGGCTCCTCGGCATCTGCTTCCATTTCCACGGACACTTGTGGCTTTGAGATGCTCTTTGGCGCCTTCTGCTTCTTGTCTATTTGACTGTACATGTTGGCAACAGACTTCTCTATGTCTGCAATGTTCTGGATATTCCTCAGGATTCCCTTTAACTCTTTCCTGGGGACCTCCGACCGGGCTTGTGAGGAGAGGGGAGGGGGTGGATTGCGCTGGGAAACTGGACGGAGGGATGACTTTGAGGGCAGTTGGGGCAGGACAAACAGAGGGGGACGGGCGGGGCACGTGGAGCAGGGAGAAGAAGGTGGGAGTGGGGGAGGAGGGGGTGGGGGAGGATTGGAGCGGGCTGGGCACTGGAGAGGTAAAGGGGAAGGTGGGGGGCTGGATGAAGGTGAAGAGGGTGGAGGTGGCAAAATGGAAGGCGGAGGAGGAGGAGGGGGAGGAGGGGGAGGAGGGGGTATGTCAGGAGGGTCAGGGATGATCTCTAATTTGATTTCATAAGGTTCCACAACCTTGAGGGTGGAGAAGCCCAATGTGAGCTTGCGTAGCACTGGAGGGGTGGGCTTGTGTGTCGGAGGGGGGCTGTCGTCACTTTGAGTGATGATAATGCAAGGCGGCCCCGGGGAGGGTGGAGGTACAGGGCAGTCAAGGGCTGAGAGCAGGTATTCAGAAGACAGTGAGCCCCTGGAGTTGTGGCTCAACCGCTGTTTTGTGTCCTGACTGGCCTGCTGCTCAAACTGACGTGCCTGCTCTCTGACCGACAGCTTGGTCTCGGTGCCCCCGTCAACTGGCCCATCAGAAGAATTTGGCTGCTCTCCGTCATCCTTTAGCTCTACTTTGGTTAGGCGAGTCTCCCAGTGAGCCGGGTCTACAAAGGCCTGTTGCTGCAGGGTATTGTATACCTGCCTGCGGTGCAGCCTCGATGGCAGTGTCCATGAGTTCCCCGAGGAGCCCGATGGGAATTTAAAGGCGTCCCGAAGACCCTGCCTTGCCAGAATGCCCCTCCTCCTTTGGGATCCCCCAGCCTCAGGGCTGCTCAGTGTCTCCTCACTGTAAAGCGGGTTGGTGGTGGTCAGCGGGTTCTCATCGGAGAGGAAGGTGATGTTACTGGCTGACCTGGGCAGGTTGCTGCGCAGGGAACCGTTGGCAGCGCAAAGTTTGTGGGCAGCGATGGCCCTTGAGGCGAATGTCCTTATGAGCCTCTGACGATCGCCCTCTTCCAATACACACCTTTTTGGCCTGCTTTTGTAGAAATGGCAGAGAAGAGAGACTTGAAATGAAAGGAAATCGTGTGGCGTAAGCAGGAAATGGGAGATGGGTGAATTTAGAAGGGAAACACACTACGCCATTACACTCCACGCTCACAGCCGAGTGATGTTACGTGAAATGCTTGTAGAATGCTATGGATAATTACAAAAGCAACATGCTTGTTGAACATCTACTGAGATGAACTCCATTTCAGAAGGAGTTAAAATAACTGTAAATGTCCTGTTTGCTTGCAACTGTATGTTTTATTTTTAGTTAAAATGAAACGTAGAATTCTTGGTACTGAGGATTTGTTGGCTGATCTCATTTTTCCACAGTTAAGTTACAGGAAAGTGATCAATATAAAACTAAAGCTCACATCGTGGTTTCATTGCTTCTTTAACAGCATAATCCCAAAACTGTTATTCCCACATACAAGAACGAAATATCAGCGATCTGACATACATTGCCTGTCCCGCTTCAACTGTAGTGAGAATGGAGTGAATGCTAAAATGGCAATAAGCTCTAGAAACATGTACCATGGGAGACTAAAGTAAAAGAAAGGACACCTTTCCAAGCAAGAAAGCACCATGGATATCTGTCTTCCCTGCAGCCAACACTGAGCTGTCTGTCTCCAAACCTTCTTACCTCTCACTTCTGTGACAAATCATAACTAACACGATTCAAAAATGTGCTAATAAAGTTTTATATGCTGAACAATACACGATTTAAATAATTCACACATTTACTAAATATAAAGTCTATAACATCCAAGGTTGGATTCTAAAATGCACAGTTATATTTTTAAAACGAATTTAATCTATTTAAAAGGTCCCAAATTTTCAAGTGACTCTCTACAAAAACAACAGCTAGGAGGGTTTGAGGTTAGCAGCTGAATTAAACACTTCTAACAGAATCACATTTAGCGAGTCACAGTTTATGCCAAACACAATGAAGAGCTACTTACGGAAGCCTGATCCCACGAAGAGATACAGGTGGATATGACAGAAGCACAGCACACATTAACACACAGTACTTCACATCAAAATATTATTTCTTATTATAATTTCTCATATTTTTTGGTGTAATGAATTACAGTTGACCCTGACAAGAAAATACACTGGAAGTGCATTGACGGACAGGCAGATAGAGAGAGGCTATTGAGGATCAGAGGACTGAACACAGCTGAAAAAACCACCATAAAAAATAATATGAAAGCCAAACCTCAACCGATGTGACCGAAAGCTGTATTTCTTATTAATCCATTTCAAATAACCACCTATTCATTCAATTATCTGACGCTTATTGTATGTCAAGGTGGCCTGAATATTTTATTAAAAGATGTTGACTTATATGCATGTAAAAAGGTGAACAGATGGTACTTCAGCGAAATTAACCTCTGTTAATGGTGACAATAATTTTCACCCCACACAAGCAAATGCTGAATGACGTCCCCCACAGCTCAGACCTACTCATGCAGAAATGCGCAAAGATCAAGGAACTGAAATGTATTTCATCACAGTGCTCTTGAATTAATGCACATATTTATTTATTATTTTATCAGCTGACCTGTTTACACAGTATTTTTTTTTTCAATAAGTTAATTTCATATTTAAATCTACTTAATTGTCCAGCAACCAGCAGGGCACAACTGCTGCGGTGTGGAAAGCCGCCAAGAGTGAAACATCTCGACTGGAAAAACTATCACCTTCTGACCAGACACACATCTTACTTCCATCTTCCTTCTTTTTTAACTCAAGAAAAAAAGTTTGAACAAACAACAATTGACCTTTAATCTAAACACAAATTGGCTTTAGGTTAATGAAATAGACGTCGTGGAATGTCTTCTCGACAGCATAGCTGAAAGAGAGGGGGAAAAGGCTGGCTACGTACATGGTGCTTTCCCCCAGTTCCTCGTAGAGATTGTTGGCGGCGCCCCCAGCAGACTTGCCCGCTGGCAGAGCCATTTGGATCCTTGCAGTTTTGGCACACTCAGCTTGTCGCCTTTAGCAAAGGGGGTGAAAAAGTTGCCTAAAGTCTCTGCATCAGCATAAAACCTGCTACATTATACATGCAAACATAAATAAGTACATGGATCAAGGCAGGTGCCCTCAATCCAATCCCAGGAACTGGGTTCAGTTTTCAGGGCGCATTTTATTACTACTGAGTAAAGAGTTAAAGAACTGATCAATTGTTAATTTTCTCTTATTGAAAAAAGGTTAGACTACATTAATTAATACATAAATGAAAGATGCTTACATTTACTGTAAACAAATGATGCTACAGATTTCAAATATATTAAAATACTTACTCTTTGAACCTGGCAAGCAATGAAAAATAAAATCGTTGAAACCATATTAGTTTTCTTTTATCATGAACACGCAATTAATGTCATGCATTGACATTAGTCTCTCAATGAATTACTTATTCAGATTTAAACTTTTAACTTTTTTATCAATAGTTTGATTATATTTAATCGTATTTCATTACCACACTTACAGCACAACTATAATAGGCATGAATAAAAAAAGCTTTTTGTAGTGTTCATTCTGTCCTTCATCTGAACATTGCATAAAAAAAGAAAAAACGTCACTGCAATAAGGGCAGCATATGTGTGCAGTGGAATTAGGAGTCAGTAACATTATGTTTTGACCCTAAGTCTTTTCTCATTGTGTGTCTTAACAGTTCATGAACCTTTGCTGTTTGCACATTAATCTTGACAGCAGTCTAGGGTTAACACAAGTAGACATATGTTTAACCGTAAAGCAGCAGATCAGCTCATAAGGATGACTTCCTGTCAATGATCCACCTTTCTTTGTTTAAAGACAGCTGTCCCACGATAACCATTTAGCAGATTTCTCAGCAAAGCAAACCTCTGATTTCGCCATATGCCACAGGGCCGTCTCATTTTGAGCGCAATACTTGTCCCATAAAACAGTCAGGCCTCCATATTTGGCAGAAAACAGAATTTTAAACAATGATTTTCCTGCTGCACTAAATGGGTAAATAATCTTAGCAGCAAAAACAATTTCCTGGGCAGATTAGAAGAAAAAAAACAGACTTCTCTAAGTACCAGATGCTCTCTGCATGACCTTTGACCTTTGCCAGTCTGGAGCGATACTCACTGTTTGTAGGTGACCATGACGATAAGGATGGCTGGGATGCAGCAGAGGATGATGATGACAGCGAGGGCCAGCAGTGCCCCTTCTGTGTAGCCCACAGCCTGTGCTGCTTTCTTCACGTTGGCCACGATGTCCGGGGTGCGGATATCCAGGATGCGACCGCCCTGACCCAGAAAGGGCCATAACTCCTTGTTGATATCAAGCTGCTTCCCATGCAGGAACCTGGAAATTTTACCGACCCATCAGGAACACAAAGTACACAAAGCCCCCTTTATAAACACTATAAATCTAGGCTGTGTTGTAAATCCAAAAAATGTGCTGTAACACACCTAAGTGGTTTCACTGCAGCCCGATTACAAATGCTTTCAGTATTTACTAGATGGCATATATCTATTTCCATATCTTCAGGGCATTGCAGAACCAGGCCTGGGGGCGGTTTGTTCCCTCACCTTGCAGATTCTCTCTGCATGCCGCCTGTGTTCACACCTGCTCAACGGAGTTCAAGACACTGAGGTAATGTTTTGCTAACTGAGGTGATTTTTTTGTCCAGCAAAATCTTGATGGAACTCTCGTGGTTAACTTATGCGGTTCCTTACAGTCTTTGGGATTATATGTTAGCCTTATATGAATAACTCTCTTTGTTAAATGCCATATTACTGTTTTAAAATGGACTCCGATGACCAAAAAGATTTATTTTTCATGCATATTTGATTCCAAATAGACTTCTGTCAAAACAAGCCATGTCTGCACTGTTTTGATACAGAGCGTGACACCGCGGTCTTCCCGTCGGCTGGATGACAACATGGTGGGACTCAAGGTGACATGCAGATATGCAGCTTCATCTGAATTCCTTTCAGTGGACACTGCAGGCACTGACAATCTGCACTGTAGTATCTGGAGAGAACGTGACACACATGGTACGGGCCCCCAAGCGTGTTGTTCAGACTTGCAGCAGTTTGGCCTCTTTAGCCAAAACGGTGCTTTTTAATTAAAAAACTTATATTAAATAGGACTCTTTCTCAAACTTGCTGTGTTTTAATTACACTTCATCCATCAAAACCTGTTGTTTGTGATAAAGTTGATGTGCCATGCTCTCCAGTAAAATGCCAATAAATTACTTTGTTCATAAAAAACATCTCACTCTCAGTGACACCACACTGGCAGCCAAAGACTACTTTGCTGTGAAGAGATTTTGCTGGAAAAAAAAAGATTTACAAAAACTAATTTGTTATGAGCGGATTAAGGTGGAGGCTAAAACCCAGGATCAACTGAGGACATAGTTTGACAGACATAACGTACAAAAATACTCTTCCTGGAGTTCATCTTTCACGAAAAGCAAAACTGTGATGATGAGGAAAGGGTGCTGTGAGAACGAAGCCCTGGAGAAAGACGTCAGGGGTTTATGGGTTATCATAGGATGGCATAACTAGGGCAGCCACAACAGAAACACAAAAAGCAACTGTTGTGAACAAATGCTGTCAGATGGGAAAAATGGCCAACAGTCTCAGCAGGAGCCTCGGATCGGGGTATCAGAGGTGCGTTGCTTACTCATAAAGCTCCTGACGGGAAATGGCACGGTTGGTCGTTGGGTCGATGGCGTACACCAGCAGATCGGAACTGGAGTAATCCTCCTGCTCAAAGCTGTCGCCAATTCGCCGTGGCCCAATGGACTCCACCATCAGCTTCGCCCCTGGGACCTGATCCTGCACATAGCGCTCGAGGATCCTGCATCCAGAAGGGAGGATTGAGAAGCACCTTGGAGAGCATCAGCTGCAAAACACACATCCCATTCAGCGGGAGGCGGCAAAGTTAATTCTCCGCATACAATTTTAGGTACAGAGGGTCACACCCTGGAATAACCAAAGAGGTTCAGAGAGGCAGAAAAAAGAGTGTAATTATCGAACAAATGACTCCGCGAAGACCTGCCACTGAAATGAAGAAGGATGACTGCAGTGACATTTCAGCCACCGTATCTGGAATACACTTGGAATTTAACAAGTTTAAAATGAGGTGACATACTGATTAAGGACACAGACTTGTTATTGGAAGGTTAGAGGTCCAAATCTCAGGGGAGGCCGTGCAACAGCATGCTTATGGAGAGCACATCACCTAAATTTAAAAATTATGTGATTGATGTGCAGTTCCCGATTTTCATGCCATGCTGTAAAAAGCAATGTTTAAGCACATGGAAGCCAGCCCACTTCATGCAATCTCACACACTCACAAACATACAACTTCAGGTGTCAGCAATTCACCTGAAACACATGTCTGGACTGTGGGAGGAAATCCATGTGGACATGGGGAGAACACGGCCAGACCAAAATGTATTGAAACCCGCGTCCAAAACCACAGGATGCACCAGTGCCACCGACTGCATCTCTGCAGCACTTTGTCCAATAACACATTTTATGAAAATGCATATTATGAAGGACATAAATTTGTCACAGTTTGTTTGCCACAGAATTACAATATACTTCTCTAAAACCTATAGATAGCCATTCTTAAGCAAAATCCAACAAATAGCATCACAGACCATGACGAAAAGGGTATTTCTCATCAGCACCTCGACGTGTAGCTAAATGGAATCAGGAAAAAAGATGCAGGTGTTCAATGTCCTTGCTTTTCAGTCAACGTCTGGTGCGCATAGAGGTCTCACCTCTGAGAGGGCAGGCATTCTGAACCAATTACCTGCTGCGCACTAGAATTTCTCTCTTTGAGAGCCAAGGAAGGGGGCGGGGTCATATTCAGTTTAGATTGATGGGCTCCCCCTCGGGATGGCAGAAGCCCAGATAGAGCAGGATTCTCCACAGCTGAGACCATAGCTGGAGGAGCTCATCCAGGCAACTGTGGTGGGGGCACGCAGGCCTGGGTAAATACTGCTGCTGTGCATGTCTGATACTGTGAACTTCGTCAGGGTGTAAAGACAGGATTTAACAGCGACGAAGATATTCTGCAAACTCTTTGAGGACAGGCAGCAAACGTGGTGACTTTATGGGTGAGTGGGAATCACCCCGGTGCAGCTGCACTTAAATGATCCTTACAGAAAAATGAAGTGATGAGGAATCCTGGGCTACAGCGACAAAACAGTTAAGAGTGTGTTTGTCAGTATGTGATAACTGTTTGTTGAGACTGGCTGTATAAAGCCGCAGCACGTTGAAAGCGACAGCACCATTTGGATCCGGGACTTTCCAAGGGGCAGTCAAGCAGATTGAATACGACAGCAAGGAAACAAGTGGCACTGCTAATTAATCCACGGGGGGTCCAAACATCTGCACCCCTACAAGAGGTCAGAGGTTAAGTGTGTTTGAGCGTCTCACATTTGCAAAGACAGTAAGAAAGCAAGGAGTCCCTGGTGGGAACACCTCTTCATGAAACACCAGTCAAACTCTCAAGTCCTCTTTGCCGCATGTACAGTGAAGGCATGTGTGGAGAAGTACTCCTACCCTGCGAGCTGCTCCTTGCTCTGCTCCACCATGGTGGGTGGCACGTTGAACACGACCACTTGCATATCCAGCAGATTGACCACTGACACCTGGAAGAAAGGACATTACGAGTATTATTACGTTTGCCAAACACAGTACAGAATTAAACAGTTTTTAAAGGCGCATTCCTATTGATGGCTTCCAATTTAAAAAAAAAAGACACAATAAACGTCTTGGGAAATTTCCGTGTTCATGCAAACAAGTCCTTTGTGCAGCCTCTGAAAAATGGTTTTGCTTATTCAAGTAATACCAAAGACCTTTCGTTTCATTACATTATTTATACAGCTGTCATACTCCAGCAGACCTTCTTAACCTTTTCTAGGCCACCCCTGCTGGAAAAATAAAAATGTCTGCAAGTAAATGTGGAGAAAATTCTGCACTTAAATCATTGCACTGAAATTATTACTTCCACATAAAGTTGTGTCATACATAGTAACACATTAGTAATGTTTGAATTTTATTTATTTATTTTTTTACTTTTATATAATTATAGTGGTATATTGTGCTTCACAGAGCCCTTGAGGAATATCCACAGCCCCCCACAGAGCCCATGGACACCAGGTTAAGATCCCCTGCAGTTTAGCATTGCATAATTTAATATATTTTGCCATCCAGGAATAAAAACTGAATAACAGTAACAACAACAACACACTATTAGGAAACTTCAAACTGAAAAACAGTAAAAATAGCTAAAATGGAACAGCACACATCCTGTCCATCAATTTTCTCTTTAATGTATCGCAATATTTTTTATGGGAAAAATGCACCAAAACATTCCCAGGTTGTAGATCCAAACACTGCAACTCCCAGTTTGGCACAGGAACAGCAGCAGAAACATGAAGACAAAAAAATGAAATAAGTTCAATGTTTTGGAGAGAAGTAAGCAGTGATCTGAGCCCGTATCCCTCTGGGGATGGCACACAGAGCCCTGATTCAGTAGAGAAGGGGTGTGGGGCTCTTACCAGTACTTCTGCACTGCTGCTCATGCCTGCTCCATACTCGTCCGTTGCAATGACTTTAAATTTGAAGTACAGCCTGCGCATGTTCCTGTACATGATGGCTGTTTTAATAATGCCCGAGTACTGCTCGATGACAAAAATGTCCTTGCCGTCCGACGTCGGCTCTATAATCAGCCGGTACTGCACTGCGCTGTAACTCCCTGTATCCTTGTCCAGGGCCTGTCAAACAAAAAGGAACAAAAGAGAGCAAGACATAATGGAAACACAGAATGATACTATCAGCCGAGCTCAAGAAAAGCCGGGGTTTTCTCAGCAGCAGTTCTTCCGAATGACATCGGGGGGAGACTTTGAGCTTCCAATGCAGACTAAAGTCGCTGCAACATCATGTTGCTCAGCAAACTTCAACATTCAATGCATTGCTCTGAGATGACATTGATTTATAACACCTTTTAGATCTGAGAGAGTGTAAAGGCATAAAAGACAGCAGCGTCCCCACCCACTCGCTCTGTCGTCAACACAAATGAGACATTCTCCGTATGCTAACATACTTTTGTTCTTAATCGTCCACACGACATATTAAGGTCCAGAGGTGTAGAGGATTCGGTCTTGAAGGAATCCTTCCTTAGTAAAACTGGAGAAAGACGGCAGGGCGGCAGCTGTGTGTCAAAAGAGCCTCTAATAAATACACTCATCGCATTCTGTGAAAGTTTGGACAACTGTCCAAACAAAACAGCGGAAATATTGGAAAACCTGCCACGTATTTCACTTTTAAAAGGGAACGTGTTGTTTCACATCTGCAAGCAGATGGAAAAAAATGGATCCCGTGAAGAATGAAAAAATGGGTGCTTCTTTTGCGCACAGAACAACACATCACACAAGCCAATGATGCTGCGGGTGAAATACGAGGTGCTGTGCTCTCCGGTGCCGTTATTCTTGCAGACAGAATAAAAGCATTGCATCTGCACCTCTACTCTGATACTCTACAAGTGTTTCCTTTTTTATTTCCCTTTGCCAAACTATTTAAATATGGATTTAAAGGTAGATTAGTTCTGGGCTTCTGAGCCGTGTTGCACAAATCCACATTAAAATTTGCAATGCGTTTCCATTAGTTTGTCGGCAGGGAACTGCTTTGAATGCCCTGGGACTGGAGTGCCACTGCTGACAACAGGCACAAAGACATTCGACACTATCCCGCTGTTTAGATTCAACCTGTTAACTCCATTCCGATATTTCTTTAATTATTGCATCATCAGCAGCATTTGCAGACCATTACAAAAACAGATAATCTGACTAACTTACTAACATGCTTTAACAGCAATAGCAAGCACCACTGTATTCATTCAGGGTGCGAAGTCCCCTGCAGGACAGTTACACACTCATCCATTCACATACACACTAACCTAAAATCCACAGTTCAGATGATCATGTCTTTGGACTGTGGGACAAAACCAGAGCACTCAAAGAAAACCCAAGTGAACGCAAACTCTACACAGACAGGCTCAGATTTAAACCCACATCCAAAACCCTATGAGTCGCAGGTGTTAACATTTACACCATCATACCAACCCCTAGAAGCAAGAATGTGAATTTAAAAGTACATATATGCAGCTGGGTAGCACTTTGCCCTCTGCTCTGCCCAGGCTTTGGATAAGTATTGCAAAGCTTTTCTGTGGCTGCATTTAGGCCAGCAGTGAAGGTTCGTGTCTGTATCTTACATTTCGGTGAACAGCCTATGGATAGTGGGGGCAGCAGCTACCGGAAAGTCACAGTCCAGGCTAATTAAGTAAGAAAAAATTAAAGGGCTTTGAAAAAAGCAGCTCTAATAAGCTTTATCAGATTTTATAGAGATTATTTAGCTTGTACCGTTAATGCAATGCCAAGTTCCCACAGCACAGTATATATTTTCAAAGATATTGCTAACGGTCAACTCAAGATTTATATTTAGACAACCTGGCAGCACCGGCTGATTAAACATGGCCTAGGGGTGTGAATAAACGAAAAATTTTAGCCTTTACCTTGTCATGCATACTAAACAGTAATGAACATATAGTACAGTCATTTCTAGCTGCAGAGTAAGAAGGCAGCTGAGGTCATTTTAACTCTACATATAAAGTCATTAATTAAGTAAACAAAATTAGCAAAAAAACTAACATCAGTAGTTTTGTGCGAAATATATGCATGGCTAGCTGAGAATCTGAGAACTAAGCATAGAGATGTCATAGTTTTTATGCTAACTTCACCAAAATTCATTCAGCTTGTGAGCAGAGATTCTCTCTCACCTGGACTTGCAGCACAGAAGTGAAAGTCTTGGCATCCTCTGCCACCCCTCCAATGTAGAGTTTTTTTGTGAAAACAGGTGGGTGATCATTTTCATCCTGAACCTCAATAAACACTCTGGCTGTGTTTGCTGAAACAACACATTAATAAAAGAGTAAATGAATACATAACAAGGGCAGCACAAAAGAAATAAAAATTTCACAATTTGATGCGCCGTACATATAAATTAAACTAAATTCTACAGCATGTCTAAATATATCTGAACTCGTGCAAACAGCAGTATTAATGTAAAGTATTAGCATTGACTTATAAGTCAAATTTGGTTGTGGTGATGACACAGAATGTATCTACTTAAATATTTCACATGAAAATGTATCGTATTGCTGTGGTCCACATCAGAAGCTGTGTGCATGTAGTGTCTAACTTCTACGAGAAAAGTTAACACATGACCTCAATAAAAATTCTTAAAAATGTTTGAAGTTTTGCATACTTTTTCAGCACTTCTTACACAGTGCTACCTGACTATTTTTACTAAATTTTGTAACGTTTTGCCATTGTGCTATATTTACTTCTATCTGCACGTGTTTGCAATTTCCTGGTATACCAGTTGTGCCCCTATGTTTTCGCGACCGAGTTCTGTTTTAAATTATAAAAGCAGATAATAATCATACACATACACATAGTCAAAAGAAAAATCACGTCAATCTTAAAATGTAAAACCATAACACTTCTGTCGACCAAGTAGGTTTGCACGTACATGGAATTTGATGTGGTGGATGTTACATTGCTTGAACATGTATAAATACACACATTTGTCCTGAAAAAAATGTGCTCCACACTTCTCCTGCCCTCCAGGACAACACAGAAGATGGCAATAATGTGACGGACACACACTGCATTGCAACGCATCATCCTGACCTGCTGACATGGGCTGCATGAGTAAAGCCCAGGTTCTTCCCCTTATCTCAAACATTCAGCCCCACTGAGGCTCTACTGTGGTAAAACCACTGAGTGTGGCTTCCTATCACCCATGAATCAAGCAGCACACGGAGCACCTAGGGAACCTGTGGCCATAAACCCTACAAATGTGTTAACCGAACCCACTGAAAGGCTGCAAGACCTTATTTATTATACTGGGAAGTGGTCTGTGCCGATGCAGCTGTGTAAATATTTCCTCTTTAAGCCTGTACTTTACAATCCATTAGTCTGCCGCGATGAGAGCAGCAAGCAACGCGAGAGCTTTCCTGCAAGGACACCCCTACGCACCAGCAAACTGCTCACCACACAGGAAGCAGTCAAAACAAAAATTAACAGCACAGAAGTAATTCTACTAAATTTGATTTTGCATTTAATTTTACAAGGAATGAGTTGATCTGGGGTTAGTAATGGGAAAATAAAATACACAAGTTGGGTTAAACTGATTTGACACATTAATACAATATAATCAAGGTGAAGTTAGGAGAATTCAGTTAATAGGGCCGCAGCATTTCCATGCAGCGCCCCGACCTTCATAAAAATATTTTTGCCAGTTTAGCATTGCTGTGGAATGAAAATAGTTTCATTGTGTCTAGTACCCTTCTGTAAGTTCTGCAAACAACTCTGGAAAGTTCTAGAAAGTGTATGTACTTTTGGCAGGCACGCGTAGATTGGACTCGACCACCCGCAAAGAGTCGGCCTGAACACGAAGGACGTAGCTGCTGTTTGTCTCGTAGTCCAGTGTTTTGGCCGTGGAGATGACACCAGTGCTGCTGTTCACCGCAAACTCTCCTGACGGAAGAATCAAAACACTTCAGTATAACCTGAAGGGAATCTTAACCACTGCAACCAAACAAGACAATGACAAGATGGCGATAAGACAAAAGGATCTGCAGGCATTTGTTATAAAAGTTCTTGCTGCTCATTTTAACAAGCTTTGATTGACAATAAAATCCTTAGTGAATCACAGCATGAAAACTATAAAATCCACACTATTTGCACGTCCACCTGGTGACTCTAGAAGCCTTTGCAAAAAGCAAAAATAAATCCAGAAGATTGTTTCCACAAGTGATTGTGATACCAGGTACATGTCAAATAAGGAAGAAAAAAGGTAACAAGAAATAAAATAGAAAAAACAGTAATCACAGAAAATTTTTGTGACAATGACTATAATCTGTACCACTGTAAGCACTATGGACTCCCAAGGCTAAACTTTGGAGGCACTTCTTATCTGACAATGGTCCTTCATTGAATTTAAAGGGAATTAAGCAAAACCAATTCCCCTTTCCTGGTGAGTGAGTGTTGTAGGCATCTTTTATTGCAGATTTTAATATCACATCAAGGCAAGCTCAAAGGCAATTTAATCTTTTGAATCCCTAGGAGTGTTCAGCAAAGCCCCCCGTCATTGTGCAAAACAAGCAGCTATCTTATTATCCTTCAGCACTTCTGACACGGCAATGACACCATCGGTGACAAACTGAGGCGTCACAAACAAAGCCTTTTCAAAAGGAGCTGAAGGTTATTGTAGACGGAATGGCTCCAAATGGCACTTCATATGCCCATCATTGTTTATTATTACAAAGTTAAAAACAAAACAAAAAATCTTTCTTTTTTTTTTATGACTCAGAGGAAAGACTGATCCAGGGACAGCATCAATCAGATCAACCAGAGACAGTCGGGACAGCACATTCAAATTTAGCTATTGAGTCTGGCCAGTTTACTTGGGAAAGTACTTTGAAAGAAAGGCTTTAAAGCAAGGCCTGACTGGCACACAAGCTGGTAGGTCTCACCCCCTTCATTTCCCTCCACAATTGAGTAGACGATCGTTTGGTTCACCGCAGCAGCCAATATGGTTCCCACCAGCTGTCCAACTTGAGCGTTCTCACTCACAGGGGAGAACCTGTCAACAATGGAGCAAGAAGGTCTGTGAGATGATGGTCCACATAGAAGAAGTGGGATTAACAAAGTTTCTGTCCATCACCTAGCCACGACAGATTCTACATTTAGTAACAGTTGTGGTTAAAAATATTTTCTTTTGTGCACCAGGGTACATAGTCCATTTAGCTAATAATGAGGAAAAAAAAATTACTAATAGGTGCCATGCAGCATGTAAATGTCTAACATACATTTAAGAGCTGAAAGAGAAATAAGATACAAGTGATTTTTATTTAATTTATTCTATAATTTTATATAAGTATTCATATTACAGGTTTCCTATTAAATGAAAATTATATTAGTGAATAATCAATTGCATCCTGTAAACATGTTCAATGTATGATTTCTGTATGAGAAACTATAGGGCCTAATTTAAAATCTGACAGGTGATCTGATTTGACAAATTACAATATCATGTTGCAAAATATGACTATATGAGAAACAGTACATGAAAATGACAAATAATAAGATAACAATGAGCTAATAAGACTAAACATAGATGATTTAGCATTCTTTAATTGTGTTAACTGATGCCAGCTGGTGTTTCCACGACAACAGAATGAACAGCCGCCTGGTGCTGTGTGTCACAGTGCTGTCAGTTGGGGTGACAGAGGAGTCATATATAACCATAACCATAACCACACACACACACACACACACACACACACACACACACACACACACACACACACACACACACACACACACACACACACACACACACACACACACACACACACACACACACACACACACACACACACACAGAATATCTGAAATATAAACTCAAATATACCACAGCTTAATGTAACTTAAGCCAGTCCTGAATAGCAGACAATGTCTTAGTGAATTATGTTCCTCATGTATAAAAATGAGATACAATGAATATATAAAGGGGGAAAAAGATTCTTCACTTTGTTCTCCTGATGTATCCTTCTAGCACACACACACACACACACACACAGACCCACAAATAGCAAATTCCATTTTAACTCATTTTTGTAAAACAGCTACAAAATTAAACCTATTTCTTAAACAATAACATGTTACTCAACAACACGTTCATTGTTTGTCATTCAACAACTTCTTGGAACTCTGGGCTCTCAACCACCTTCAATATTAATGGCGCACAAGGTGTGATATTTCCTGTGTGGTGTTTTTCACCCCTGCACATCTACAAACTGCCCACCACGCTGAGAAAAAAAGAGTCCACGGCATGACTATAACCCTTTCGCGCATCTAATACGAAGGTCATGCCAAAACACAGCTGGAAGGGCAGAAAAAGACCTCTCTGTCAGCATTGCTTCTTTTGTGCATTGCTTTGAGGGAGACAATAAGAGGGTAGAAATGAGAGCAGGCCAGCAGGCTTAGCTAGCGAGAGGACACAGTTCAGCATCCCCAGTGGAGTCAGCCTTCGGCTAAGCCCTGGCAATCCACTTGACACTTTTTTCCTCCTCGTTTCATCTCCATACAGCTGAGTGTTTTAGAGCTGCTCTCTTCTATGTTTCACTGTAATTCCTACCAAGGTTTAAAAACCTTCTGCTCATGAAACATTCGCTGGGCACACCTCAGCTGTAAAGCTGGACATGTGGGGAAAAAATAAATAAACTGGACAGATCTACATTAAAGTCCCATGTTGTCTGAAGATGTGGAAGTAACTAGGAATCATTCAATACTAAATATTCAAGTTATGTACAAGGGAAGGTCTGGATAAGCATTATTTGTTTCATATACTATTGTGGAACATACACATAGAAATGCATAGTATGCACGCAGGTGCAGTCCAATGTAATTTCCATTTGGTATTAATAGTTTAATAGAAAAACAGTTAAGTTTTTCATTAATTCACTGAGAATGGTTCAATACTACAATGTCTTGTGTTCCAAGGTCACAACTACACTTATTTGTAGATATCTATATATCTTCTCCTGTGTTCACGTGGGTTTTCTGTTTGTCATTCTGGTTTCAACTATCCAAAGAAATACAACACATTTTCATTTAGTGTTGTTTATAACCCTGTTGTGACGCCTTATGCTTCCCAGACAGTACGAGTGCCAGCAAGATCCCAATAGAATAACTACTCCCCTCAAAATTTTTATAGGCTACAAAAAAGTTGTCAGTCGTAATTTTGGCAAAGCAAATATAAAAAGAATGCCAAATAACCTGATTACACCATTATTTGTCATGTAGAAGTCAATAGAGTTTGGTGACATAAACTCAATTCATTGAACACACACAGTAATTGCTTCCTGTGCCCGGTAACAAGATAATGAACAGTTTCTCATTAATGGTGTCTTGATAATCTGTTGAGGAATTGTACTGGGAAACAAATGTGACTCAAGGCAGAAAAGAAGCGTAATTATGATTTGCAGGCCTCAGGGAGAAGGCAAACATTGACTTAGAGCCACCACAGCACAACTTTGTATGCACCTCTGAATCACAGGGTAAAGAGAACATGTGCAAGGAATTTTATTGGTTAAGGGAGGTAAGGCCGAAAAGGGCTAAATCAGAGTCGGACTATGCAGACCACTTTTTTGATTTTTTGATTTAGATACTCAATAGGGATCTCTAAGACAAAGCTAATGAAATGTGTGAAAGAAGAATTCTGAAGGCAGGTTGTAAACTGGGACATATTAGCATATGTAGGCAGACAGATGGAGAAACAGAGCCATATGTTTAATAAGTTAATAGGTTGTGTCTGTATCAGGTCCAGGAGATTCTACACTGTGTGAACCCAGAGAAGCTGCTGGTGCAGCCACAGACACCTATTCATTTCATATGTCAAGCGCTCACTTAACGCATTACCACTGGTCCTTCCTTCACTCAGGGTTTTCAAAAGTGTGTTCCTTCTGCAACCTCTGATTCTCATTATCGCAAGTGCTACAGGTCCAGATATTGTCAGCGTGAGGTCGAGCTTTAGGAGCCGGGTGTGTGCGGTTGGATGGTATCAGGAGAAGAACTATTGTAGTAACCTTGAGTGAGCACCCTCATTTGAACCATACGACTTTATCTTTGTTTTGGCCAAAGGCAGATGCCAGGAAACTTGATAAAACGATTCTTCACTTTGTTCTCCTGACTTGTCCTCCTAACAAACAAACAAATCTGTACACTAACAGAGTCATAACCCCTCTTTCAGAAGATGCTACTTCAGCCTTTACCATAACAACAGAAATCATGACTGTTTGTTGCTCGTTCTTTTCCTCCAGCTTTATTTGAAAGGTGACGCAGCACTACATGGTGCACAATCTCAATCTCAGCTCAACAGTTCCGGAAAACCCAAATGTCTGTGATCCCTTCCATGGGTTTTATGTGCATGTGAATAGACTTTGACTTAGGTCTGCCATCGTCCCTGCCTCCAATGGCCAAGTATGTTTACAAATACGGGGAACCCACCTTTTAAAATGTCCAGAGCAGTTCTTACATTGCCGACTTTTGCAGTTTTGGTTTTCTCGGTGTTTAAAAGCTAAGACAGGCATTTTGCATGATTGCTCTGCAACTCTGAACCAGCAGTTCTGGTGCAGACCACAAATTTATCTTTTTTTTGCTGTGTCATAAATTACATCGCCTGTATTTTGCTCTCACACATCATAAGTGCAACACAAGTAACTCTTCAATCTGGATATGCAATAGGTGAACTTTTTGTGATTCAGGAACACATTATGTATTTTTCACATGTAAATGAATTTTAAAGAAAAGCTCTGTTCATTTTATGAGTAAATCTCCAGGAACATGTCTGTTCAATAGTGGGAAGCTACTCTACTGTTCTTACTAATACATGCCCTGCAATGGACTAATCCTCCTTTGCCATAATAAAACCAAGCAGAGCAATCGCCACTTGTAGATGGCTGATCAAACCATTACAAATGCACAGACATGTTTAAGGGTGGGCTGCAGACAATGGGATTTGAAGGGATTCTTAGACACGAATTTGTATTAGATTTAATCACAAAGCAGATACTATAATATAAAATAATTTAAAGGTTATGCATCTCTGTGCACTGACCTTAGCAGCCCTACCATAAACAGGAACTCTGAATCTCACAAAATACCCTTTTTGGTGAGAGTGTCTTTTCTTCTGATGAAGTACGACCTACAGACATGGATAGCTTTTTGTTTTTCTTTTCTCGCAACTGCTGCGATGACTTTAAATACCGTTCCCCTTCACACATCAAACAAATTTAGCAGTTTTTATGAACAATGCACTTTGGATTTTGCCTCTTTTGAACCCTGTTGACCATCTCATGTTGCATGTTTAAGAGCTGACTGTCACACCTCTTTCAAAGCTGACATATACAGGACTGGTAATTGCTACTCGACTTAATATGATTCACCTGTGTAGCTGCCATTGTCATTTTGATTTTGTTACATCAAAGTTAGAGTCCCTTTTCATGTGGTGCATTCAATATTTCGTCCACCCCTTGCA
Organism: Arapaima gigas; assembly: GCA_900497675.1. Classification (NCBI taxonomy): domain Eukaryota; kingdom Metazoa; phylum Chordata; class Actinopteri; order Osteoglossiformes; family Osteoglossidae; genus Arapaima; species Arapaima gigas. The sequence goes on along the minus strand of UFQX01000201.1, from coordinate 1,248,458 downwards.
CTTCAACGTAGATCTTACAGCAAGTTGCTAAATTTTATTAGTAAATTTTCATAGAGGGGCCTCCTGCCTGCCATTCATGCCATGAATATTAAAGAACAGAGGGAGTTATGGGTCTCCAGCTATTTTCACAGTGAGTCTTGCACACTGATTCCCCGTGTAATACAATTTTCACAAGTGATTTTCAAAACCCACTGAAAAAGTTACCTTTATTTTTATGAACTGTGTATTTCCTATTTGGCCTTGTATGTCATTTAAATTGTGCTTTGTTCACATATTTCAATACATATGCTTCCATCTCAATCACCTTAACATAAAGAGCCATAGTCAGAGGAGAGCTTCGCAAAACAATCTTACTTACCTAAATAGACTACCTAACATGAAAATGTGGAAACATCATGGTTAGTGGATGAACAAAGAAGCAAATTAAGTAATAATAAACAATACTTCCTTCATGAAGAAAAAACTCAAAAATGGAGCTGTTTGTAAGAAGAAAAACAATTCAAAATTATCCATTTTAACTTTCGGCTGAAAGAAAGAGGAGTTCATCCTAAAAACGCAGTTTGAAGAGTATTATTTTATCCAGAATTCTGTTCTACACTGGAATAAGAATTGTTAGCCTTTATTATGGAAGAGTTTTCACTCAAGGACAAATGAAGCGGGACCCCTGGATGCCAAACCCATACCATCGCCCCTGGTTACATGCTGATGCCCTTTGCCTCTTTCAATTACCAAGCAACAGCATGCTGCTCTGAAAGCAAGGCATGGTAGAATCAATTGCAATATATTCCATTAAGCATATAGGTTTTCTTGGACACCCTATCAGAGCTGGGGGGGGGATAAATAAATAAAATAAATAAAATCAGCCTTGTAACCACCCACACGCCAAGTTAAAAATTGTATGAAGGTGAAGCAGCTTCCATTTTCCTTCCCCGTTGTGCTTCTAAAGGGGCTATTTGTTCCCCAAATGGTAATACGTGAAATTTACTAGTGGTTTTGTTATGCAAGCCCATGCCCCGAGTTGCTCATTCACCCAACTAATCTCCCCCTCCAGCAGCCCACCCCTGGCTCCCGGACAGTCCCCAGCCAGGATTTCCTGCCAACTGAGGGGTGAGCTGTCTTTGTACAGATAACACACAGAATATTCATTCTCTCTCTAATTCTGACACCACTGTAATAGCTGCTCAAGACGAGCAAACAGTTAAGTGTGAGAAACTAATGAGGTCCGCAGAGTAAAACCAGTGTCACGGCAACCTCTATTTAGATTCCATTATTTGGTCTGTGGGCTTATTAATCTGCAGCAGGAGGTATGGCATTCATAATACTACGAGTACAATGGATCACCCCTTGGGTGTCCGAATGCTTCGTATCAAGACTGTAGGATGTTTGCTCGCTTATTGAGAGCTTTGTCGTGTTTTTGAACATTGTGTGAATCATATCTTTCCTAGCAACATTTTTTTTGCACACAGTGATCAGTACACATTTAGGCAAAATTTTTAATGAAACCTATTTGCTGTTGAAGGGCAGGAGCATGACTCTACCTGCTTCTGTAAGAAATTATTCAGTAATAATCCTTACAGAGCAAAACAGTCAGGAAGAAAATCCTAGCTTCATATTCATGAAGCGCACATTTACACGGTTAATTTGTCAGAAATTGAAGGAAATGCACTGACTTAAAACTATGGAATAAAACTGAACCAAATTAGACTGGGAGCTGACCAACCCTAAAGCACAATGAAAACAACCACAGAAGCAAACGGAACAGGAAAAAATCTAAACAAGCTTTAAAACAGGAAAATGGCATAAAAATGGCTTTCAGGGAAGCAGGGCAACAGCTGTTAGCAGAGACGGATGAGCGAAAGTGACAGGCAGGTGTAGTGCTACTGAGTGTCTGGAGAGCCGAGGTCCAGGCTTGTTTTACATGCATGCAGCGAGCGTCCAACTGCTCCCTGGTCTGAGCCTTTATAGGTGAATTTACAGCTCACCTTGGAAACTTAACATCGAGATAATTCACTGGGTCTTTCTGGTGTGATGCATTCTGAGGGGCCGCTGCAAACACCTGTGCTGCATGCAAATGCAAAAACTCAGGCCGAACGGATTAACATCTTCCATCCAAAGGAAAAATACAACAAGTCCTGGTGGTGAAGGCAAAAAAACTGAATACAAGCTTTAAGAAATGCTACAACCTGTAGCCGTACTATTTGGTACTGACCTTTTCAAACTGTTTGGGATTAGTACTGTTGGCAGCAGGTTGGCATAATGGGCCGTTTTTTCCAACTAAATGGTAAAGGTCAAACTTCCTTCTCCTGGACTTGGAGAACTTCTACCGCTTTTCCCTCAAACAATTTCCATTCAGACAGAATACATTAATACAAACTATATAATGCATTATGCATGCTGCTCACTTTCTAGAGAAACGTGATGCTGACAGTGAACTAAAATGTTTACAAGTGATAATTAAACTCTCCTGACCATCAGCTGGTTCATAAAGCAGTCCCAAAGTAGACCACAGTTATCTACAGGGGACACAACGATAGCTTGAAATCCCAAACCCAAGCGAATAAAATAGCTTAACATTTACTCCCAGGTCCATTGGAAAAAAACTTTTCTCTTAAAATACTTTCTGGTGATGGGAAAGATTTTGATGTAGTTTTTAAAATACTTATAACAATTATACTTGACCTCAGGTTTTCAGGAGAGCAAAAAATTGTGAGCCAATTGTGAGGTTGTGTAAATAGGGGGAGGGACAGTGGCGCAACAAGTAGTGCTGACAGCCCTCACAGCACCTGGGCATAAGTACCAGCCTGGCTCAGCCTTTGTGGACTCTGCATGTTCTCCCTGTGTGTGTAGGTTTCCTCTGGATGTTCCAGTTTCCTTCACCATCCAAAGCCAAAGACACGTGTGTGGCCACACTGCAATGGACTGGCGTCCCATCCAGGGGTAGTTTCATAGCCTAGTGCCCAATGATGCCAGGATAGGCTCTGGACCACTACAGTTGTGACCTTTGTTGTGATTATTATTATTATTATTATTATTATTATTATTAGTGGCAGTAGTAGTAGCAGTGGTGGTGGCTTTAAGATCAAGCTGTTCACCATCATCTGAAATGGTTTAGGCAGTGACCTCTCTACAAACACTACAGGATGAACCCAACAACTTCAGGATGCGATGGATTGGTTCATTCAATTACTTCATTTATGAACTTGTTCTTCTACTTAACTTTTGTAAACACCACACAGCAAGAAACTTTGCTATAAGAACAAAAAATCTTATAGCAAACATTTTTTATTAGCAAAATAATAAAGGTGAATGTTCAGAGTCTAATGTCATCAGAGAAAATCATTGTCTTTTATTAGTTTCTGGCATTTCCCTTGTGTCAGACCTCTCTTGCGTATTTTGTCTTTTATGAAATTCTGTACTTTCTGTTGCCTTTGTCTTTCCCTCTCAGGTATCAGCCAAGTGTAGCCAGCAGTGATGCAAGAATGAATCCAATAATGGGCAGGACTTACATCAGCTGTCAGTCATTCAGGGATTTCAGCGTCAAAATGACACTGCTTTGACGTTTAAGTTGTGAAACAGACGGACATCACTGGCCAGGTTCACAAACGACTGTTATGACCTTGACTGCCCTGCAGCAAGAATAACTAAATAAGAATCACACTTAAGACACAAAATAATAGAAAGGAAATAAAATGTCTGCCTTAAGCTGTAATAAGCATGAAAAAACCCTTAATATTTGAGTAAATTAGTGCAGATATAAAACAAATGGATGGTGGTCCAGAATAAAATCAATTTAATAGTTACATCAAAAAAAGATTTATGACAATCTGTTGCTGCATGTGTTCCGGCGTTCACTGAGCAGAAATTGGCAAAGGATTAAACAGTGTTATTAATGTTTCTAAGAGAATATGTTTCCAGTCAAAATGTGTCATCTTTACATCAGTGGAGAAGCTTGGGCATGCTGCCAGGAAATTGTAAAAAGTTAGAAAATGTTGGCATATGATGTGAGATATTCACATTCATGCTGACACCTCTGCACTAGATATATGAATTATTGTAGAACAGTTCAGTGTAAGAACAAGTTGATATGGTCTCAGAAGGCAGTCATTGAGAAATGTTTTATAAACGAGATAAAAAGGAAATTTAATTATTAGTTTATCATAAAATCCCAAATAAGTGTGCAGTATCCTCAAAAACTGTGCACAGTGTTATCCGTGACAAGGTGCAATGAAATAATGCAGAGACTGAAAACGTGGCACAGCAGGTAGCACTGGTGTTTGCGTTCAGATGTAGGTTTGAATAAGCCTCACTGTCTGTGGAGTTTTCACGTTCTCCTCCTGGGGCTCTGGTTTCCTCTCACACTCCAAAGACAGTTGTTTCAGGTGGACTAGAGGCCTTAGTGGAAAATTGCCCTTAGTGTGTATATGTGAGCCGACCCTTATAAGTGTGTGTGGCTGTGCTGTGCTGGCCTGCTGTCCTGCCCAGCGTGTACGCCAGCTCACACACTATGCTTCTGGAGAGCCAGTGCCTGAAAATGGATGTGTCAACAAGGGACACATATACCAGTACAGATGGTGCCGCTTCTGAATGACCCCAGCATGTATCCCCCATTGTTTCAGTTTGACTCATGAACAAAACTTAATTTGATAATAAAATCTTAATAAGAAGGATACTTGCCAAGCTTAGTAATGCTGCGTTACATAATGTGCATGTTTAGAGCAATTACTGCATAGCTGCAGTCACTAAGAAGGGACACGAATTATGTCACATGTAATGACTTGTCAAACTGAATGCAGAGTATGTAAATATGGAGATGAAAAGCTAATTCAACATTTTTCCTATGCGCTGACATTTCCGTCGAAAAGCAATGCATGCCTTGTATAGTAAATGATTAAACACACCTCTTCAGTTTTTAGGCCCCTGCATATCGTTTGCTTGATTTCCAGTGCAGATTCTGGAAAATTCTCACAGGCACAAACTAGATACGTGTGTGGTAAATTATTTATACTGACTTGAATAATTAATGGAGAGACCAAATCCAAGTTGCTAACAAATACAGCAAATAATCATGCCTCTTTTATAATATGATATTTTTTATTATTACCAATTCGTGTAATTTGCCAAAATAGAGAAAAGTGTTCACACGTCTCCTATTTTAGTTTTTCACTGGTTAATTAAAAAAAATTTTAAATTAAAGTGCAATTCACAAGTTTCTTAGAACTTAAATGAACCAGTGCTGTAATTCATTGACACCATATATCATTCATACTGGAGGTGCTCAATAACATGCTGAAAAACATAACAGAATACGTCCTAATTCAGAACTCAAAAATTACAAAAAAATTGTCATTTTATTATTTTTATTAAGACTATAAATTCATAATATTGAAGAACACTGTATTTGGGTCAAATTATTATTCCCATTGTCTTTCTCTTTCCAGTAGGTTCCAGTAATTTATTTAGCTATAATTTAGCTTCAGTCATTCTGAATTTGTAATGTTACTTCTGCCTAAATAATATGCCAGGATTGTACAATGACCTGGTAGATGGGTCAAGTGGAAGATGGGATTCCACCATTCACTGACATCATTGCTATAACTGGAAAACAGTGATATGCACTAAAAGTTTTAGAGCTCCTACAATACTTCCTGGGAGCAAGAGAATAAAACACTGAGATATTTATGTATAAATATGTGATGTACGCACTGCAAATTGCTTTGGATGTTTGTTAGGCAAATAAATAATGTAATATTTGACTTACAAGACTCTTTGATCACATTATAAATCCTGTCAGAACCCATCAGTCTCCGATCCACCTGACCTCTAAACAGCTATCCTTTGATCTGTGAAATTCAACATGGGGGGAAATCAAATATTCACAAAGGAACAAACATAAATATATAAAATCTTCATACGTTTCCAATAAAACAAGTTTTAGCAAAACACGGGAGCATCGTGACACAACCTCATCCATCCATTTGTAACGCATGCCTGCTTAGCAATATGAGATGACAATTCCGAGCTGTAGACCTGCAGATGCTGCCGTCCTGAAACCAGAACTATTGATTGGCCAGCGGGCACAAAGCAGCCAGAGAAACACACAGACACACAGAGATAAAAAATCCATAGAAAAAAAAGTCCTCCAACAGGCACTGGAAAAAAAAAGTGTCTGTTGCTGGCTTGAAATGCCAAAGCCAGGTGAATAAAATATCTTAATGTCCTAAATGTTTACTCCCTGCTGTTCATTTTACTTCATTAACAACATGGTTGGCAGAATCCTTGTTTGACTGTACTGTGCCTGTTGAAACACTTGGGCCGTACAGTACGACGAAATGTTATGCTAATGCCATATTTGCTCATGTGACCCCATACTGGTAGCACCATTCTCCAGCTTCCAGCATCGGCATACTAATGAGACAGGTGGTCTCCTCTGGAGAGAGGGTTCTCTACTCCCTAATTATACACTCCAAAATCTGGGTGGAAAAGAGCCATGACTAAACAGCAGGATCGTACCACTCAGGCAATTAAGCCCAACCGCCCGAACGTGCAAAACAATGACAGGCGACACTTGGACAATCCCATGTTCGCTGGGGAGGACGCTGCCGCGTTGCAGAAACAATCAAGTGTGCTAAACTGTACAAACACTCAAGACCAAGTCATTTGCAAGCTGCTGGAGCCAATTGTGAATATTCCCCAGGAGTCCACAAACCTCACAACTGCGCTGCCTTTATGATCTTTGTGTGCCAAGATGGCAGCTAAAATGCAAACTGTGCAATGCTGCCACGCACAGCTGATATGATACTTCATGCTGGACGTCTTCATTAACAACAACAGTGAAACCTTGAGAAACAAGTGCTCTAAATTCAACTTTTTGATACGCTAAGTGAGAGGCAACATTGCCCTGACTGCTGAGGGTAGATCCTATTTCGTATAAAGGCAAACATCACGGTACAGTGGTATGGTACGGGGTAGAAGCAGAGGTTGCACTCATTTGACTCATTAATTATGATGTTATGGCGTTTTCATCTATATTTTTTCTCCAAAGAGACGCACAACTCAGAGGAAACAACAGTACAGCTGTTTGGAGATCATGAGAGAAGTAGGCCAGTAAGACACAATCCTTAAGACCCTTTTAGGTTGCTGGAAGGATTTGGCAGTTGTGAAGGAGAGAGGGAGCTCATTCCTCCATATCAGAGCCAAAATCCAGAACATACCGGCGTTCAGTTTTGGACATATTGCGACGTGGACTGCCAAACAGACAGGTGGAGGAGTGCAGTACTCTTAGTGAGGTGAATGGAAAGATTAGGCCCTATACAAATTGGGCTGCTTGTACTTTGAGTGTGTTTTAGCGTGTAAACAGAGTATTAAACTTTATTCTGGCAGCCACAGGGAGCCAATGGAGAGAGTTGAGGGGGGAGATGCATGTGACTCATTACAGATCTCAGAACAGCACTTAATCCTTGCAATAATAAGAAAGAAGTCACATTAAATGACAGAAAACCACAGTGGGCTTAGCTACACATATAAATAAACACTGTATTTAACTTATTTCCTGGTGTGAAATCATTTGTTCCCCACTGATGATGGTCTTGAAGTGCAGGAGCACATTGCCTCTTTGCATCGGTCTATTAAAAAACAAAACCCCACAACTTCTGGTGCTGGTTGTAGAAAGTGAGACATTTCTGAACAGTGCAGAGTGGCCCCAGTCTCAAAGGACCCATGTCGTCCGATGCCATACAGCCAAAGTGACACATTCCCAACATCTTCGCTGTACAGACTGTATTCCTTATTTTTATTCATGTAGCTGGAAGGCTGTAAATGCTGGCAGAAAAGCACATACAAACATTCACTCAGGTAGGAGAAAATGAGTCTGTGATGGTTGTGATCCTCAAAATGACAACTCAAGAAGCATTGCAGTGTGCAACCGGTGATTTAGGGAACATAGATGTACCTTCATTAAGTGTTTTTACGAGATAAGCGTCGCAGGAAATGCTCCGACTGCAGGTTTGCAGGAGTAGTATCAGGGTACGCCACGGAGGAAAGCACTGATACTGCTTACAGGAAAGATTCAGATCCACTACAGCTTAGACACACTGTCTTTTCAGCTGCCAAACGCTGCTTTCTCTCTGTTCATCTTTCAGTAGCCCCCCCATAATCTCTTTAGATTCACTGCATCATACATTTTACATAATGTTAAAGCTTTTATTCATTTTTACACTGATAACATTTTCTGCCATGTACACATCATAAAATCATTGCATTTATTTAACCGACTCTTTTCTCCAAAGTATAGTAAGTTACACAACTGAGTAGCTTTTAATGTATCAGTTCAAGGAGACCTGGGATTCGACCCCAGTTTCTGCGACTGTAAGGCTGCAGCTCTAAGCACTGAATGCACACACGTTATGTGTACCTTAACCATTGGAACAGTAAAGCAAAATTGGTTATTTTTGATGCATTCTCATTTTTAATTTCAGCAAAAAAGATTTTTGTGAAGTGAAATGCAACATCTCATTTTTTAATTTGTTTTTTCATACAGGTGAAAACATGTTAGAATAATGTCATTTGTTGTGTTTAGTCCCCCAGTTTTAAGGTAACGGAACAGATGTGTGACAGGTGTTTCTAATGACTCGTGTACCATGTTCTCTTAACTTTGTACACATAAAAGACCCGTGAATGTGTAGAACTAGTTGTAGCCATTGGAGTTTTTTTTAGTTTACTTTAGAGAGAGAGAAACTACGGAAGTGAACAATTTGCCAGAACCAGGTTGTCCATGGAAGGCCACAGTAACTGACAGCAGAAAAATCATTACAGCTTCAAAAGGTAAACCTCAAAATAACAAGTAAGGAAATTGCAGACAATCTGCGGAGTGCGGGGTGAACGTGTCACAATTCACCATTCACAGAAAACCGAGAGCAGAAATACAGAAGCTGCACTGCAAAATGTAAACCTGTCATTAGCACCAAGAACAGAAAGGCCTGGCTGAGATTTGCCAAAAAGAAAATGCATTAAAAAACCTGCAGAGTTTAGGAAAAAAGTCTTGTATACAGATGAGGTGAAGATGAACCTTTGCTAAAATGATGTAGAGAGATAAGCATGGAAAAAAAGAAACTCATGATCTCATGATCCCTGGCACACCATGTTGTCTGTGAAACATGGAGGAGGCAGTGTCATGGTTGGGGCATGTCTGGCTGCCTCTGGAACTGCCTCTGGAACTGCCTCACTGCTCTTTGATTATGTAAGTGATGATAGTAGCAGCACAACTTCTGAAGTGTACAGAAACAACTTGTCTCCAATTTCCAGCACATGCACCAGTGTGACAGATATATATCCTGGTTGCACAGACAATAGGAAGCAGCTGCAGATTCCCTGCCAAGCTGGCAAGGATAATTTGTGTATGTGGAGGTGGGGGTCTTGAGAATGTACACTAAACGCTCCTTTCGCACTGGGTCAACTATTGCAACAACTTTGCGCGATCATGTTTCGCTGCAAAGTTAAATCGCCCAATTCCTAGGACAGCACCTCCACTGGCAATCTGTTATTTTCTGGTGTGTGGATGGGGCCTGGCTAGTGGCTATCAACCATGACCTTCCCCCAGAGAGCTAATCCACGAGCTTTCATCTGCTCTCTTCTCTGTACTGCGCTGATCAGTCAGCAGATAAACTGTGCTTGTTATGCAATCTGCCTACATTTACTATAAATGAATACTACATGTGTCTTCCAAGAGAAAATATTGTGTTTATAATATATTCACACTGTCTGAGTTGTGCTCCCATGTGTCTCCCCTCCTTCTCTCTCTCTCATTGGCTCCCTGTAGCTGCTCATAACAAGTTCAACACTCTGGTTATGGCCTACAAGTCTATCGATGAATCTGCTTCTAGGCATCTGCAGGACCCTATCGCTAGTTCTGCTCCAGTCAGAATGCTACACTTCTCCACCTCAAGCTGCTTGGTGGTCCACGCACAAGGGGTCCAAAATCAAAAGCCTGAAGGTTCTTGCTTTTGGCTTCAATGGGTTACAATGAGCTCTATTTCACTCCAAACTGCTAGATGCCTCTCAACATTCAAGAAGGGTCTCAAAACACATCTCTTTCAGACTTCACTCCTGACTTTCTGTCTGCTTTCCACGTTATCTGAAAATCTACTCAATTCGTCTCAATTCTATGTGTAGCTACTAGTCTACTGTATGCCAGCAAAAACAGTGGTATTGAACTAGGTGGCTGCACTTAGAGAATCATGTGTCTTTATCTGCCCGTATCTGTCACCTGGGAGAGGACAAAAATCTTCTGAATGAATACATATTTAAAAAAAAAATACAACATAAAAAAGTTGAATGACAAACATGACCACAGCAAGTCACAGTAACGTGATCCAATGTAAGGCAGGAGCTACAGTGATGGAACGTTGCTGCAATTGCCTAAAAAAGGAGCTCAGAAGAAAGTTTCAAACATTAGAGAAGGGGAAAATAACAAAATTGGCAAGTTAGGCAACATGTCTTCTAAAGAATGTAAAATTGCTTGTTTTACAAAGTTTAACAATCTTCATTATTTTTCTTTGTATCACAATTGATCTAATAATTACAGACTACTAAAATTTATGACATTAAAATAAGATGCACAACTGTCACTACCTAAACCATCATCTGGAGACAGTGCAGATAAAGTTTGTCTTGAACAAAAGCAATTTTGTCCAGAGCCAGCAATCCTTTCTGCTCATTTAACTGCAAGCTCATAATGAGCATCTGACATTAATTCAGTCTGCACTTGTTCATCAGTCCTTTTTGACCAGTTCCACATATCAATCTCATGGTGCACATGAAACTCTATTGACCCAGAAACATGGCAGCAATGCTTTATGAAAATCAATAGCAGCAATGTAACAGAATGCCAATATAGAACTATTCACTTCTAACTAGTACAGAAGTCATGAGGGCAGTTTTGTTTACCTCTGTGTCAAACAAATTATGCCTCACATTTTCCTAAAAACACATTAATACATTCAAAATAAGTAAACTTTGACCTTGGCGAAAGTAATGCTGCATTGTACTGCTAGTTGTCTCTGCATAGCTTACAGATATTGTACATGGTAAAAGAAGTGAATTTAAACAAAACAATAAACCATTCACAATGCATTTCCATGCAATAATCATTCTTCACTTCCACCTAAAACAGTACAAAAGTGCACTGCCCCTAAAGACTATATGTTGGCATGCATTATAAAGCACACTAAGAATATATATTTTTTACCTGTATTCCTCTTGGGTGAAAACTGGAATTACTGAAGGCTGAAGAACAGTTATTTCGACAAGGGTCCTATTGCGTTTGACAGGTTCTCCATCATCATATGCAATAACAACCAGCTGTAGGGGGAAAATGTTGAAAATAAAATTAGACAAAACATTTACCCCAAGGGCAAAAACAGCAGGGTAAATAAAAATTATGTTGCACAGAGTGCCTGAAAATCTTCGATTTCTATGACTAATTATTACCGTAGTGAAACATATTGCCTCCCACATTGCACTGTATTTTAGACAGTCATTACAGAACAATTTCAGTAATTTTAAAAATCATTTTCTGACAAAAGTTTAGCAAAGCAAATGGAAGCACTAAAACCGACTTCACACTAACAGCTTGGCGTTTATTTGCTCAGTGAAACAGCTTCTGCTCTTACTTACCAGCAATATAGTAAGTACTATAGTACAATATATACTTAAGGAGCAGGTTTGCAAGGAGAACACGACAGCTTTATCAGTATGGTGTTTCCACAAAGGAGCTCATTAACTGTGTGCGTCAGCTTAAAGATTATCATTGAATTTCCTTAAATGGTATTAAACTTAGTATTCAAGACCTTAAACATGGCAGATTTTATGCACACATACATGTCAGAATACATACAGTACAGTATATGATATACTTACTCTGAATGTTGTACTGGGCTGTTCATTGAGATTAACCCTGGTGACCACATTGCCCGAGTCTTCATCGACTTCAAAAATGCTGCCGCTGTAGGGGAACTGGTCAGAATCCACTTTGTACCTAACTCGACTTGCAAGAGTGCCCTGGGAAACGGAGCAGAGGTCAGGAGGTGACGAGAAGCTGTGAATATGTGCACACACCTTCACTTGGCCCTTTCGTACAGCATTACCATATCATGTACCATGTAGATATGGGCCAACAAGGAATGCTCTTTAAATTAAAAGAAAAACTGCAAGCTCTACTGCAAACAATTGTAAGGCTTTGTGAACCAACTGTTGTATTAACTTTACAAAACCAAGTAAGTAACTTGTATAACATTAACTCGTTGGATTACGTTTAAAGCCTTTATTTTTTTAGTGGGAAGCTATTTGCCCTAAGTCACTCCATCACTCCACACTTCCATCAGGTGTGTGTGTGTGTGTGTGTGTGTGTGTGGGTGGGTGCATCAATGGCCATTGACTTAAGATGACGTGGTGCCGTTCTACTTAAAGTGGAAGCTGATTGCATTTGAAGCAGTGGAAACCGCACACTTGACTATTTTCGACATCATTTAGAAGGAAAGCACCAGTGTATGGGTGAGCGGAGAAGCTTTACTGCATGTTATTGAGACTGCTATAAATCTAGTTCTCAAGGTGTAGAAACAGGGGCCACCGGTGCTCAGAGGACCCTGGAGATGCCAACTAAAGAAAGTGAAATCTGTCATTCAACAACATAAACACCGTGGTTCAATGCTTCCTCCTTCAAAGGTGTCTGTGTGAAATCCCTCCAATAAACGACTCCCTGTTTTATCACACTTTCAATCATCTTTTAATGAAATGCTAAAAATGATTTGCTATTTAGGAAATATGAAGGAAAAAATATCCTTGTTGTAACTACGCATTTTTACAGATCATTTATTTCTTTGTCTGAATATAACTGCCTGAATATGGAATATAATCGAGATGTATGAAGTTTGAATTAGCATATTCACATATTTTACTGTTTCTATGGTAAAGTAGTAAAATACATACATAGTATATCTATCTCCAGGTGCTCTGGTTACCAGCCACAGTACAAAGACATACGTTTCAAATTAATTGTTTATTCTACATTACACTCAGTGCGTGCATGTGTGCATGCATGTGTGTGTGTGTTTGTGAGAGAGAGAGAGCGCAAGAGAGAGAGAGAGATTGTATGTATGCATGCATACATGACCACCCTGCTGTGGAGCTGGAATCCCTTCCAGGGTGCAGTTTCACAGCCTAGGCTGCACACCAAAATCATCTGCACCAGGATATAGCGCTTATGGATAATGGAAAGATAACTGTATGGATGGATGGAAGTATAATTTCTAGTTTCTATGGTAGCATATTAGAGTAGGTACACAGAATATCTAACTCCAGTTGTTAGATATACCGATTTCCTCCCACAATCCAGTGATGTGTGTTTTAGGTGAGGTACTAAGATAAATTGCACTTTTTCTGTTTTTCTGTGTGTGTGTGTGTGTGTGAGTGTGAGAGAGAGAGAGAGAGAGAGAGAGAGAGAGAGAGAGCGAGAGAGAGAAAATTCCCTTTGACACCCTAGTATCCCATCTGAGGCGTACCATACCTCCCAGTTTTTCCAGGATAGGCTCTGAACCACAGTGATTTTGGACAAGCAGTTATTGTTAATAGATGGACAAACATGAATAAATGTGCACTGCAAAGAACAACAACATAGCAGATGCACATTTTCGCATGCTAGTTTTTTGCTTCATGTGAGGAAACACACAGCACCTATTAAATTTAGGTTATGTAACAAACTGTGATGAGTTTTTTTAGACCAAAGCAGCAGACCCCTGTTGTACTGTCATCTTCCCACACTCCTCTATACAACATAGCTATTGTACTACTGGCCCGGAGGGCTGTGGCTGAACATTGACGCTCCAAGTGAGCCGCCCACACCATGGGAACCTTAACTGGTCTAATGGTTAACTGGTGTACTGCATGACCAGAGGGAAAGGTTGCTTATACCAGGCATGGAATGGGGTTAAAGAGTTGACCTTGAAAGATCCCTCATATTATGCACAGCAACCTCCGCTGAACTTCACTCCAAGAACATGCTGGAGCAGAACTTAGAAGGGCGGGGGTTATACCCCCTGACTGCAGCTGAAAACTGCACCAATGCAAAGTGTGCAAGGGGCACAGGGCTTAGGTCGGTCATAAGTGACTTACAGACCAATGATGATCGCTGGTGCAGATGCCGACCCTGTGGCTGCAGTCCGTGACAGACCACTTCTAGAAATTACACTTAACAGAGGCCCAGAGTGTTAGAGTGCCCCCCCTCCAGGGTATATTGTTTTATACCTCCACTTTACACTGCCAATAATGACTTATTATTGCACCGCCACTTTACAGAATTCTGCTAATTGCATATCACATTTGAAACATTATTAGGTAAGATGAAAAATTAGAGCAGTAATTGCGCTCTTGATACTGAAAGCCCAGCAGAGTGCCATTATATTTACTTTATTAACACATGCCCCTCTTCATTGTCGCGAAAAATTTACAACACCACTTTAAGCCGAACAATAATAGACAACAAACACGCCAAATGATTATGGCTGCAAATTCGTAATGTTGAGTTCATTGTTGGTAGCAGTACACTCAACAATGTACAATTTCAGCAAGATTCGCATAAGATAACAGTTGATGGGATTGTGGAAGCCATCTGAAGCTGAAAGTTTAAATTTAAATTAAAAAAAAAAACTAAATCTCAAAAAATCTCAGAATAAGAGGGTAAAACAAAAACAAATCTGTTATTGCTAACCGCTTAATCCTAGTCAGGGCCACGGCAGATTCACAGGATGCTATGCTATGAAACAACCCCAAATGGGATTCCACTCTATTGCAGGGTGGCAAGAGAGACACAGTCACCTACTCTAAGGTCAGTTTAGACAGACAAATCAACCTGAAACACCTGTCATTGGACTCTGAAAGGAAACCCACACCAACACGGGGAGAACATGCAAACTGCACCAGACTAAGCAGGATTTGAACTCACACCCAACCAATCTAGGCAGCAGCACTATTCGCTGAGCTACCATGCTACCCTAAAACACGATTCTTAAATGCAATAAAAATTCAGTGTCCTTGTGTCAATGGCAATTCATCCCTTTTCAATGCAAATCTAAGTAGTTTGTCAGAAGGGAATGATACCTTATTCAGCTCTCCTTGTAATATACAAAGTTAAGCAGGTCAGGTCTCAATAGCTGCCATTTAGTATCATTCTGTTTGATTTTTACTTCATTACCACTGTCCCCTTTCACACAAGGCTTCAGCCTTGCATTCAAGCGATCTCCCTGTCTCTATAGAGCTGTTTTGACAGGGACTACACTCCTCGACAAAGAAGGAACACAATAAATAGTAGTGTACATTTAGCCTGAGCTGAAGAGTAACAGCTACACATTTGTTTACTTTTTAGGCCTGTGCGTGTTAACCTTGGTGTGCCATGAGTCAGATCACTACTGACTGACAGCCTGTGTCCCTGGGAGAGCTGCAGCAGCCATGCTGGGCTCATGCTGTAAAACTAACTGATGGGCAGTTCAGTGATGGGGGGTGGCAGCGAGGGGCTCGTGAGAGCACAGCTGCCTGAGAGACTCCCGCACTGTGTGAGGACCTCATCCCCCACCCGTCACACTGCTACTGGGAGGAGCTGGCGTCACCTGTGTACTAAATTTATAATGGGAACGGTGGCTGGCATGAGAGGGGATGAGGTTTGTGTTTTGAGTCGGGAAGGGCGCCAAGCAGCGGTGTCGGAGAGTCATTCATCTCTCTGCTCCACCTCTGCAGCGTGTGCCACCTCCGTTGTCTCCAAACTCCTTCACATACCCCCATGCCGGGAGATATCAGAGCATCACAGCTTGCCTGTACAACCTCTGGGTCAAACTGGGTTGTGAGTACCATCTCAGATGTTTCCTCTCTGCCCTGGTCTCCAGCAGTTCACTCTTATTCTGCATCGTGCTTCAATAAAATGACAGCAGCTTAGCTCTGGTGCATGTCCAGTAGTGTCATCTCTCCACCTTCCAAAATCTACAGAAAAAAACCTCTCTCTGCCTTGCAAATGCCTAGAATTATTTCATGTGGTTGCTGTACTTTGAGAAATACCTGGTGTAGTTCATTGGAGAAAAAAAAAACATACTTTGGAGGGGATTTAATTCTTTTCAAGAAGGTGGTTTGTCTAGCCATGCTTTTGACAGATGTTAAACAAAGGTCCTGAGATCACTTTTTAAGACCAGTGCTTAAGTTTCACATGTCCTGTTCCTTGAGGGCTAACAGCTATTGTATCCCTGCAGGAAACAGGGGAAACTTTCAAAATGCACTGTGGTGTGTGTGTGTATGTGCATGAGTATGTGGCTGGGAGATTGCTTTTGAGCTGTAAAACTACTCATGTGTGCCATGAAATTCATGTAAGGACACAGACAAATCAAATTACCTCAGGGAAGAATCCAATTATTCTACTAATGAACTGCTGCATTCAGTCAAACATTGGTAAGCGCACTTTAGAAGTAACCGGACCATTACTGAAAAATGAGCTACCTTAGCTCGCTGCTGGATCAAGCACACATTCACACCCGTAAAAAGGAGCAAAACATCGCTATATTAGCATCACACCGGTACCATGCAGGACTCAAGCGCTTAATATGCTAAACGGCCACTCTCAGACCTATTGTCGTTTTTTTTTTTCTCCTAATGGAATTTAAAGGAGCACTTAAAACCAGCTAGGAATATACAGTATATACAATTCACATTTGAAATGTATTGATACAGAAAAGGACAGCTAAATTATGCATATTTTCATCTATTATCAATGACTACTTATCCAATTCTGGGTTGCGTTGATCCAGAGGCTATTCATGGAAGCCTAGTTTATCATTGGAGAGTCCCCCCCCTCTCTCATACACACCTAGGTGAATCACATGTTTTTGGACTTTGAGAGGAAACCGGAGCACTCAGAAGAAATGCTTTTGAGGACATGCAGAATCCACAGAGAGATTCGAATCCAAATTCCAATTCCAAAGCCCAATAGTGCACCCTGCTCCAACATAATGCCACCATGCAGCCCATTTATAATGTTAAAATTGTTCTAAAATTGGTATTTTGATTAAAAAAGGAAAATATTAAATTGTTAAAGTATTAATTGGTGAAGTATTTGTTTAAAACCAAAAGGAGGAGAAACAATAATAATTTTGGTTTCCACTTTTGTGTAGTACATCACACTGTCAATCCGAGCAGTGGGACCCAACATCCGAGCCGCATGTTGACAAATATGAGGCTGTCATTTCTACTTACTGGTGGGTCCTGATCTTCAGCGAGGACAGTTGTGACGACCGTTCCCTTGACGGCATTCGGCGCTACCATTCCGTGGTACAGATCTTGACTGAACACGGGGGAATAGTCATTCATATCCTGTAAAACACAGTTCTGACATCAGAATGGAAGCCCAACGGGATCAGGGACAAAATTCACATACTGCTTGTCGACATGAACTCCTTCTCTTTTCCTCTTACAGAAGCAATTTATAATTGTTTGCCTCTGGTAGTGGAGATCCAATTAGCACCATGGCAAAGCACTAAACAGAAGTGGCATATATTCAATAGCACATCATGCAAACCATTAAGGATGCAGCAAGTTGACATGTTTGGGGACAAAGGCATTTTGCCTCAAGGATGAGGTACACAGCTTGCAGGAATGCTTTTTCTACAAAGAGTATTGCTGGACTTTGATGAGACACCCTCATTGTGACACTGACTGGATCTTTTCTTTTCAGGTCTGTCTCACATTCTTTGACATGTCCAACACTTATCAGATCAACCTGTGTCGCCTACTTTATTGCGCATCCTGCTTACTTTGGCACAGTCAGATGGAAAGATACTTCCATCAACACTCAAGGACATTATTAATGTCCTTCTTTTATATAAGAATAACTAACATATGGTCCGCATCCCTGTCAGTCATCATTGCATTTTTTGAAATGGAAAGTATGTGGTTTATTTTTAATATGTGGCAAGGAAATGCATAGTGCTGTAATGGTCAATCCTGAAAGCTGCCTCCACAAATAATGTGGCTGACTCAAGTGTTTAACGGACTTCCGCTAGAAAAGCTACCATTCAACATGCATTGCCAATTTAATCATCTTTTTGTAATTTCATAGTGCTACATCACCACCAGTGATAAATGCTTTAACCTTTGTACTGTATACATTTGTAATTTTTGGCATATACATTCCATCTCTATTGTGACCCTGTTCAGATCTGTTGTTAAATAAAATAAAAAACCTTTTTTGTGAAAGAGAATCCATTATTCCCCTTGTTAACTGTAAAAACCAGGAATAGGACCAATTATGCATAGCGCACAGCAGATGGAAACAGCCATATTTCACCAAAGAGGCATTGTCTTCCTCTGAACAGCCAAACCATCACACCTCCTCCACACTGTGGCATATTCATTATCCGAAAAATACATAAAAGGGTCTAACTACACTGGGGAGGACTTGCACTGCTGCACCGAGCGAGCTGGGTTCACGGAAAGAGCCGATTCAGAGCAGCAGAGAATAAGCTTCCACGACAGTTGTGTTCTGAGGGCCCCGCAAGGCTCACACACAGCAGCTGCGGAATACAAATCCGGAACCCTGCTCCGGCCATTCATCTCAGAGGACAGACGCGGTGTTTGCATTCATTTGGTGGCGTGCATTGCCAAGTCCAAGGAGAGGGCATCAGAGCTGAGATGCCCAAATTAAAGACCCACCTAAAGACCAGCCTTTTCCAAGATGTCCTTGGGCGAGCTTTTGCCTACTTCAGATAAAAGTTTTTAAAATGCATTTGTTTTTTAGACTTTTATCCAGTATTTTACACTTTTATAACGGCAATTTACTGAAGCAATTAAAGTTATGCACTGGCAGATAGGCTCTATAGCACAATCGCCCCCTTGGACTTGAACCAACATCCTTGAGTTTATAAACCTGAGCTCTTTCACCAATATACTGCCCATATTCCGTTTGATATAGACTACATGTGCGTAAGAGACTTTCTGTGGGAAAACTAATGTTTAAATAGGACCACAAAGCAAAATGAAATGCACACAAAAGCACAAAGCCATTCGTATTAGAACCACAGCTTTCCCATTAACACAAAGAGGTTCCGGAGGATAATTCTGACGTCACTAAGATGCTCCAAATTCTCCATGCATCAACCAACTTCATTTTCACTCTGGACATGGCAACCCATTTCTCCAGAGTCTAATTATGAATTGTCTCTGTCACAGATGGACTCAGCCTGTCTGCATGGACATTAGCTGTGGACTGGCTATCTTTTTTCCCTGTATACTTCATCCGAACTTATCTCTTTCTTCAATTTGGATTTATTAATCAAATTTTACCCTGATGGGACGCTGACTTCAGCAGTAAAATTTTTCATTCGACAGCTTCACTGTCTTGCAGAAACAGGCTGGTTCACTTTATATTCATAGTAAAAATACATTGATGTATATGATATAATTTATGTGTCCAGAAGAGCAATTAAAATGCGATTTCATGTTTAAATGCTTGCCTTTGCACGACTGCTTACTTATTCTGTAAACGTGCCATTAATTCACTTTTCATCACTTTACTAGAGTGGCACAGAGATACAGGAGGTAGAGCTACTGCCCCACAGACTATGGATTGTTTGGGTTTAGGTTCGAATCTAGCTTAGCATCTGTGGAGTTTGCAGTTACAGTGTTTGCATTTATTTTGTCACAGTGCTCTGGTTTCCTCCTACAGTCCAGGTGAACTGGAGAATCTAAATTACCTTTAGATTATGTGAGAGTGAATTGTGATTGCCCTGTAATGGAGTGGCATCTGGTCCAGTGCGTATCCTTGAGTAGCCTTGCTCTGAGGAGGGCTCTGGACCACAGTGACCCTGACCACATGAAGTATCCATAACGCCATCATGAGCTCATTCCAACTTCACCACAAGTTCAACAGAAGGTCTCCGTGATCTCAGGCTGAGTTCATCATGAGTTCAAAATGAGTGCATCACAAGGTCTCCATAAGGTCACCATGAGCTCATCATAAGTTTACTACTGTATGTTGTTCATCATAAAACATCTTTAAGCTTACCATGATTCACCATAATCTCGCCATGAAGTTTGTACAAGTTCACCATGAGAACTGACGACCACAAAGTGACCCAAAAAACCCCAGCATTCACATGTACATACTGTTGGGGATTTTCTTTATGTCTGAAGCCTGCTGAATAGATCTGTTCTGTTATTTGTGTATAAAATGGTTATATGATGTTCAGTCAATATGCATTTAAAAAAAATAAATCTTTCATATTCTGCTATTGTGTAATGACACCAACTCAGTAGTAAACTTTATGCGTCATTGACCTGAAATTCACCTGAGCCATTTTTATGGACAGGCTGCAATTGATTTTTTTAATTCTGAAAATAATGGAAACAGTCAAATGTTCAGGCCACTGATTCCCCTCAATAGAATTTTTGATGAGATGATTTGAGAGCAAGAAAAACCCTTGGTGAGCACGAAGTATTCAATTAGCAAGTCAGAATACAATAGTGCACATCAACAGCACAGTGGATATGGAATATTGTCATTCTGCCTAGGGGACAAGTACAATCTGAATCGTAAAATTAAATTAAATACCTAACATATCGAAAAAACTGCACCCCTGCTGTGGTGATGAAAATTAATCATAATTCAAAAGAAAGTGAATATTTTAGGCTGAAAATCACAATATGAACTTTTATTTGATTTTTAAACAATATATTTACTATAATTAATGTTAACTTCAATATTTACCTTATATTCAAACTATTTTAATAGAATGTAATGAAAACTATATAACTAATCAAACAAAACAAGAACAAAGCTACAATAAAAATAACGACAAAAAAGAAACTCAGCCATCAACCTGAAAGCAATTTAGGTACCCTCGTATTGTACCTACCATTACAAATATCTAGATATCCATCTATCCATCGGTCCGTCCTTTATCAGTAACGGCTTAATTCTGAGGATGGCCATGGCACTCTTAAGCTTATTTTGAAATCACCGGGCACAAGAATAAGAAACTATGGTTGGGATGCCAGTCTATTGTAAGATGGCCATACACCCTATGGGGAACTGAGAGCAACCAGTTAACCTCAAACACACATCTTTGGGAGGAAATACACAGACATGGAAACTCCACCTAGGCTGAGCTGGATTCAAACCCATACCAGAGCAGCCTAGGCACTGTGAGGGAGCAGCTCAAATAGATAGACAAATACATACGTTTTCTAAGATGTGAACATTTCTGTGTTTTTTTAAATTGCATTTTCATCACCATTCAATTTTCTAAAATTTCTCTAGTGCAGCCTCAAAATAGCCTATATTTCTGCTTTCCACTGTCAGCGGGCAACAAAACGCAACCAGAACAGAAAAGCCAATGGTGCTTCTGGGGTTGGGGCCAGCATCTTAAAACTGTACAGGAGCAATTTCTTCCAGCTTATGTTTAATTTATTACAGCTGTACCTTTAACTTTTACAGAAATTACGTAACCAGCAGAGGCAAATTTACTCTTATTACACTTTTTGATAGTCGGGGTTAGGGGACAAGAATCTGACAAAAGAACTTAATCGATGAATCAGTTACTTCCTTGTGGTCAGTAAAATAAAGTGGAGATTTTAAGGGGAACCAGTTTTTAGTACTTTCTGCAACTCACTGTCCTTTCACTAGTCGGTCATTTCATTGTCCCGTGGGACCTGAAGGCAAGGGACACATGCACTGTTTCACATTAATAAAGCCACATGTAAAGCTCTGAATAGGAGGTTGTAAACACTGTTTTTTAAGTTTTCTGCCATTTTTGGGTAGATTAAACTTTAATATTATTTCATGTTAGTAAAATATAACAAACTGGCATCCTGTTCATGTTGCATCCTGCGTCATGCCTGCTGTTTCTTGTATAGAGGGACACCATCACCCTCCACTGTATGAGCAATTGACCAAAAAGATAAATAAATAAAGTTTATTTTTTAAATTTAGTTGCAACTTTATCTGATATTTTTAGCAAAGCATAACCTGTGAATAAATCAAGGGATTAAGCTGTATTATCAACATTTTATTGACTGTGACACAGTGGAGAGACTTAGAAACAATATAAACTGTAATGAATAGACTTCTGGTTCCAAATGTGTTCATAGCTTGAAATACACATGCATGAAAAGAAAAAAAATGTAAAAAAAAAATATTGCCGTTGATAAATCTAATTTTTGAACAATATTTACAATCATAAAATAGTTGCTTACATACAGCTTTCAGTGACAAAACATTCTTGAGAGAAACACTCGCGGGCCTCATGTCACTACTTTACCTCATATTTGTAACATTACAACTATTTTGTGGCCGATTTCTTGCTATAAACATGGAGCTACGAGCATTGCAAGCTAATTGTCATTCATCTTATGTCACTTGGTTAATCTCCTGAAGCGCTACAGATCAAACATCCATAATCCTTTTCAAAATACAACTCTCACAATCCAACCACTCATTCATACATGAAACAGCAGTACTTTACTGTAAGTACCTATCAGTCAATCCTACTTTTCAAATAAGTGTAGAATATGGAATGGCAGACGTGTAATTTGCCTTAAGCAACCTTAGCAGGCTGTGGTTTTCTTGTTAACACACCATAAAGATGAAGAAAGCCGTAAAGTCAAAGAAGAATACTTTCAGATGAACATTCTAAAGCTACATTTTTGTGCTGAGGGTAGCAGTCTGAGGAAACCTGCTATAAGATCACTCTTACCGTTATTTTTACTGTGACGGTGGCAAGGCCAGGTGGCATACTGCCACTAGTGTCCACGGCCTCCACCACAAAGGTGTACGAGGCCTCCGAAGCGGTGAGCTCCTCAAAGTCCAGCGTCTGCAGCACTGACAGCAGCCCTGTCACTGGGTCGACAGAGAACAGCTGCCTGGCCTCCTCAGTGCGAATGCGATATGTGATGTTGGAGTGGACGTCAGCATCCTTTGCCTGGGAGCATAGAGGAGAAGAAAAGGAAAAGTGTGAAGTGGCTCTCTGTTAACACAGCTCTCTGTTAACATACCGCATCTGTATTTAATACCTATCTTGGGGTCCATGTCTACCTTGGAAGCTTTCTGATGGGGTTCCTTGTATCTAAACTAACAAAGATACTAAATAAAATGAAAGTACAGTAATTTCCCATTATTCTGAATGGGGGAACAAGTAAACAAATTGTGTGTTCCCAGCCCATCAGCAAACACCTATATAATGATAAACCCATGACTTCAGCATGATAAACACTGTAAACACCAGTTACCTCATTAGAAAACACTTAATGTTGTCATTAATTTGCATGTTTATACCCCGTGGTGCCGTACGTACAGTACAGGAAATTTCAATAAAGGGAATGAAGACGTGTGGCAAAGTAACCTGCCACGTCTGCGTCTTTGGCACAAAAACCGGTACTTAAATAAATAGGTTTATTTAAAAAATGAAATGTGCCAAAAATGTGGTGACGCGGCACAAATGTGTTCAGACAAAGCAAAACAGGCGGAAACAGCTGTGCAGTGCGCGTCTGGTTTTAGATAGATTTACAATAGTATACAATAGTTTTTATTTTACAATACATGCAGTATTACTTTATTACAGTACACTGTACCCTACTGTATGATTTATTTGTAATTTTTTTACATTCATTTTGGTTTTTATTCTCGTTTTTTTTTTTTTTTTACTATAGATAAGTTTCAGATAAAAATATATTAATAATTAATCAGTAAAAGTATATTGTAACGTCTGGTGGAATTGTGGATCCTATCATGCTTTGCTGTGCAAATAGTTGGTCTGTCTAACCATGGGATGAAACCCAGGGCTCAGCAATGACTCTGAGGCTGTTGGTTTTACAATAGTTCTGTGAGTGGTTCGTGTCCCCACAACACTGCCTTCCGAGCCCTTTGTCCGTAACACCGCCGACGCAGGTTGTTACAGTATATTAGTAGAGATGTTATAGTGAAAATTTGGAGATAGAAAATTTGGACACCAAGGACTTGATGTATTATTATGCTACTAAATTAATTATGACATAATTTTATGTCAAGGCAAACTTTTAGTGTAGGAAACTGAGGACACTGTCATAACAATGATTTTTCATTTATTGGGCAGCAGACAGCCAAATGACCCAGGTTCAGATCCCTACTTCTTCTGTAGTACCTGTGATCAAGTTCCTGAATTGCTCTAGTAAAAATTACTCTATAGAATAGACGTAAACAGCTTAATACTAACTTGGCTTGAAAAAAATGTGTTAGCTAAATAAATAACTGTATATATAATTTTCTCCGACTTTGTTTATGGACAGTTTTCGCAAAGGGGACCACGGCATAAAAAAGTTAAGCACCTCTTTTTTAGTGCAAATGATTTATTTTGTAATAATCATTGCACTCATACGTAAAGACCACTGTATACACATCACACCTTGTGTGTTTTCATATATAGGTTCTAAAATTCATCTAGATCCTAGATCTGGCCACAACAAAACATAGCAAACACAGCTTCACTCCTCAGGCTTGAGGATACATTACCTTCAGAAATTAGCATCGTCCTGCTAAAAATGATGCATATGCCAGAATCAAAGTTATCAGGAGACGTGTGCACCTTGCAGGTGCGAGGCATGGCTTTGAAGTGGGACGCGTGCTGGGGAAAGGCAGCGCACATTGATAAGCCGCCCTCGACCCCCGAGTGCCTTCCTGGGCGAGAGCAGCCCTTAATCTGGCCGAGATCTCGGCCTACGAGAGCAGCTTTCCTCCTGCCTTTGTGTGCGACTGATTAGGGGTGTGATGATAGGTTTGTCGACAGAAGGAGATTAGAGAGGAGAGTCTAGGTGCCAGGAGGTGGGTTCTACAGCTCCTTCAGAATATGCTGCAATTTAACTTCCCCCCACCAGAGCCGCATCCTTATGTCCATCTGAACTGCAAGCTGCAGTGAAAAAGCACTGAAAGCACGTGGGTGTTATTCGGCAAAAACCGCTAAGAGCTTGAGATCTGATAACAAAAAACTGCATGTGCACAAAATTAATCGCGTTAACTGTCAGCCTTTCAATGCCAGACCCTGTAAGGTGTATGTAGTACCTATTAAAAGGGAGTGACTTCTTGTGGTCTCATTAAGAGCAGTAAGAACTCAGAGAGACATACGTTCTGTGATGCCAGAGACTGCAGGTGAACTAGCGGATTGATTTTAAATCAAATCAGTACAGGCAGCTGGAGACAGATCAATAAAAGTTTGCTTACTGAGGGTGTCGCCCACGATTTTTTGTGTACACAAGGCTACGACTAACACCTCACCAGCTAGGATTTCGTTTAAAGCTGCATTAACTATGTGCGCATACTGACTTCTCAGCTGGCGTCCCCCACAACTCGGTGCACATCGGAAATCTTCTGACCACATGCATTCCCATCAATCAGCTCTGGTGTACTGAATGCCTCCTCGTATGCTGCAGTTTGATTAAGACGTGTACTTGTGAGCTTCAGCCCTTTGAAGGTGGGATTCCGCAAATGTCCGATTGCCTGCGGGTCTCGAGCAAAGAAGGACGAGCTACACCCAGCTCCATCCACTCACGCTCAACTGTAGCACCGCCGTCCCTGGGGGGCTGTTCTCTGGGAGGCTGGCAGTGTATGATGTCTGGGAGAACACGGGGCTGTTGTCGTCCACATCCATCACCTCAACGAACAATCTGATGGTGGTCCGCCGGGGGTGCGGAGCACCATCCCAGGCCTCCACTACCAGGTCATATCGGGTTTGGGTCTCGCGATCGAGGGGCACCGCCGTGAAAATGCTGCCATCAGAGTTAATCTTGAAGAGCCCAGCGTGGTTCACTAGCTTGTAGCGCACTTGCCCATTAATTCCTGCATCTGGATCCATGGCCTGCAACCACAAGACATGAATTATCCATATGGAGAACAAAATGAAAGAACAAAGAAAGACAAAGGTGCACATGCAGACAGACACCTGTTCAGACATCAGGTACTCTTCAGCAAGATCAACAAGAGCCCGATTCACTTGCTTCAAACAAGTACCTGATGATACAGCGTACATTTAAACAGTCTGCTTGACATTTTAAATGCTTACTGAATATTTCATTTGCTTGCACACACAATGCTGGAAGCATTCCTCGCTCTTACTCCATCTTTCTCTCAAGTTTCACAAAACCCGTTACAAATTCTCAGTATACTTCAACAAAATATAACTCATATTAATTAATATACAACAACTAAACAATATAATCAAGTAAAATACATAAGTAATAAAATGATTTAAAATAGATTTTCAGGGGTTTCATTTAGAATTTTTTTATAAATTAATTTTTTTGTGCACTTTTAAGCTATGCTGCTTCAATAAGCAATGCACAGTGTAAGGTGCAAATCAGTAACAGAATAAAAAACAATGAAACAAGTGAAAAACAACAATGTTATATACCCAAGACAGTTGAGTAAAGGAAAAAATATTTCAATTTGGCATTGTTTAGTCATAGCTACAGAAATGTAGTTACAGGTTCCTCCAGTTTTCAGCTACTGATACAAAGGTGGGTTTAATCAAACATTTTTCACGACAGTTTGGAAGAGAGCCCAGAATCCCTCCAGCTAGAAGCGAGGGGCAGTCTATACGGAGGGGCTGATGTCCTGTATACAATAGGGGATTCTGATCAAGGTGGGCTTTCCTGAAAGGAGCCCCACTGATGATTAACACAAAGCTGGATAAGCTGAGGGAGCCTTAAGGATTAAGTGTGTTCATCATTACACAGTGGAGCGCAGGAGACAGGCTGACTCTGCTGAAAACTTAACAACAAAAACATCTTAGTGCCTCTCATTCATTACAACCACTTGTAATCATAACGGTTTTGAAGGAAGTACAGAAGCTGTAACTGTGAAAACCCATTTAAAGCCAGTGAGAACGTGAAGAATGAATGCTGTGAGAGGCGACGTGCAAGTTTGCACCACTGCACAAATGCACAAAAAAATCGCACGGTAAAAGGTAAAATCCAGCAGCAACAAATCACTGCAGTTTCTAGCACTAAAACAAAATAGCAGACAGCTAATATCAATTAATTAAAAGAAGCAGTAAAAATCAATTAAACAAAAAGAAAAGTCGCCGGTGGTGTTTACCGTGTCGTCGGTAAGTGTTGGTAAACGCTTCAGACTGCCGCAGGCACAACTACCCCGCAGCGAGAACGGCAATAGAAACAGCGATCTCTCGGCTCTCCTGTTGCAATTTACCTCATAAGTACAGTGATGGGCACTTCGGCACGACTAAGCAAAACAAGCCGCCTCGTGGCGCGATGTGCCAGTTCCAGATTGGTGCGATTATGCTACAAGGAGATAATGAAAGCAAACAAGACAGTCTCCGCCATCTTTTCCAATTACCGGGGTGTTCGGAAAAAGCTTCGTCGCTCTGCCGACGTGGATGCAAGCATGTTCGTGCTCCAGTCACTGCACACAGAAAGGGCAACCGTGCTTGCAGCGTGGGGGGGAAAGTAGGACTTCAGCACTGAACAGATACATGCATCACAACTCACTCCAACAAACATGTCATTACTGTTCCTCAATTATACTTAGTGTTAACAGATGGATAACCTGCTGTTTGTTCATTTACGGGACAGCAGGTCGCCCAGGGGGGGTAAAGTCATCGGGTTGTAATCAAAAGACTTGGCTTCGAGTCCCTGCTCCAACTGTAGTACATTGAGCAAGGTACTGAACTGACAGAGTAAAGGTTACCCAGTTCTGTAGACAGGTAAGCAGACAAGAGCAGTTGGGCCTTAATTGTAAGTCATCTAAGATAAAATGATCATAGAAGTTAATATTTTGGAGAGGTACAAGTGTCTTCATGACTGACACGCAAAGATAGACCCCCTTGAGAAGAAGTGTTATGTAACTGACACTAGTCAGCCAATGGTAAAAAAAAAGAACTCAGTAGTACAGTTCTACACATGTAAATTATCTTCAGTCTGATTACAGCCTGGTGTGCTGATACAGCGAGGAGGTGATATAGTACTCTATTTAATGCTGGCAGCATTGTGATATTGCTCATAATATACAACAGGCATTGCTGTCATCCCGAAGTGGACCGGAACCTGCTCGAGGAGAGCCAAGATTTAGGGGATGTTAGCTCTGGACCGTGTCCAGTATTCATGACTTTGGAACGAGCAGCAGGGCTGAATGAGGGCCGGAGAGGGAGGGGAAAAAAGAAATGGGAGAGCAGTCGGCCTTGGTGTTGCGCCCAGCCCCCCCCCCCCCCCCCCCCCCCCCCCCCCCCCCCCCCCNGTTGCAGTGGGGTTTTTTCCCCCCCCCCCCCCCCCCCCCCCCCCCCCCCCCCCCCCGCGCTCCCCTGACGGGCAAGGAGACAAGCATCAATCACAGCCAGTTCCAGGAACGACCCCAGCATCGTTCTACTCAGCTGCTGTTCACGTAAACAGCAAACTAACAATGCCAAACACGTGCACGTGCAGACAGACTGCGCAGCGTACAAACAGGCACGATCTGCAAATGTCTAAATGCATTATCCTCTGATTATCCCGCTAACAAACCAGAGCACTATTAATCTTAACCACTAATTAAAACTCCTTGCAGCTTAGCAGAGCTGAACAAAGCTACTCATTATGGGATGTCCCCGAAGGTGACAAATTATTTAAATTACTTTTATTTAATTGGAAAATTATAAACAGAGGAGTGGGCGCGGGCCACTGCTGAGGGATACTGAGCAATCACTGCTGCTCTTTGGGCACTCTGGCAGCTGGGCTTGCACCGCAGGCGAAGGTGGTGTTCCAGAGGCCATTTGCAAATGCAGGTCACTGGCACCGAGCCCTCCTCCATCGGGATGCAGATTACAATTAGTCAAATGGGACAGGCCTAGATATAGAACTACTGGACTGGCCAAGGCTCTGCGGAACACAACATCTGTGACTCTGCCTGGAGAAGTTTAAACACTTCGTCGGCATCTTTTTGACAAAACGTGCTTCGACAATACAAGGAGGCATACTTACTTACTTATATGCAGTCTCCTTTACCACACCACGGTAACAGGAGGATTTATATATAAAGAGGAACTTTCAGTAGAGTTCCTTGGCGAAAGACACACCTTCACTTGGCCGACGAAAGCATTGGCTTCCTCTTCCTGAACGGTGAAGTTGCTCAGTAGAGACGGGTCGAAGGCTGGGTCGTTATCATTGACGTCAGTTACGACAATATTCACAGTAGCAGTGGAGGTCTGGAAGCAGGAAAACACAAACAAAATGAATTACACTCCACACTGAGCTCAACAGAGACAACGAGAAATAGTGACTTTATACACTGAGCAAAAATATAAATGCAAGGCTCAACCATTTCAAAGATGTTATTTAAAACGAATCAATAAATGGAAATCCGACAACTGACATTGATTCATTAGGCTCTCTTGGCCACAAATACCCCGCAAAACAAGGTGAGTTGGGGAACAGATTTCCCAAATTGCCATTGACGAAATGCACTTGGGTTCGTGGTCATAAGATATGCCTGCCCATATCAATACCCTGCCACCAGCATAAACCAGTCTGCACAATGATGAAACGGTGTTGGTGGTGCTCATAGCAGAGAAATGGACATTCATGACTCTGGCAACAGCTCTAGTGGACATTCCTGCAGTGTGCATCTGGGGCACAAACTGCATATTTTACTGCACATTTTAGGGTGCCCTTTTATTGTCTACATAAAAGAAAACTTGTGCAGTGATCATGCGGCTCAATCGACATGGTGATATGCCTGCCGCACCTGTGCAGTAGACGGATTATCGCTAAATTAAAAGCAACATTAAACAAAATAATGTAAACTTCTTTATTTGGAAAAATTTGGAAGTCATATGCTTTTTGTGTGCCTACAAAAATCCCGAGTTTGTTTTTTTACCAAACGGCTGCAAAATGGGAGCAACACCAAAAGTGCTACATTTATACTTTTGTTCAGTATAAAAACCTGGAAAAAAAAAAAAAACAGAAGGATGCAGGAAAATACATGTTTAAGCTGGGAGCATCAGACTGAGCCCAACATGAGCGCAATGTAAATTACTTTAATGTAAGTCTTTTAATGGCAATATATTAATATATACAACTATAAACCATTAAGACATTTTGGGAAATAAATTAGGAAATGACACATTTTTCTATGCCATATATGAAAGAATATATTTTAGTGCAGCAAGTGTATGATTGTTCTACACCCCCTGTTTCCCCTTTAAACCTTCTGTCGCTTCATTTCTGTTTTTTCCCATTAAACCAGTGGCAGCGATTATCCTATAATTCTTATCTTGAAGTTCTGCAGGTGTTATAACTTTCAGTCTTACACCATTCAAACTCATAAATTCAGTTCATCTTCTATGAAGAGATCTGTCAATATGAGGGCAAACCTGGAAACCGACAAAGTGTGACCACGCTGTGGACTGACCTTCACCTAAAGACACAAGGCTGTAACCCTCTGTGGCCTCCTGTGATACATCACGGCTCTGACTACCTACCGGCGCACAGCCTGGCATAATGAAACAACAGTTTCCTGGAAGTGGTACAGAACCCTGTAAATGAGGCTCTGGAAAACAGCATTCATTTTTAATAAGCATTTCGTGGAACCGGGAACGTCAGTGTGGAAAATATTGCCTTCCTCTCCCCATGAGGTAATATCCTGGGAATCTCCTTCTTCACTACCTACTGCATACACCTTTAGACAGCCAAAAATGTCATGTACATTTTATAATGATGCACTCGAAATTCTAAAGGCTGTTTGAATTACTTTATAGCTAAAATGTGACTGCAAACGACCAGCTTGGATTTGTCACTGACATTTTGAACAATTTCCCCTTTAGGAAATGGCTGAGAGCAAAGATGTCAAACAACACATTTATTCTGAGGCTCAGTGAGAGGCATTTAAACACAGTGCTTCACAAATATGATAGAGTCTCATATTTGGGAGCCAGTTAGGTTCCTTTTAGCCTGATGGAGTCAAAGCTGAACATTTCATCAGGTCCTCGCCTGTCATTTTGATGTTGATTAATTCGTTTCTGAAATTTAGCGCAAAGACTATCCTCTGTGTGATATCCCTCTCCTTCCCTCTGGATAAAATTACAAAGCGAAAGAGTAAGGTGCAGGTCCCGAGCAAAAGGATTCAAACACTGCCTTCTAATGAACAAATGTCAAGTAAAGATTTCATGATGAAAACACAGGGAAAATGAAAAGTTAACCATTATAACCTTAGCAAAAACTAAAGGTCAATTTGAACTACAAAAGCATCTTGATATCACTATCAAAGAAGAGGAGCAGTTTTGTCGAGGGTGATTCATAGATCATTATGGCTGTGCGGTGGCCACACGGCTGCATGCGCCGCCTGCTAAGAGCTGGCAGGATCAATCGCTCACTGACTAAACACAATCTGTGACAAAGTTCTCAGATCCAAATCACAGTCTTTAGTGACGCTAAACTGTCATTAGTGAGTGTGAGCAAATATCTTCTGGAGTACCAGAGAGGTGTGGATGCACTGCATGGTACGCCAAGGCAGCAGGGTGTTTCCTCTGGCACAACTCCACCACCCTTCTCATCATTTTCTTACAGCTCTTCTTCCAGGAACCGTTGGCTTGGGGAGGTGGGGCACCAAAAGAAGAGTTGGAAGAAAAACTAAGAGAAGGGAGCAAAACTTTCTGGACGGATGGCAGCACTGATGTGCTTCAGGTTTCTCCGTGTACATCATTAATGAATGGTGCAAGTGTCAGACATGGTTTAAAGAGCAGGATCAAAATCTAACAACTACAAACACTGAAGACAGTTTGAAAACAGTTAAACTGCAACTGCAAACACAAGTTTCAAGAGTAGTTAAAAAGCAAATCTATTTAGAACATTAGTAACTGTTTAAAGTGTGGTGTAAAAGTGCAAAGATTGGTAACTTTGAGAACAATGTAAAAGTATAACTTGACAACATTTGTAAATATAACAAAACTTGTAATGGTGTAACTACTGGAAATATACGAAAGGTGTAGATATTAGAAATATTACTGCTTCAAGAGAGCTGTGAAAGCATAACTCACCATAAAAAAACTTAAAAATTTATAACAGTGGTGTAAAACTGTAACTATTGCTTACATTAGTAACTATTCAAAGATCAATATAAAAACACAATACTTGAAAACAGTACATTTCCTATGATGGGGTGAAAATGTAACTTGTCAAGATTATTATTTCTTCATAGCGGGGTGAACAATTTAATATTGTGAACATCTATAACTGTTCTCAAAAAAATGGTGATTAAATAAAACGTCTGCACATAAGATTAAGCACAGTATTTGCCGCTCTATGTACTCCACAATGTTTGTTAATATATAACTAATATACTGTATATTTCTCTCACAATAACAATAATAATAGCATTAAGATACAGTATATTTCAAAATAAGAAATATTTTTATTGGTACAATACAATTATATTAAGTAAGTTTATTAAGGACAAAAGTTATTTTGCTTCAGGTACCACAAAAATGTTGAACTCCATTTGCTAAGTGCAATTATGTGAAGTTTCGTGTTTTATTTACATTTGCCCACAGATCGTCTACCCTGAGCTGGGGCCCTTTACTGAGGAGTAACAGACAGCTGTACCAGTAGGAAGGTGATTTCCTCCAGCAAGGGCCCTCATGTCTACACGTCAGCATGGATTGATCCCAGCACCCTGCGGAGAACTGCGGCACTGATAAGTTCACCGTGAGCGCAGGTTGCCGGGCCTGGGAGCTGCAATTCATTTCCACGCCTTCCCCCCGTCTCTCTATACCAAGCAGCTGGTTCAGATGTAGTGTTAAATTGGCTAATGACCGGCTCATTTTCAAAGGTCACAGCTCTGCCCACTGCAAATTCTGCTTGTTTAAGCTTCGCTCAATATTCTGTAAAGGAAATGTAAGAATTGCGGTAGGCATGTAGATTATGACCAAATACGTTTCATAGTTTATTTTCATGACAAAAATGCACTGCATCTGGATGATTTAAAAAAAAAAATAGAAAATTCTGCCAATTAACCTGGAATCTGATGAAATCCAAAGGAGTGATTTCAGTTATCTGTACCTGGCAGGAGGCAGGATTTTGTATTAATTTTCCACTGAGGCCACACTATGTTCCCATGTTAGACGAGTCTTAAAAATCTGCAACAGGCATTACGAATTGTAATATTACATAAATCCCCTATAACACCTCTCCCAATTCAGCAGAAGCGGAAGGATTTGAGATTTTTTTTCTAAAACTAATAGTTATGTTTTTAAGCGAAAGGGTTATGCAATACATGGTTCTACAACATTAAAACCTAATTTAGATGGATCCAAAATGAATGGGGGATTGAGCTTCTACGCCATCCAGATACAGGACAATATGATGGGACCACTGGGAAACAGCTTAATGAATTCAGATAGTACTTTAATATAAATGCTAAACATGAGCAATATGACCTTTTCATTTCTATCTCCCTGTGTCTCCTAAGTATTTTACAAATTCCCTCCGTCAGGTGTACTCAGGATTTCCTTTCTTATTTCTGGAGACTACTATATGTTCAGAATGGTACAAGTAAGTCTTTCGTCCTCCATAGTTATAAGTGTGATAGTGCGTTTCATACAGAAGGTTATTATTGAATTTGTCTTTGTCAGGCGAGGAGAACAAATCTCTGGTGGTTGCACTGACTAGTGATATTACTGCATGTCGGGCCCCTTAAAGGAAACGCCCTGAAACACATAATTACACATCTGTATATCCTAGGTATACACTCTGCAGCATCCAAAATAAGTTACTGTCTACACAGCATAACTGCAATTCCCAACACAATCATCTATCTTTCTCCTCATCCAATAAGCACTTCATTGTCTCTGGAACACGATCCGCTCAGCTGCTCATACCCCTGCATTTAGATAAATGACCATGGCCTGTAGGCCTGGCTGGGATCCCACCCTCTTGACACCACTCGGCGTTCAGCACAGGCGCCGCGGCTGAGGGCTGCTCCTCCATGTATCCCACCCTTGGCCATTAATGGATCAGCAGCCTCTCGATTTGACTTTTCTGTGGAAGCCTTACCCCTTCCGGGTTTCCGTCAGAGGCGGTGACCACCAGGGTGTAGCGGTCCGTGTTCTCCCTGTCCAGGGGTCTACCCAGGACCAGCAGCCCTGAACTGCGGACAGAAAAACAAAGTAAAGCCTAAATGAAGATGGGAGCCTGTGAAATTGTACTCTTACTGCTTGTAAGACACAGTTAATTACAGTTTCCCAGCAATGGAGCTTTTTTCCTATTGTGCATCTGACAGATTTTCAATCTTACATTAAAAGAAGATAAAACATACAAAAGAATGTTAAAGCAAAGACTGCATTTAGATTCACCAGAAACATTTTCAGAGTTCTTCGCAAATATAATATGACAAAAATGACTCCCTTTTGTTTCTACCTTTAAAAAAGTTAAACTCTTACAAAGAAGAAAAATTCAGTAATCCTTTTCTCTAGGTAGGTATTTTTTACATAAATTCTGGTGAAACAATGGAGCTACATTTCTAATGCTGGAAAGCATTTCAGCCTGAATCAATGTGACAGAAATGAATTGACAACAATGTGCTGACAGACTCCAGTGACACGAAGAGCCAGAATTGTGGTACTCAAGTGAACATCATGATATATCCATCACAAAATGGCCTCGACATTGAAACTGCAACTAACACAATCGCAACTTTCATCCACACGGTGTTGGCATGGCACTCAAAAGGACTAGATGATACATTGCTATCATTTTTATATTGTTTGTTATCACTCTGTCGCAGTCTTTCTTCTGTAGTGGCAATGGTGAGTGTGTCTTAGTGTGTCGTGGCTACTTCAATATGATGAATCAATGATTCAGACATATTATTCATGTACTAAAGTAAACATTTTCAATTACAGTAAATCTGCAATATACAAATGTAATTTGCCCCTGGAAATGAGTCAGACACTGAATTTTTCAGATACCAAATGCCTATTTCCCATTATTTTAAAATGGGAATGCTTATAATGGTTAACGCTGTTATTAATTTGCATGTTTATACCATGTGTTACAGTATTTACAGTACAGGACATTTCACATGCTCATGCACAGGGTTCGCAGCAGGAGTTCAGTGCTATGAGATGTTGAATAAAAGATAAATTGAATAAAGACGTGTCTCAAAGTGACCTGGCATTTTTGCCTTTGACACAAAAACCAGTGTTTAAATAAATAGGTTTATTTAAAAAATGAAATTCACAATCAATGAGGTGATGCAGCACAAATGTGTTCAAAGTGAAACATCCAGAAACAGCAGTGCAGTGCACATCTGGTTTTAGATAAATTTGCAACAGTACACAGTAATTTTTTCCAACACATACAGTATTACTTCATTAAAGTACACTGTACAGTACTGTACAATATTTATTTGTACATTTTTAAAATTTGTTTTGATTTTTTTAATAACGTATATGCTTCAGACAAGAATTTACCAACATATAGGCATTCATTTTGCTGAATTCAGATACCGAAGAATTGCTGTATATTCACCCATCACTCATCACCCTCTCAAAATAATTCCTGAAAAGAGCAAGAAAGCAGTTTTGTTTTTCCTTCTCTGCACTTCTCTAGCAAGGAGATGTGGTAAAAAGCCACAGTGACCTGAATGAAAAAGCAACCCAAAAGAATAAAAACATAGCACTAATGCTGCTCACACATAAGACCTATTCCTTAAACTATTAAAAAGCTCTCCATGTGCCCATGCACAAAAACACATTTTCCATTGATAACATTTGTTAATGAAAAAGTTGCAAGTAATGACAGAAAACCTAAGGTACATAAGATAAAGCGTAGGTACAACACTAAATTAATGATATATTTGAAGTGGTAAAACCATTAAAAAGATCAAGAACCAGGCTGAAGCTGTGGAATATGAAAGGATTGGAACATTTACTTGAGTTTTGCTGGGTAGGAGCTCATGAAGATACACAAAAGGCGCCAAGATGTCACCCCCTTTAGAGTTGCATTTAATTCTTCAGCTTCTGCAATGTTTACCTGACTTGTTTCTGCAGTTATCACTGCATGGCTAATTCCCTTATTTAACAATGTGCAGAACATCTGAAACCTGCTACTTCAGGTGTCTCCCCATTTCCTACAAGTTTTACACATCCAGGAAGGTAAATCAAGGTGGATTTTCCAATTATGTGCCATTACTATGAGTAAATCAAGGCCGTGTTTACTCACAAATTTCTCCTCTGGGCTCCCTAAGTACATCATTAGACTGCCGAAACAGGCTACACTCCATAGCAATATCTCACATCATAAGTGAGATGACTGTTGGGTACTTTCAAACCCCTGTTAACTGACAAAGAAGTTTGACTTTATCGGACTCTCAGAGTTTAAGACTGTGCACTGCTTTTGATGTAGAAATGGCAGTGGCCCTTCAACACATTAGCTCACCATCCAACAACACCACAGACAGGCTCAACAATTTGAGCTGTTACCCGTGACTTTTACACACCAGCCCATCATCCAGAAACTCCAGAGACCAGAACATCATCTACATACTGCAAACCATCACACGCTGATCCATTGTACACAAATGCCACATACTGGGCCATCTTTGACAAATGGCACCAGTCCAGTCTGTTTTAGTCTATAAAGCCACTACAAAGCAGCATGGCTAAATAGGTTGACTTTCTAACTGACAGAAAAACTGCCCACTCAACATTGCCTGTTCTGCTGGGACTGAGAAATACCGGTTCCTTAGAATTACCCATAAGTTTATTTTTTCTGCTCCTGCAAAGGATTATTTTATACCTAGGGAGCCAGTTCTATCCAGACAACTTACATAATTTACATGGATTTAGACAGCTGGATATTTTCAATTCCAGGGAAGCAATTCAGAAGTTGATGTGCAGTGGTACAGTGGAAAGTGTCGTGACTGAAATTCCAATTTCCACTCTGCTATTATTCTCATATAATTCCACTTTCTTAATCATTCAGTTTTTTGCTGCCCCTCCAGCCCCACCCTGTACATACAGAACTATTTTAATATGTTCAGTTTGGAGAGTCATTATTGTTTTACAAAAATGGAGATAAAATTAACTTTAATCAATATTTAGGAAAAAGAGTTCTACTTTATTTTCTTTTCCTTCTCTTTGATATAATAAACATACAGCAAACACACTGACCAGTGCTGTGTTTTTCATACAACTCCTCAGAGGAAGGATGATGGACTAGAAATACAAGAACTGTATATTCTCATTCTCCACACCATTTCTTTATTCAAATGAATCACATTTATTTTCTTGTTTATCGAAACGACAGTAGCGGTGTTGTTAGCTTATTAAAATTTCATGGTGTTTTCAATTCCCTTGGTAAAGCAGTCTGAAACCGCAGAGGTTAATCATCATTTTGTTTTGTAGGCCTATTTCAAGTGCCCATATAAGACCAAAGGCATCTCTTCAAGCCTGCCATTTTTCAGCAAGACATGAGACTACAGGGAGGGGAAAAAAAACAGGTTGTGTTTTTAATAGTAATGGAAAGAAGTGTTTCATTCTCACAGGCTTCAGAATGACTTCTTTTTGCAGTCAGTGTTATTGGTGAAGACAGACCTTAAACGTACCTTGATTCAGTGTAAGACACATCTGACACAAATGAATGCTAACGGTTGTTTTTGTTCAATGACTGAAGCATTTATGCCATGTGTTTTTTTGTTCACTTTGGTTTATCACTTATAAATAATATATATTTCATCAAAGTGATATATGCAAGGAATCATTGCCATACTGAAAGTGTTACTAAGATGGCAGAAATTAATCTACAGGAGGGTTTAAAAGGACTTTGCTATATAAAACAGATTTGGTGTTTAGATCTTACTTTCAGGGTTCCAGTTGTCATGATATCGGTCATAAAATAAAAGTTCCCATTATTCATTATAAATTTAATTATACATTAAAAAACAGCGTCACTGGGACAGTAGTTTAAGTTATCAATATTAAAAAAAAAAATCATATCCGAGGGTCGTAACATTGACATAATAATGACGTAGTTGGAAGCCTGACTTGTTTGTGAGCTGGGGGTTTAATTCTAGCCACAGGCTGTCCCCAGTGGCATTCCTATAATACACTGTAAACCAGTGCAAAGAGTCAATGGTGTTTTTAATTATTACTGGTCACACAACATTATCACGATTTCCAAATATGCATGTATAACAAACTATATAAAGCTCACAGAAGAAGCAAAGAAACTGGAAAAAAATCATTACAATATAAGAGGTACCTCATAGTTATCACCTTATTAATTTAAAATGAGACAAAGCAAAGCATATCACTATGGAATATGAAACAGATTTTTCTATTATCTTTTTAGAAGCTAAAGAAGAGCCCTTTTCCTCTCCTGCAGCAGTAGAGTTAGTTCCAGGGTTTCCATGTTAAACAATGAAACTTGCCGAAGAAAACACTCTGAAACCAGTTCTTACCTTTCTGAGAGCATGAAGAAGTTCTCGGGATCCCCGCTTTGGATGCTATATGTAATGGTGTCCTTTTCACGATCTGTTGCCTAAAGCAATAGGGTGGAAGTTGTCCAGTAAGTAAAGCTCACATCAATTCAAAGATTAAAAACACAAAAAGGATATGGGATAAAGCAATCAGCACAAATCACAGCGCACGGCAAAATACATTAGCACATGAAGACATAAACAGTGAAAATGGATCTGTTTCCAGAAGAGCTAATGTTAATTGCATTCGTTTTAATAAGCACTTTCTAAAAATCGTTAAACTAACTAAGTCAAACCCATAATTATTTTTCATACATATCAATAATTGTAATTTATTTGACGAATGTACTAAGTGAAAGTAATTGCATCGATATTTGGTGCATTGGCAAGGGTGATTTATTTGTTTCCCCTCCAAGAAAAATTCTTCACTGTGTGACAGCAGAAAGTGAAAGTGTGCAGGTGTCTTCGCAGACAGGTATGTCTTGCAGGTAGGTCTACATATGCATCTGTACACAGGAGCTTTTTGCAGAAGGGTTTACCTGCGTATGCACCTGTACACAGAGGGTTCTGCAGGCAAGTGGGACTGGTGTGATACAATATTTTGGAGCACAAGGTTCGAGAAGTACATGTTCACCTGCAGATTGAGCACCACGGCCCCAGTTCTCATAGCCTCACTGATTTCCAAGCTGTATGTGAACTGGCGGAAACGCGGGGGACTCTGGTTGTTGGGTGGGAGGACTTCAATGTACACAGTCGTAATGGAGCTCCTGTAAGACATCATGGTAGTGGGAGATGAGAGCTGTCGAAGAAACTAACCAATAACAATAAGTCTTTGTCATACAAGCAAAAACTTAAGTTTCTAGGCTTGCTCTGCTAAAAGTTCTGCTGTAACGCCAATAAATAACCTCAAATTCAATGCTTTAAATGCAGATCAGAGCACTTCAACTGACTCAGAATAAATATAGCAGACGGACCAGCGTAGACGGTGCACGCTTTGTGCTGAAGTATTTCCTAATAGATTGCTGCACTCTGTTCCCACCGTGAAATATCGTAACCCACCTCCATACTTCCCAATCTTGAATAAATTTGTATGTATTCTGAATGTAAAACCATTGCAGTGGGCACAAAAGTGTTACACTAAATTGGTTTAAATATAAGGGACCAAAAAGCTCAGTTTTAAAGGGCAAAGGACTGACCACAAGGAGCTGCTAGGCAGAATGTATCAGCACACTGCAATATAACTGGTATAATGCTAAAGAAAACCTTCTACTTTGTCCAATTACATGAATTTGGAGTGAAAACTGACTAGGCAGCTAAACACTTTGAACCTAACCAGTGTCTGAAGGCTCAGTATGGGTGTACCTCCTGTGAGGCTCGGGAGCATTGTCCGCTGCCTGGACAGTGAGAGCATAGGAATGGCCCACGGTCAGGTTGACGCCGGGGGCCACAGTAATCATGCCTGAGCAGTTATCGATGGTGAAGTCTCCCTGGGCGCCAGCCAAGATCTCAAAGGTCACCAGCCCGTTGGCACCCTCATCGGCATCTAGAGCGGTCAGCTGAAAGCCAAGCATTGTGAGAAGTTAGTTCTTCTCAGTCTTGCTGACACAATCACAGCCTGCTTTACTTATACATCTATCAAAATAGGAAAAACAGTTGAGTTAAATGACTCAACTACTTAACTTACTTAACTGGTATATTTATTATGCACCTGCATTTTATATTTTATTTGTACATTGTATTTTACATACTGTAATGCAAAAAGCAAATTCCAGCTGAACCCAGATTTAGTGTGTAATG
This sequence comes from Arapaima gigas, assembly GCA_900497675.1. Classification (NCBI taxonomy): domain Eukaryota; kingdom Metazoa; phylum Chordata; class Actinopteri; order Osteoglossiformes; family Osteoglossidae; genus Arapaima; species Arapaima gigas. The sequence goes on along the minus strand of UFQX01000201.1, from coordinate 1,208,152 downwards.
TGTAAGGTGCTTCTGAGAAAAAAAAAAAGTTACATTTTTTCAAGCAGCTTTTTATCGAAACTCCTTAAGAGTTTCCAGCAGTCTTATCGGCCAAGGCTTAATATAGCAGGATTGCCTGATTAATTAAAACTAAACTGAGCTTAAAATAAATAAACGAATAAATAAATCCACATAAAACATAAAATTGACTCTGTCTCTCTCCCACTCTGTGTGTGCGCAACATAAAAACCTTTATAAACACACACACAGTGTGTGTGTGTGTGTGTGTGTGTGTGTGTGTGTGTGTGTGTTTATAAAGGATTTATGTTTTAATTTAGGTATTTGTTTCAAAATCATAAAAAACAAGACAGATGCATGGTTCTTTTTCATATCCAAAGTTACACATAAAAACCAAAGAATACATATACTACATCGCATAACTTTTCAGGTTCTTTTTCACACCCAAAGTTAAAATACAGTATATCTTACACTTCTTTATCAAGACCCTCCACTGCATCAGCAATGTGTGATATGGAAAGCAGATTAAAGCTAACTTTTTATGTCAGGCTTTTGTCTCCGAGCCTCCGCACTACTGACGCCGATCATGTTCAGACTATGAAACAGCTATTACCCAGGATCACCCCAAATCTAATTCTTCAAAGAGAAAGCCTGGTTTGGAGAGTAGAGGCGGGTTTTCCGCAGCCATTTCAGTGATAAGCCATAAACAAATGAGGTAACTAATGCCATTACCCCGAACGAGAGGACTGTTTGTGAAAAAACAAGGAGATATTGATTACCCGTAACACTGTCTCCCCTGGCTGCATGTCCGTGTAAACATTGACACTGTAGGAAACGTTGGCAAACGTCGGTGTGTTATCATTGGCATCAATCACCGAGATGTTTACGGTAACAGGTGCGCTCTCCTGCACGCCGTCGGAGGCGATCATCTTGAAGGGAAGGCGTAAAAACCAAATGTACATGTTAAACATAAATGCAAAACAATAAATTGAGTAACAACAATACAGGCTTTCTGTTTTGGTGCAGATGTGTTTCAGTGCCCAAGCAGGATTCTGTCTTTCTATCATGCAGTAAATGCCACCACAGAGCTGTTTCAGCAACTTCTGCATTATCACTGCAAACACAATATTACCATAAGGAGACTGTGTAGAAGATCACAGCAACAACTTAAGATCAAAGTGTGTCTGACATGAGCCAAAAAAAAAAAAAAAAATTGTGAAACTGCTGGCACTCAATTTAAGTGTATTTAAGTTCACCCCTCCCCCCAGACAGTTGAATTATGGAAAAGGATGTTCAAATTTCAAAAAGGGAATCATTGCAATAGACTCAGGTGAGCTCAATCACTATTATGTTATTATCTGCAAGTCGGAACAAGGTAACACGGTCCTGAGGTGCGGTGAGGTTGCTGCTACAAGGGTGTAACACAGAATAAAGGACAGGGAAACTAATCTTGGAGAATAACAGAAGGTTTTTTAAGAGAGAGCACTTCAAATGCCACGCTTTGCATGATTCAGCTGATTGATGGACATTAAGGAGTAAAAAATCTGCTGTACATTACTACAAAAACACAAATTTATACCTTTAAAGAGCACGGTCCTCTTAAATCCTCTGCCAGCTCTCATTCCTTCCCCGGTAAGAGTGGACCTGACATATATATATGCGTGGTGCACTCTTACCCCAGGCGATTAAATAGCTTGGAAAGGTAAGATCACTGAGCTCAGTGGTTCTCAGCAGTACTATCATACACACACCCTTTACCACACAAAATACCCTGAAGGTTTTTTTTTTGATAAAGATGCAGCTACTCCAGAAAATTGTCTCGATTACTAATTTTTGTTAAAAGAAGCAATACCCTTGTACGAGGGTTCAATTCTGGTGCAAGACCTTCGGTTGTACCAGGCTCTTTAAAGTGAGAGTACTGATCCGAAAATCAAGGAACTGCCATCGATGGGAGGAGGAAAGTGGTATTTTTCAGCCTCTGAATGGAACTCAATGATGTGCATAGATTAACAGACTACAAAAGAAAAAAAGAGCAATGCCAATCAAGTCAAACAGGAAAATTGCACCCTACGCCGACAATGTAAGATGAAAAGACATTTAATGTTCAAAGCCATCTCAGCGCACAAAACGAATTAAAGTTACGTCACCTTTGCTCACTCACTGCAGTGTGATAACTGACAAAATATCTATAATTCTGACAGCAACTCAGAATATGGTGGTGGGGGGTAGAATAAAATGAAACTTCATACTAGACCACCCAGTGTGTCCACAGCACTGAACAGGAGCCTTATATTTACATTTACTTTGTCACACTTTTGTCCAAGGAGACTTACAGTGGTACACTTGTACACAAGTATGTACCTGCTTGTAGTGCTGCATAATTTTAACTGTACCATTTCAGCATGAATACCTTGATCAAGGTACTACTGTAGGAGCGGGGATTTAAGCCAGGATCATTTGATAGTACAGCGACAGCTCTAACCACTGCGCCACCTGTATAGACTTGACAGATTACGCTGCAGGCAAATACCGTGAATTTCTCCAGCAGGAAACAGAGTTACGAGCATCAAAGAATGTTTTTTTTCTCTGTGCTTCAGGGAAAACTTTTTGGTAAAAGATGGAGACAGTGTTTCTGAACAAAGGTCTGTGTTTCACCTCAGTGGGGGACATGGAGAGACAAAGCGATCAACTGACAGGAGAGGTCTGGGTGTCACACCTAGACAGGTGACCCCACATGTCTATAACCAAGCACTACAAAGGAAGAAAAACCCAACAACTTCCGCAAGTATATGAAACATCTAAGCACACAAAAGTCATCAGTTGCTGCTCCCTCAAAAAATTTACATAAAACATATTGATTGTGAAGAGCCATGAAAGAGATGTGACTGCAGTTTGGGAATGCTAAGATAACATACAACTACCGTTGTCTGACAATTATGGCAATAATTATTGTTTGACCAAAATTAGTGTAGTCTGTAAGACCAGACATTTCTGACAATTGATAATTCAGTGAAACAGCTTTTGTAGAAGACCAAACTGGTCAGAATTCTCCTGTTCCCCTGTAAGTCGAGCTTTTTTTTGCATGCTAAAAAGGACTTTGTTAAGTAGTTGGCAAAATTGGTCCCAGTGTGACCACAGAGCATTTTGTTTTTTTTTTTTAAGCTGAACTTTTAATTACCTTTTTTAAAAGGTGATTTTCACCAAATGTGTTTCACAGTGCAAACCGCATTAAATGGAATTTGTCAGTTTCTCATTTTTATTACTACACTTTAAAATTACTGATAATGTTAAACATGAAAATTAATCAGCAACAGCTTAATTGTTCTTAGCCTTTAAACAATTTACTACTAAAAGACTGATAACCCTAAACTAGATAAAATACTAACTTGTAAATTTAGGTTTGCAAATTTGAGTCCCCCACCCTCTGCTGCTGCTGCAGGACAACTGAGTGGGGCAATTACCACCCATTGCTCTGGTTAAACACCCATATTAGGTGCATGAAAATGTCAAATACTACACGTTACTATATTTGTTTAGTCGGCGAACGATAACACCAACAGCAGAAGTCGTAAGAGGCAGGAAGGACAGCTCTAGTGGTTGGAGCTGCTGCCTTTGAAATTGGTTGCAGGTTTGAATCCCACCTGCTGGAGCAGGAAAAAATTAGGCTACTACATAACTGTAGGTAGCTTACCTTTGTAAAGAAGAGCATTAGCTAAAAGGAAAACTGCAATAATAACTCTCTTGACTGTTTTACGGACTAAAAATGAAGCATTGTTAGCTTAACGTCGTTTTTAATGCTTTTTTCCCCCTGTTTTTTTCAGCTTTGATACATCTGAGAAATGATTGCAGTTCCCAACTCAGTATGGAGGCTTGAACTGTGCATTGCATTGAGTGAAAATCTTAAAAAAGGCAGATTAATTAAAGTTCAACAGGAGCAACAAGCATCAGGGTCTAAAGCATGCAAGGACTAGGGAGTAACCTTCTCCTAATACCCCCTGTTCTCAACAAAAGCCTGCTTATTTAACAGTGATAAAAGTAGCTCTAATCCTGCAGAAATAGATCATTTAAGGCAGCACATAAAANAGTAACCTTCTCCTAATACCCCCTGTTCTCAACAAAAGCCTGCTTATTTAACAGTGATAAAAGTAGCTCTAATCCTGCAGAAATAGATCATTTAAGGCAGCACATAAAACCCACAGCCAAGTTATCATCCTCCCCCCCCCCCCCCCTCCACCTTCCTGCCCCCACGCTCCACACACTTGTTTTATTTAACGGAAAACAATTTACAAAGGATTACTTCTAAGTAGTGCCACAAGCGAGGCAGGCCAGCAGCTGCTGCTGTTAGGTGCAGGTATGTACGTCACGATGCACGGAAGCCGTTGTGTTGAAGGCCTCTGCGTGCCAGTGCACTCGTCTCGGTGTTTTAATCAGTCTGTGATGGAGGGTTCGCGAGGCAGGACAGATGAGAAGTGCCTGGAATGATAACTCCTGTAGGCTGGGTCCCCAGAGTCAGGGCTGAGAGAAACCGACCCACATCTGCATCGTGACATCTGAAGACATCTGGGTTCCCACACTTTAACTTCACTGCTGAGGATTTTCAACCAAAGAACCTCACAGATTTTATACTTGCAAATGTACCCAAAACAACAACTAAAACAGCAACAATAACATCATCAGCTGCTTTCAAAGCACCAAGGCTTAGAGGTGAATTCATGCAGACGGAGTGATGGTTCAGTTCATTGGCATCTCTCCTAATGAACCACTGATCTCATCCACAGCAAAAGGCAAGGACTTGACATGGGAGTTGGCGCAGAATGCATCATCAAGCATGAAGAAGAGATGAGATTAACATGCTATACTGGAACGTGCACTGGGGACAGGGACGGGGACTGTTCCCATGCTCCGATGTGAGTGGCGGGGAAACAGCAAAGCGCTCCTGTAGGACAGCAAATACGATCAAGCTGTGGAAATAAGGAGCCCACAAAGAGAGGAAGCTCAACTCCCACGCTGAACACGAGATGCAGAAAGGAAACGTGCCTTCGGAAGAACACTTTGAGGGAAACCATTTTAATCTAAATACTGGAAAATGTTCTGCTGGGCCATCTTTGACAGGCCATACTCTGGGAATACCAAATGGGAATAATAACAAAAATACAGTGTGTTTAGTATCGTTTCACTGCTCATATAATAATGATCTCGACACACTGCAGTAAACTGAGTGAAAAATGAGAGGACAGGTAATGGAATCTCCATTACTGACCCACTGCATGGTCATGTATGTGCCACTAAAGTTGGAAAAGAAAATATTTCCCTTTGTGTATTATAACATTAGATCCAGAATGCTTACATATAGTGATGCTGCTTCTCTTTTTAGGAGGTCTATTTCATTAAAAGCAATCCATTCATCTTTTTCTACAGCTACATTTCTCACTGAGTGCCCTTACACTGATTGCCTTTTCTTTTTCAAAAATCAATCAGAAAAAACCCTGCGCTTCTCAGCTTCTTACATATGACTGTAAGAATGCCATCTGTTGACAGAATCCCTCTCTCACAAAAACCCAGAAAATGAAATGGAAAGAGATAAAAGCCATAACAAAAATACCTTGAAAAACAGGTAAACAACAGAAAATGTTAACCTGTTTCACATAAAAGATTAAAATTACGTAGAAAAAAAACATAAAACCCTTAAACTGAACATTAACTATGGGAAAATGCAAAGAGGTGGAAATGGCACAAGGATAAAGTAGATTCTTACTGTAAAGGTATAGTTCTGCTGAACTTCCCGATCCACTGGAGCCAGGAGCTTCAGGTACCGTATTGCCCCTGTAGGCGTCACCATGAAGACTGTGTCGTACTGCTCCACTGATATGTGCACCATAGGGTCTTTGCTCTATAAAACATGACATTGAGAAAATTAAAAATTGACCACTTTCATTTATATTGTAACTGGACCACAACTGGAAAGGTTTGCTGGCGATCGCTGAGGCCTATCATACAAATGAGCCAAGGCCAGCCGGGTGCTAATCCCTCACAAAACATGTGTACATCACCTGCGTTGTGAATACATTATCGGCTGGCGGTGACTGATTACAGAACTCTTCATCAAACAGGCTTCCAATTACATATTTTAGCATGGAAATTACAGCGCCGTGCACAAAACTTGTACAGGAGCAAAGTTAGCATCTCAAATCAAAGACCAGACTGCACAATTATCTTTAATAATCATTCCACTAATTCTCAATTAGATAATTACAGACTGGTTTAAATCAGAACAAAAGACAAAAGGCCAATTAAAAAGTAGTTCCAACACTTCACTGACATATGAAGGACTAACAAGTAATTAGGAAGATAACACAAATACTGCAATTCCTCGGTATTCAAACTCTCTTTATCTGAATTTTCAGTATAATGGCTCTGAAATGAACACCTACAGTCATATGCAAAAGTCTTAGGCACCTGTGGGAAAAATGCTATAAAGCGAGGATGGTTCCAAAAATAATGCCATGAATACTTATCAATCAATAAACCTTCTAAAAAGTGGAGTAGACAAAAAAACCTCAATCAAACCAATATTTGGTGGGACCACCCTTTGCCTTTAAAACAGCATCAATTCACTTATGCAAACTTGCTTGCAGTTTAAGGTAGAGGTCAGTAGGTTCTTCCAAACATTTTGAGGAACTGGCCACAGTTCTTCTGCAGACTTTGACTGTCTCTGCATGAGACTGACAGTCTCTCCCAGACTGACTTGATCATGTTGAGATCAGGGCTCTGTGGGGACCATACCATCTGTTGCAGGATTCCTTCTTTTTGCTGAAGATAGTTCTGTATGACTGAGATTGGCTGTTTGAGGTCATTCTCTATCAGAAACCTCCCTGATGGTAGATAAGAATCTACCTGTACTTCTCAACAGACATTGAAGTTGCATGCCTAAGACTTTTGCACAGTACTGTATATATGGATATTCAAATTGAAACTTTTGTTATACTGCATTTTTATCCAAAGCGTATCCATGATAAAGTTATGAAGAGAATAAAAAAAATAGATATGTATTTTTGAAGACTCCAAATAAATACCATACAATGTGCTGTAAAAACATAACACTGTATGCATTGTAATAAACTCCGTTGTTTGCTGTTGTGAATTTATCTAAAGCCAGATGTGCACATGCATAGGTGTAATCAGATATTTTCTTCTTTCATTCTGTCTGAACACGCTTGTGGTGCATCACCACATTTACTGCACATTTCTTTTTTTAGAAATAAACAGTTGTGGTGTGAAACAAAGAGACAGAAGTGGTGGGTCACTTTGACACATGTCTTTATTCCCTTTATTGAGCATCTCTTCGCACTGAAGTCCCGCTACAAACCCCACACATCATACATGCACCCTCCATCTCCCATGTGAAACAACATTAAGTGTTTTTTTAATTATATAACTGGTGTTCACAGTATTTATCATGCTGAAATCATGGGTTGACAGTTATATAGGTGTTTTGCAATGGGCTGGGTGCACATTATTTATTTATTTCCCCCATTTAAAATTTTAGGAAAGAAGCACTTGGCATCTGAAAAATTCGGTATCCAACGCGTCTTCAGGGATGAGTTAGATGTGGATACCAAGGAATTACTGTCCGTGTCATCTTACAATGTTAATGCTTTTCTACACTTGTGAAGATCCATACTGAAGCCAATCTCAGTACTTTCCTTGTGCATCTCTTCTTCTTCAAGCAGCAACACTCTGGTCAAAATTTTATTTCTTATTAAGCACAGCTACCCAACGGTGCTCTCAAAACAGAAAGAAATAAAAGCAATGGGATGGAACAAGCAACTAGAATTATAAATAATAATGATCATGGCAGAGTTAGATCAAGCCAGGTTGGAGTTCGTGTCTGGTCATTGCCAGATGTCTTCATCCACAGTGATTTACACTGTTTACAGTTTGGCACATTAGCCAGTTTGTACAGCAGAATACCCACTGAAGCAAGTCAGCTTAATCTGGATCCCAGATTTATGCACATGTCCAAACAACATTTTAAAATTAGTCAAACATAATTTAAGGAAAATAGTCCAAACTGGCAGTCAACTTTAATTTACTGAGCGAGGAAATTAAAGTAACTGTTAAAGAGGACATTGACCAGTGGTGGGGCACTTATCTGGGCATGTATTGTCACTTCATTAAGTTTTCACACTTTTTAAATGTATAATTTCAATTATTTTGATTTCTTAAAAGTAAGTCTAAATATATTTTCACACAAAGTGCCTGTTTTTAGGTTTATTCATAAACACTGGTTCCTGGTTGTATGCAATTTGGTATGTACTTCATAAGGTGGCCCTGAAGTGCAAAACACAAAAAAAAGAATGTGCACAGAATAACATGCACACATTATTAAATGTACAATGAAACACAAAAAGTACACAAAAGAAGAAAAAATGCTTACAGGTAAAAATGTAAACAATGGGAATGGAGAAAAAAATGACTGAAAGAAAAAGAAAATAAAGCATTTTCACTGAAAAATTACATCAGTTCCATAATTCTCAGTCCCACAGTTCGCACATTTTTCTCCCATTTTTCCTGTCCAGTTGACTAAATGACAAACACTTTTATTGCATTCCCTTGACTGTGTGTACGTGAAGCTGGTGGGAAAAATTTTTGTGTCCGATAGCAATTTATGCAAGCATTTTTAAAAAAATAAAAGTCATCAGCAATGTCAGCTTTTGCTTTATTGTAGTCTGTGTAATTATTGCTGGCACGATGTTCAAGCAACTTTGTGTATAATTTGTGTAAGTGCAGATTTTATTTATTTTTATTTGCTTTTTTGTATTTTATATTTTTATCACGTGCACATTTCTACCTTGTTTGTTTTTTTAAATTCAGGGCCACTGCAGCTCAAGAGTCTGTGTATATATGAGGGGGAGGAAAGGTAATAATGTTTTTTCTAATGTCTCTGATATTTGTACTTGTCGTATCAGAATATTTCTGCAGAGTTTCTGTGTTTTACGAAGATACTGCTTATCTTTACATGCAGAAATGATCAAAATGTTCTCCAAACCAGATGACACATAAATCCTGCTGGCATATCGGTACAGCAGATCATTTATATCAATCTATATATTTTCCTAAAAAAGACTGAAGGTCTTGCTTGTGTGCAAAGCAAAGCAAAATATTTGGTCACTTAACAGCAACAATGGTAGCCAATTAATCAAAGACAAAATTTTAAATATCAGCTGTCAGTATAACCCTAGCCCTAACCCTATTTGCAGACAAACTAGTCCCTTGTTTAACTCCGGGGTGGCTTCTGGCTTTGGCTGAGATGGTGAGGTTCTGACCTCCCACTCAACCAGAATACTTGTAAGAGTCCAAGCAGTGAGCAACTTTGAAAAGTTTACACCCTGGTGAGCAAGTTTATGACAATATACTGTCCGTGCAGTGCTCCTGAAGTGCGTTGTGATTTTGCTGACAAAGTGAAGGTGTCATGAGAAAGTCAGTCTGATACTGACCATGGAATAATAGTGTGCAGACAGCTAGTCTGGCAGAGTTAGACAGTGTACGGTCACAAGCTGATGTGACATCCAATCCACGTTCATTAAATGACACGCAGTGAGTCAAAGTCAGTTTTGACTCTATAAAAGGAAAGACAGTTTAGTTGTTATTTTAATGACAGTTTCTTTCTAAGAGGCATTTTCAATTTATTAATTTAATTATTAAACCATTTTTTGGCAATTTATTTATATTTTGCAGAATTTAATTGTTCCAATAGTTAAGGCAACTTCATTTTTGAATGGGATGTAAGCTGCCAACTGGGAATGTGAAAAATTAGTGTGGCATGTGGGTGACACAGAACACACACACACATACACACACAGATATGCTACACACCACGCAAGACTCTTCACACCATATGTAGAACATTTCACAACCTCATCTGGATACCCCTGCTGGACACCACGCCAACCCTAACACAAATGCATAGTCACAGTCAAACAGCCATGACTCCCCTACTTAAGCCCCTTCTCCCCAGTTAGAGAACTTTCCCTGGACTAAGAGACAAACAGCAAGCAAACTGTTGTGATACAACTTCCCCAAACTACCAGATCTACAATAAAGCAAAACAAAACTTGAATTTCTTTTTCCTTTTGCCCTACAAAGCAGTTTCCACAAAGTGATGAATAAATTAAATGGTGCATCAGGTACACATCAATTTCAGATTTTTTTTTAAATACACGTGCTGACGATACAGCATTTTTTCAAGCCTTCCTAATAAATACCTGTGTAGCTGGACATGTGCTTAGTCTTTTCTGAACTGCCATTCATAGATACACTTAGGCAAAGTTATGTAGTCAGTAGATCTTTTGGCAAACTGCTGCAGTAACCATGTCTGCAGTTTGTCCAGGAAAACTGCAGCTCTTCCTATAGACCACCATTGCTTTGCTACTGGCCACACCAGACACATGTTCTCATCACACCCAAAACACCTGCACTGTTACTGTATCTATCATCCAGCAAAACATGCACAAATTATTGACCTTGACATAAACAGTTTGTTTCGTTCTTGATAAAGAGGTTAGTGTGAAGTTACAAAACTGAATTCTCAAAGAACTGGAAGATGAAGACAGTTTTAGCCAAGGCTGTACCAAAGTGCCAAGGAGCTCTTGCTGTGCTAGCACTGTTTTTGTTAAAATAAAAAATGACATACTTCAAAGTGATGCTAAAGGGCCAAAGAATACAACCAAGTATTACAAAGAAGCATGGCAAAAAAAAAAGATCATGTATTCAACATTAAAAAAAATGCACAATTAATTGAAAATAAATCAAAGCAAATATTGTATGGAAGGCAAATGCTTCTAACAGCGCTAAGAAAAGCCCTTAAGCCCATTAAGTTGGGAAAGAACTAAAATAAAGAAGACTAAACCATAACTGTGTAATACATCCAGAAATTCAGTTTGTAAAACCCATGGATTCAGTGTGTACACAACCAACCTGACTCGTATTTCACTTTCCCTCAGTAGAGAAAATGTTAAAAATGATGGCTGACAAAACAAAAGCAGTCAAAATTTAGCAGTGTTTTAAGTGTTTAAAAAGAAAACTGTTCCAGATGTACAATATTAATGTTGCTTTTCCAGGGAACAAATTAATTTTTTCATAAACCGTTTTACTGCATACTTTTTCACAATCTTGATGCGAATCAGTAAATTCTGATGTCAAATGAGAAGTGACTGCATTTTTCTGATCCACTCATAATTATGACCATTCATTATCTCAGAATCACTGGGTGGTCGGCCAGGAAACAACCCCCGGTGAGATGGCAGTCTGTCGCAGAGTGTTGTATAACTGGTATTGACATTTCACATCTATACAACAAAAAAGATTGAGGAAAACCATTAATGATTTCAGTCTCACCTCCTCGACGTCCTTGTCCAGGGCAATGATGTGCAGTGGAGCTGTGAGATTGGCACTGCTAGATATAGTGGTGCCCACAGGTGCAGACTCCAAGATGAACCCTTGGTAAACAGACTCTTGAAAGAAAGGAGCTTGATTGTTCTCATCGAGAACCTCAATGTGCAAACTGGCAAAAGCTGGGAGGGGGTGTCCATTATCTTGTTCTGCCTAACAAAGAAAAAATAAATATAGCTTAGAACTGTATAAAAACACACTCATCTTATTAGAATAGGATTTTTTTCTATGAAAAGGCTGTTCATTTACTAGAGTTTAATGCTTAAATGCATACATCTTTTATGAGGGTATGCAGGCTGTCTTTTTTTAAACAAGAAGCATCACCTAGCTAATAGCCGGCAATCTTAATCCGTGTCTTGTAACGTTAGGGCAAATTATGCTAATCCTGCACGGATGTGAGAGCAAGCTATAAATTGCCAGCATGGTCTGTCAAAAAGCAAATGGGGACTGAGCTACTGTTTCCAAAAATAACTGAGAAAATTTATTTTAAACACTATTTACGCAAAAAATGTGACAAAAAGTCTCCAGTCCGTTCCACAGCCTCTAGTACAGAGCACCCAAGAGCCCAAAATCTATTTCATGATTCTTAAAATTACTTGCGATGCCCCAAAGCAATCAAGCAATTTGGGAGGCATCAGAGGATTGCTTATTTACTGTGCAAATATGAAAATCAAAAACATATGGGAAACTCAAATAAATTGTGGGCTCCATTTATGTTATAATCTTCATGTCATAAGGCACATTATATCTTTTACTTGCTGAAAAACATGGCGGAACATTGATTTAGCTTTAGTGCAGGACTGTTATGATCAATTATTCAGCTGATGCCTTTGCCCAAAATGACATACAGCGTTAACTTTGTAGGTTAGTTTACAAACCTATTTGCCCTTTTATACAACGGGATGGTTATACTGTACCAGTTCAGAGTGAGTACCTTGTTCAAGGGTACCGCAGCATTAGTGGGCCTCAAAGCCTGTTGCTCTAAACACTACACAACCTGTCACCCTGCAATGAGCTTCTACCTATTGAAGGTGTTATTCCAGGCCCCACTGTTGGTTTCCTTTTTCCTGCCATGAGTACAGATTCTCTACTGGGCCCAACACTGAGATGATTTTACTGCCTTAGTTGATCACTGTCTGAAAGGCTGCTTAGAAAAGATTATTGACCTTGCATATAAAAAAGCCTGGCAGAGAGCCATTTACAGCAATGCCAACAGCCCTGATGTCTCCTCTCCTCAGCAACAACTATGGGAGCATTCATCATTTCAAGGGACATGCACAGTAGAAGATATCACAAAGACATGCAAATCGTTCAGTGGCTCAAAACATCAAATATTACTGCGTTTTGTTATAAGCTGATAAGTTTAACTGGCTGACCGTTTTCAAAGAAGGGAAAAAAAAAAACTCCAGTACACAGAAATAGAAGGACATTTCAAAATGCTACACGTAACTGATGAGGCACCCTGCAATTTTTGACTACAGGTGGTTTTAAAGGTATGATAAACCTCTGGAAATCACTGTAGCATGACTTCGAATTTACTGCAATAGCTCCTGAAGACGACCTGCTTCATTCCCCATCCTGTGTTAGGCATCATCTACAGTCTACGACAGGGGTGTAATAAAGTGGGACAGTTGGACATGTCCCCTCCAATATTAGGGAATAATTCCACTTGGAACTATTCCCAACATTGTTTGTCTCCCACCGACACTTAAGAAGTTTTTAAGTTATTTTAAGTTACTGGAATCAGAAGTATTGAAATAAAACTATAGTTTCAGAACAGCAACTTCATGTTCCTCTTCTTAGTTCAGCAGCACAGAGAGATTAATCAAAACTGGGGTTCAGGTGAAATTATAATCAAACAAAATCACATGTCTCAAAAAAGCTTCAGATGTATGCAAATTGAGAGACGCTGCTCAACAAGCCAAACTGCACTGCAGCGCAGTGAGCCTGTGGGGGAAAATGAAAAGCACATCTCACACAAACCACCACTTGGTCCTTCTTGTGTGGCTGCCATTGCTGGCAGGCAAAGCGAATGTATCCCCAGTGAAATATTCAAGATTTTCCTTTAAACATCAAGGGGAGCCCCCTGACATTCACAAGCAAGCTCCCCAGGGTATGATGGTGACAGCGGGCTGTGAACCCACTCCAGCTGTCTGGATGGTCAATTGCCTGGCTTTGGTTAACATGAGACCAGTCAGCCTGGGCTTTGCCTACAACGAAGAGCTCCCTGGGTGTACAGCTTCCCTCTCGCACCCTCAACACCAGAGCCTTTGTGTGTACTTTTACGTACTCAGCTATTTTAAATGGAGTGTAAACATACAGCAGCAGCCATTTAAAACAACCTGTCACATAGTGACATGGCCACCGCACATGTAGTCATACTACAAGCTCATTCACTTACAGCAGTGCCCTAAGTAGCAGACATGTCAAGCTGTACTGTGGTGTTAAGCTTTAGCATTAACCTCTTCTTCATTTGAGGGCAGCAGGCGCCAGCATGGATGGAGGTGCCCCCTTGTATTCAAAAGGCCTGGGTTTGAATCCCTAGATCATTAAAATGATATAAGAAAAATTACCCGACTATATTGATGGAACATAATTGCAAGTGGCACAATATACAAACCCAAGATTGTCGGGCGCTTTAGAAAGACATCAAATTCGCTTGAAATGAATTCGTACAGTGTACAGAATTTTGTGCAGTTATTTTTTGCTTGTGTGATGTGCAAACCTTCTAAAACTGATATGCTCTTAAAACACTTAAAAAAGACGCACCTGCAAATTATAAGAAAAGTGCTTGCTTTCAGTTTCCTTCAGCGACTGGTTTCAAGGGCTTACCAGAACAAAACGAAGCTCTTAGAGGGATCGGAGCCTGCGGTATGTGTCAGACAGCCGACAGAAAGTCAGCACAACAGCATCCTTCTTATTTATACCGCATCTCCTAAATGAAAACCATTGTGCCAGCTGTAACTCATTACAGCTCGACAGCCAAGGTGTACGCCCTTGGGTCACTCTCCCTATTTCAGTAGGCCTGTGACTGCTATGCATTGCAAACAGGCACCAGGACATCAATAAAGGCTTGTAGGTACATTATTCCTTTCATTGTGGAGTAACGCACTTTCCTTAGAATGCATGCACTGCAGTGGTGGGAGAGGGCATGATAAGTTCTTTAATTTCCATGTCAGAAAGACTTTACCTGCACAGTTTTATCTCATTTTAAGGCTGACCGCAGTCTTTTTCGCTCTTTTATATTTTGCAGCCGTGCTGCCCAGGAGGGTGTAATAGTAGTAAAAGTAAGTGATACCCCTTTTAAAATAAGAGAGCAGTTCAAGTGAGGTGAAGGAAGATTATGTGAGGACAGCTCATGTTAGCACAGCTACGCAAACACCGGCCTCAGTGTCCCAGAAGGATGTCTAAAGCAGTGCTGCAGTATGACATATCCAGGGAGAGGGAGACGGAGGAGGAAGAGAATGGAAGGGGAGGGTGGGAATGGGGATCCTTCCATAAATATATAAATAATGTCGACGTAGCTCTTAATTTGCATCACGCCGACTGGGAGATGAGTGAAAGGAGTGCTGGTCAGCTGGCCTGTGCAGCACATGTAGGAGGGCTGCCCTTGTAGGGTTACACAACCGTTTTCAGAAGCCACAGTTTAACAGGCTCTTTCCGCTCGCCCGTGTCCCTTGAATGCAGTCTCAGAGGGAGGTTTGTACTGCGCTCAGTGCCAGAGGGATGAGCACGAGCTGTGGAGGGCGAGCGAGGCGGGTGATTCTACCATCGCTCTCATTCTCCCGCCCTGCCATAGAAGACTATCACCCTCTCTGCAAACATCTAGATCAGTAAAGTTATATATCTGGATACCAGGACCAAGTGGAACTCAAAGCAGCGCAGCTTTCTTCCTCCTGCTCCACACAACAACTAAAAAAAACAAGTGCCTTATTCAAATGTGTACATCTCATTTATCTTAAGATGTCCTGCAGCCCACACTTTCCACAGCTTTGGTGAAACTTCTCCAGCTGAGTAAAAATAACTGCAGGAGAATCCAGGCAGACAGTGATCAACAGAAGCTGATCTCCATATTTTGCTTCTCAGCGTGAAAATGCAAAATGTTCCTTACGGATCATCACTCCCCGCTGCCTGGTGCAACAATCTTTACAGGGCCATAAACAACTTATCCTAATGTCATCGCAACAGAGGGCACTCAAACATGCATTTAGTATCTCTCTGCTACCACAAGAACCAGAAAGTCAATGGTCTATGTCGCTGGCAATAGATTCTTGTTCTCATTACCTTGATTACCAAGTCAAACTTGTGGTACTGGTCCCTGCTGACTGGTTTCAGGAGCCGCAGCTCTGCCGTGGTTTGGTTCAGCGCAAAGTATTCTGCGTATGCCTCTGGTGTACCTGCACAAAGGACAGCGAATATCAGATTCAGGGGTCTAATCCTGCTTTTGAGATAAAAATGAAATAGCTATAATAACAGAAACATGCAACAGTTTTGCACAAATCAACAGGCACTTGTGTTGTTACACTGTTACACTAACTAACATCAAGGAACAAATTTGTCCGTAATGAATTGAGTTGAAAGAAAGTTGAAAGTGTCCAGAAGGCAGAATGTGCTTTAAGATACTTGACATGAAATGGTCAACAATCGGGACTGAATAGGAAGTTGTGGAGATGACTTTTAAGATGATTTATTATCAGCAGTTTTGAATTAGAGATCATTTTAATCTTTGTTGACATTATGTTAATAGAAAATAAGCATACATCTTAGAGGGTATTTTCATTTTTTTCCATTTAAAACTACTTTAGCTGAGATTGTTACAAAACCTATTCTGTGAATAACCAAAGGGACATTTGAGTTATTAAGCTTTTATTCACTGTAGCAGAAATGTAAAAATAGCTTATAAACTGCACTTTTTCGAAAGGTCGCTTTACGGCACGTCGCTTTTATGAAAGACCTACATTAGTGCCTGTTTTCGCTAACCGAAAGAAATTCGAAGAGGATTTTCGCTTTTACGGAAAAAGGCAAAAAGCAAAAATAGTGTTCAGAGTTTGTTTTTCAGCGAGCCATTATAGAGGCAGTGCGCACCCCGAGCAGCAAGAGTGGAGCCGCCAAGCTCCATCCCCGGGAACTACGCTCAGCATCTCGGCATCGAGCCGCCATAGCATTGAACTGTGTCTGCGAGCATGTGTGCTTTGTCTCGATTTATTTTGTGCATCCATCAGCACGATGTGTCCTAAAGTATGACATAAGCCGAAGAGAGCTCGTGAGGGCGTTACGCTTAGCGTGTAACTGGACATAATTAAGCGTTTTGATTGTGCGTTGAACTTGCCTGTGTCCACCATTCATACCATTTACACACAGAGAGAAAGAATCTTGAAAGCTGCCAAAGTTACTATCGGTTCTGCTAGTAGCAAAGTGGTCTCTTTTAGTCGGCATCCAGTAATGGATAAAATGGAAAGTCTGTTGGTTGAGTGGGTTGATGGGTGTGGTGTTCTGTTAAGTTATCTTACACTTAAGGAGAAATCAGTCACCACCTCTCAGGCTTCCAGTGTGCTCGCTGTCTTCCCGATTCTGGTAAGTGAAACTACACTGTACATACATTATTTCTGCTTTATATAGGCTCTGTATTTATCTTATCATTCCTGCTTTTACTATATGTTAGCGTTATTTTAGGTTTGATGTGTTATTTGGTATGATTTGGTAGGTTTTTTTGGGTCTGGGAATGCTCAAAAATTTTTTCAATAAACATTAATGGTAATTGCTTCTTCGCTTTATGCCATTACGAAAGGTTTCATAGGAACGCTGTACTTTCGGATAGCAGAGGAAACCTGTACTTATAACATGAACAAATAATCTGGTCTCAGTTGTGTCTGTAATCTGAGGAAACAGCATATTTTTTGACAAAGCATTGGGCACATAAATTTGAGCAGGTGATGAGCTGCTATGTCTCCCCAGCTCTACTCCAGCAATTCCCAGACACACAAAACAGTTCACTTACTCTTCTGTCTTTTCTTGTTCAATGCAAGCATTTCCTAAGTTGTACTCAAACTTCTGACTTTCAAGAAAACTGGTACGTTAAATTGCAGCAAATATTTTAAACACTGTGGCATAAAACACCTGCAACTATCATTCATTTCCTTGTGCAAACAAGTGATTTATTGGAAAACACACAGTGCAAGACTCATGTTTTATTGCATTTGTTTGTTGAAGTCCAGCATCTGGTTTTTTACTTGTGCAAAACTGAATGTTCTGGGAAGGGTAAACTCCCTATTTAGGCCAGTGCTTGCAGCTCTACTATAACGTCGCTGATTCTGTGCCCGTTTTTAGGTGAGGCTTACTGACATCCCAGAATAAGCGGGAAGTTCTGGATCAACATGGTTCTCTCAGCATATTATGCCCGGTTCCCAAGACTCATCTCTCTCTCCACAGGCAGCTTTGCTCGGTCTGCTGCGTAGATGCATTCTGGCCTCAGTTTCTCTGCAGATGCGGATGTGCAGACTGCCTGATCTAATGCTGCTTTCACAGTAAATTGTTCCTCTGTGATGACAGGGTGAGTTGTGAGAGGTGACGGATTGTCAGTGACAGCATGTTTGACAGGTACCCACCAACAAGGATGGAGTAAAGAATGCCAGGTCGATCTGATGGAGGCTGTATGTTTCGATCTTGATCAACAGCTTGGACGGTGGGAGTGACATTAACTGGGTTCACTCTGCTCTGAAATGAGAGAATTTTTTTAAATTATTTTTGGACATCATGGTCAAACGCTGCATGCAAATGACGCTTGCAATCTTTTCATAGTTTGAAACACTGCACATTCATGTTGAGAACTAGGATAAAAAAATGAAATGTATATCTCTCACAATTCAGCGCATACCATGGCTCTGTAAAGTTATGAACGCAGCAACTTCAATTATCAAATAGCCAAATAGTCCGGCACAGTCTGCTAATCTTGTGACGGCTTCTTAAATAAGTCCAGCACATGAGCCACGATTACTTATGCATTTGCTAGTGCATCATCACTTCTATATGCAACTACATGATGGTACCAAACACACAGACTGTGTTTATGTTTGTATCTAAAGCTTTTTGTCTGTTCAATACAATGTGATGTAATGTAACTGTAGTACATGTGCTCATAGGAACTAAGAGGTAGATAAAAAAAAAATTAGTTAAATGCGGCCTGAAGAAACCCTCCCAAAATGAGGCGTGAGAACCTCACTGGGGGGTGTGTGAGGTACAGTAGGCATCTTATTATGCTTCAGAAAGGACTTCATGGTTTTGCAATAATCATCACCATCAGTTTTTACCATGTGCCCACACTGAAATCACAGCAGTGTTGCAGAACACATAGGGAAAAATTGGCAACATGTACGCAAGTGTCTCAAGAACACCCCCCCCGCCCCCACCTGACGATTAAAAAGCTGGCAAGCTTTCTTATTTTTATTTGATGGAACTTGGGTTTACCAATCTGGGGCAAGTGAAAAATAAGACAGGAAACGTCTCTATATTACTATATCATAGTGTGACGCCGTTGGTAGGAAGCAGACGTGTGCAGGCGCAAGTTGGCAAATGGTGTTTATTGTTGAGACGTTCCAAGTTTGTAGTCACAACATAGGCAAGGGTCAGATCCAGAGGTCGGAGAAGTACAAGAAGTGGTCAGGCTAAATCGGTGGTCAGAGACAGGCAAGGGTCGATCACTGGAAAGGCTAGCAGGAGAGTTGCTTGGTACAGTCAGTAGTAACATGGGCAATACTTCGCACCACTGTGTCGGGCTACACAGGTTTTATACCCTGCTCGGGGAAACAAGGAGCAGGTGCTGGCGATTGTGGAGTTGGGCAGAACGGCAGGCAGAGCAGGGGGCGTGACACATAGCGTCCACAGTAATCGGAAGAGCTTTTTTAAACTATTTATTCAAAGCAAATAATTAGAGCAGGTGCAACAAAAAGTCCTAGATTTGTACCTCACACCATTCTGGTTGCCTACTGAGCAAGACCATTTCCTTAAGTACTATATTACTTGCTGCCCTGTCTAACAGTTCAATACAGCAAAGATTTTTACTTGGATGTCCCCAGCAAAGTACACAGTATTTCTGCATAACTGCATGTTTGTTTCATCTGTATGGTTTGTAAATGGAAAATACCAGTTAAATATACATAATAATAGTGAAATACATTGCAATGTCTGTCTATCTTTATGCTGATTCAGAATTTTTTGTACACGAGGTAATAAATCTTTATTAAAATTTACACAAGCAGTCCAGTAAAATCTCACTGCTACAAAGAAACCATTTGAACACGGTAGAAAATATGAGCCTTAATGATGAAAACGCAAACAAATTCTTACTCTTATTTTCACACCTGAAAACATTCCTTACAAATGGAAAACTAATTATGTTTTATAAATTTGAGTCAGACTGTCCTGAATTATTAACAGCACATGGGCATTTGTAAGTGCTCTAGGGTGCTGGTTTCTGTACGGTGTGAAGATTTCTAATCCTACAGGCATTTATTTGTAAACAAACTGTTTAACGTGAAAAATGTGACAACAGGGGCACTTTCAGCACTTTTAAGAGAACATACTGTATGACAATACCAACAGCATAAGGTAAATGATGCCAATGACAGAGAATACAGAAGACTGACAGACTACTGCATTCGAACACCAGATAAATGGAGAGAAGGAGGAAGTCAACTGTCATGGTGGAGCACCCCAGCACCTCCTTCCCTGCATTATGACTTAGAACTGTTTACATCTCCAGTTCTATGAATTTCCCTCAAAAAAAGACTACATAAAACCTGAAATTACACAGTGACTACACGGAATCTACCTAGTGCAAAATTCAAATTGTCATTGTTTGTGCAGTACGTTTAATGGCACTAGATCAAAGAAGGTTACTGTTAGTTGATAGAACTTGGAAGGAAATGGTCACCATCAAGTTTTATCTGCTGCAGCAGTAAGACAACGTATATAAAGTTTTTATGCTGCCATTCAACACTTTTACCCCAGTGGAGACTAACTCTGCATAAAGAGAATATTGTAGCCCACACATGAAAACATCCAGTGCTGGACAAAGCTACAGTCAGTGTGTGGATCCAGTAAAAGTCAACCTGGTGTGCCTCGAGTGTAAGCGTCTTACAGCAGCAAAAAGTGTTCCTTTCCAAATCAATTACATTCCATTCACATGCATGCATAACGTTTCAGAGTGAAATGCACAAGTTGTTTGGTATTTTGTATTCCACACATCAATTTGGAGCTGTTCACATTTACTTTTGTTTAACTCCAGACAAAAAAGGCTTCAATTATTTACCGGAAAGCATAAAAGAGATGTGCAGTCAGGTCATTAAAAGTTATAACTGTTCTTTTGCAGTTCTATTTATCCATATGGCTAGTAAGAAGGATTTTATCACCATAGGCAGCTGTGTAATTCCTTACATTTACAACATCTGTGACTGCAGGACATCAAATCCCCTATGACTTGCAAAAAAAGGCCATTATCTACAAACATTCCACTAAAAGCATCTATGTGAGAAAATATAAAGACTATCATAACATGGTAGTCAGAGAACACCTATGTTTATTTATTACATTTATTTGAAACTATAATGAAAGAATACAGCTTTTATTTTCTAAACCACTTAAAGGCAGTTTCGATACCACTGTATACAATATCTATATTGTGTTTAAAAACTTTTGATGGTATTTGTCCATTAACTGCAAAAGCACGTGCACCTACACTTTGATACGGTTGTATAGGCAAAGGAGGTGCGATGGCAGGATAAGCCCCTTCAAGGAATGTAGCACCAACAGACAGCAGAGGTGGCTGACATGAGGAGATCCCACCAATGGCTGGAAAAGGCGGAACTGAAGGACAATACGGAGACACTGATCATGGCAGCACAAGAACAAGTACTCAGCATCAGGTCAGTGGAAACAAAGGTACCATATCAGACTAGACCCCAGGTACAGACTAGGTAAAGAAATCCAGCACCTAACAGTGGCTGCAAAATGCAGGCAGGGACAGCATACCCTGAGAGGCACCACCAAGTGACAGGCATCACTTACAGAATCAAGAATCATTTCATTTTTGTACTTCCTTATGCAACAGATACACAAGGGAGAACAAAATTTAGATCCACGGATCCACGGAGCACAGTACACTTAATAGGGACTTAATAGGGACAAAAAGTAAAAATAGAGAACTAAATAAAGATCATTTGAACACACGCACACAAATAAATATAAAATACATCATATAAAAATTTTAAAATGTAACATAGAAGAGATGTGTAAATGATTCTGAGCAAACACAAGATAAATGTGGTGTAGATGTGCCAGCAGCTGGTGGTCGTAGTAGCAATCAGACCCGAGTGGCTTGTGGTTGGAAGCTGTTCCTCAGCCTGGTGGTTTTGGCCCTCAGGCTGTCATAGTGTCTCCAGGTGACAGCGATGAAAAGAATTGGTAGAGGGGGTGGGAGGGGTGAAGTTGGGAGGTCTCCTGACGCACCTCTTGTTGTAGGTCTACTTAGGGTTAGGGTTAGGCTGACCCCACAATGTGAAATCAACTGCCACTCTACAACTCAGCAATACTTTGACCTAAAATTCCAGAAATTCATACAATTCTCTTCACCTGACACCTCCCTGTTTCACTATATTTGATACATCTTATACCAAACTTTCAACATACAGTCTATAATGCCAGGCAAAACTGCCCATGTTATGTTAAATGTTAATTATCAGTAAAGAGATTATTTAGAATAAAACCCTACAATATACATTTTTTAAAGTATGAAAGTTTGTAAAGTTAGCTGGGCAATACTGAAGCTAAATTGACCATTGCCATTGCACTTCAGAAAATGAAAATGAAACATTAATATTTTAAACTTAACTTTAAACTATTCATATTTTAAATATAATTTTAAACAACATAATTTAAAGTTTAAAGAAACATAAATTGCACTTTATTTTATAAATGCCAGCCGTGACATATTAGTATTAGGTTTTAATTGGAACGTGTCTCAAATGTATCCTGTAAATGTATCCTGCGCTGTATAGCCTGATTTTACCATTTTAACAGAACAGAAGTGAAAAGACTGGGCACTTAACATATAAACATCTACTGACAATTCAAACTATTCAAGTGTTCTCATCTTTACAAAGCATAAGAAAGCAGGAAAGTTTTCTCCTATATAAATTTTACCACTATTATTACTATATTATAATGTATGAAAAAGTCACTAATTTGACATTTGTATTAGCATCAATGACAGTTACTGTAAAATGTTACCTGTGAAGCAATACTTTGCATGCAAATGTTTCCATACAAACTTTACGTCTTAAGTCACATTTTTTTCTTGAGCAATGCTGCTACCTTAAACCACAGCATTTGTCTTGGTAATAAGGGGAATAAATGACCAATTTTGCTTGCAGAAACAGAAAATACAGCGCAAGCTACGTTAATGTATGATCTCGCCAGAACCCTGCGGGAAGAGCTTCAGAATAAAACATTAAGCGCAGATGCAGCCGCAGCACATTGCTGATCTCAACAAGATTTCAGTGAATTACTCTGGTTTTCCAGCACTACACTAAAGCATGTAACAGTGGATATACTTAGCTGCAATACGGAAACATATGGTTTGAAGTAGTGCATTTTCTGAGTGTGTTCTAAGCGAAGTGAGCCCTAGAGGTCATTTGAACATGGACACGTGATACCTGTTTAGAAGATTCTGGAATTTTCTTTTTAATTAGTTGAAATGAGCAATATGGAAAATTCAGGCAATACTCGGTTTTTTTAGGGTCTTTTTAGTTTTGTAGAGGTTACCTGTCTCAGGGCTTATTTCAACCTGTTTATATGTCTTTTTCCAAGTTTTCCTAAAACTGTGCTTTTTATCATTTTTTATCTTCAAAGGATAGGTAGAGGAAGTGAAGAAAAACACCTTTTTTTACACTTTCATGCAATTATAGAGATGCATGCAGCATACAGAATAATATGGACTATGGAGGGTTTACCAGAAAGGAGTTAGGCACTCATAAGCATGTTTATACTGAAACAATGGACTGAATTATTGTGTTGCTCAATCTGGTCACTATAACATCAGTTTCTCAACTGTATGACTTCCACAAATGAAAGAAAACTATCTCATCAAAAAAGTTCTGTTTCAAGGCCAGAGAAATAGCTGTTACTTAATCGAAAACATAAATCATAACAAAAAAATCAGCACTGAGAAAGAAATCATTTGAGACGCTTCAAACTGGATACATTAAACAAAAATTATGCTATTGTAAAAAACTACTTAAATCCACTGAACACAGAGCAAAATAAGAAAATGAAGCGGTGGTCTGTTTAACAGTGTCACCTTCTGCAGTTCTCAGTGCAGTAAATGAGTTCAAAAATTAAAAATACTGGGATGTCTGAAAAACAATAATAAATGCACACTTTTAGCTTCAGTGTATAAAGGATATTGTTTTGCTGAAACTTTACCAAAAGTGACTTAAAACCTATACCTTTTCATACGAGGGTTGATCAAAAAATACAACAAATTTTACTCCCTTCTCAAAACAGGTTAAATTCTTGTGTTTTTGATCAACCCTTTGGGTAATTTTTCCAACAATTTGTTGTGGGACTCAAACCAACAACCAAACATCACGCTACCAATAGGCGTGAAGGGAAAAAACAGTTCAATATCCTGGCACATCTCGTCCAGCACCAGGTATATGTGCATTTGCCGCTGCATTACCTTTCCAATACAAACATCTCCTAGAAGTGTTTCATCCTCAGCTGTACTAAATTCACATTCAGGGCTCGTCTTCCACACTTCTGTAACAGCAAGTGGACGCACCACCCGATATGTAGAGGTCAGGCAATATTTCCTCAACCTTTGAATCACTTGATTAAATCATGGGATTTAGGCAAATATTCTATAGGCAAAAAAAGCGCATAGTGCTGTACATGTCAATGCAAACCAATTCCATTCCATTCCACTGCCAAAAAAAACTGCACAATACAAATGCCACATGTCCAGCACATCCTATTCTAAATTTGGAATGAATGAAAGATTTAAGTTAATATTGATAAACTGCACTGTGTGTTTAACCTGCCCCCATGCAATCTCTCAGTCCACACAGCCCTTAAAGATCCCCATCTGAGACTGCAAAATCCGCACACAGCAGGATTATATATAATTAACTTTTTCCAATAAAGCAATTACAAAGGCCAGTGGTGCCAGCAGCAGAGCAGCAGCAGATTACTTACATGCCCACCTTTAAAAATGTTCTGTTTTTGTTACGTAGATCCTATACTAAAAACAGATTAAAAGAGAAAAATCAAAGCATTAGGAGAAAGTAACCAAAGCAGTTTACATACCTGACAACAAATCATTTCTACAAGGGTACAGACCGACTGAAATATTTTTATTGTGTTACAAAATCACTTGTTCATAAAAGCATAATGTGTGAGAAGTAAGTCTAAGAAACATAGATCTGCAATAAAAAGAGATCACAGATATATTTTTTTATTGATCACAATATATAAAGGGCAGAGACAGCACACTGAGACACTCCACTTCCAGTTACATACAGTGAGGGGTGATGGTCAAATAGTTAGTGTTACAGGGTCACACAACATTGTCTAATAACGTTCTAATAACTGTGGGAACTGTGTGCAGACACTCCAAAACTGTTCTTATGAATTATTATGTAGGTCAAATGTTAATTTTTTCAAGTAGGAGGAAGTTAAACACTTCAGACATCCATATATTTACAGAAGGAACTTCAGCTGTAGACCAGAGTTTTAAAATACATTCCTTCTTTGCTAATTGTGTCAGAGTGAACAGCTTCCTTAAAGCACAGATTTTTTAGAAATGAACGACGTTTTTTTTTTCCTGCTCAACAATACAGTAATCGGTCCTAGTGCCAATTTCCCATTATACTGAAAAGGAAAAAATAAATAAATAAATAATGTGCTCCCAGGGAATCAGAAAACCTATATAACCCATAACCTCAGCATGATAAATGCTGTAAACACCAGTTACCTCATTCGAAAACACTTAATGTTGTCATCATTTTGCATGTTTATATCACGTGGTGCAGCATGTACAGTCCAGGACATTTCACATGTTAAACCCCCCAAGAGCGTCACTGTGTTACACATGCAAGATGAGAGGGTGCATGTGAGATGCGTAGGGATCTCAGCAGGAGTTCAGTGTTATGAGATAAATTTATAGCAGTACACAACTGGGATTACTACGGTACATACAGTATTATGTTATTACAGTACACTGTATGGCATTCATTTTTAGATTTCTTAAAAGTTATTTTGATTTTTAGTGGGATTTTGATTTTTTTTAAATTATGGATAAGCTGTGGATAAAAATTCTTTATAGTTTCCATTCAAATACTGACATATAGGTATTCATTTTCAAGAGCTGTTATAGTGAACATTTGGATATAGAGAATTCAGATACCAAGGAATTCCTGTAACTTTTGCAGTTTCCTAAGTCTAAAGGTTTTTGTTTTATAATGTCCCACCTTCTCTTCTGTGTGCTGGGTTTAAAATTTCCAGAATCTCTGCTTGTTCCTGATGCCAACCTCCATTTCAAGTTTTCGCATACTTCCCTCAAGATCTTATTGGCTTTCACCTGCTGTCTTTGGGTTGAACTTCTGGCAGGCGTCAAGGTCAGAGCCTGCCTCCTCTACCAGTTAATGAGAGAGAAAGTCACACATTCACCTCCTCCAGGGTTATCCATGTGTAAGCAAGCACATTTGAAGCATAAGCAGTCTCTGTACTGTACTATGGTACACAACTTTCCATAAGCTCCTGAGAAATCTCCAAACACTCCACCATTACTGCACTTCTCTGGAGTGCAATGGCAGAATGCTAGCAGTACAGCTGTACACCGGTGCTGCTTGTTTTGAATGCTTTGGATATTTTTCAGTGATATACAGGACTTTAACAATGTAGTCAAGACTTTGGCAGTAAGCACATGCTAAATGCCGATTTATAAATGTCCTTACTTAACAGAGAAGATGAAATTTTGGGCGTTAGAAGTAGGATAGAAGTGATGGTGTGGATAAATGTTCAACGCCCTTTCTTCTCCTGTAATAAACCAATCCATAATGGTTTCAGCTATTAAGCACTTAGTGGCCAAAGTGTGCCCTTAGACCAGGGTTGAAGGAAGGATCTCTAAGCAGACATTTTCAAAATCACAACTTCCAAAAAAGCGTGCCGCATAGAAGCACAGCAGGTAGCACTTGTGCATCTCAGCTCCTGGACTCATCTCAGCTCATTTGGATTTGGGTTGGAATTCAGCTAAGTCTGTGTGGAGTTTGCATGTTTTCCCCCTGTTCATATGGGTTTCCTTCCACAGTCTAAAGACATGTGTTTCAAGAGAACTAGTAACTCTAATTTGCTCAAGAGTAGGAATCAGTGGATGTGTTTGTGTGACTCCCCTGTGATGGCCTAGTCTGCCATTCAAATATGTCCTGCCTCGTGTCCAACACTTACAGAACTGGCTCCAAACCACTGCAATCCTGCAGTGGTGATGGACAGATAAACAACAGATGGATAGATGGATAAATGGGTGGATGGACAGGACAGACAGATAGACTGATCTTCAAAAAACTGGTTGCACACTGGATGTACACACCATCAATGTCCTTTATAAATTCATAAGTAACATTCTCCTTTCCAGTTGATATACGATATCAATTTTCTACAAGCCATAACCTTAGGGACTATAAAGTGTTTTTTGTCCCATGGAAAGACCCTGTCAAACAGGAGTCCCCATGTGCTTCGTTGGTTTGCCCCTGGGACACAGTGAGACACAGCTAGTTCATTCTTGGCCTCACAGCAATTATAGGGGCTTGTCAAATTTCCTCGTGGTCTCCTCAAAGAGGCCGGGTGTTAATTAATTCACGCTCCTAGTTAATTCATTTACACAAAGGAAACCAGACACTGCTGCCACGGAGGTCCCCAGCTCTCAGAAAATCCCAAAGTTAGGCATCAGGGAGCAGCCAAACTGTTTTGCAGAACTGTCTGAGGTCTGTGTCTCAGAGCATGTATAATTCTGCCCTTTGGCAATATCTTCCACTTATAGAGCTGAGGTATAAAGGTAGCAGAACATCTCCCGGGACTGAAAGCCATTCTGCTCCTTTAGTGGCCATCGGCACTGAAAAGAAACAGCGTCTATTGTCAGTGGCCCTGCGAATGAAACAACTGACCTCTGCTACCATGTTTTGTTCAATTCACTTTGGTGACTCCCAGACTAGACAAGCGCATCACCTTAATTTGATAAAGTAAATAAGCAATGACACAAGGGCCCAAGACAACCCAACAGACCAGCACTGACCTCGTATTCAGAAAGCGAGCCTTTCTCTTGATTATAGACAGAGAGGCGCTCAAACTCACTACCCTGAGCGAGGGGGAAAAAAAAACAAGAATACCTTACTGAGGTAAGCAGTTTTCTGTGACAAAAAGCCTCTCCTTTTAAAGACACGCGGGAGGAAAACTGGGCTCTCAAGTTCTTTCATTCTGCCGTTACCTTCGGCTTTTGATTCATTCAGCTAATCCATTTCGCATCTCAGATTTTCAGGAAACTTTTATTTTGGCGTTTTAATATTGTTCGGATTGCAGTTCAGAGTCTAGCAATACTTTTATTTAAGACAGACAGCCATAATAACACGATACAGCAATGTGATACCTGAAAACGAGTCGGATGCCAAATTTTTCGGATAATGAGTGCATATTTCCTACAATTTAAAATGGGGAAAAAACACAACAACAACAACACAACAATAACATCAGCAATAATAATGATAATAATAATAATAATAATCATCATCATCATACCTATAAAACTATCAATCCATGACTTCAGCATGATAAACATTGTAAACACCAGTCACCTACTTAGAAAACACAAAATGTTGTCAGTAATTTGCATGTTTATACCGCGTGGTGCAGTGTGTACAGTACAGGACATTTCACGTCAGTCACTGTCTTACATGCGGGAGATAAGAGGGTGCATGTGAGCTGCGTGGGGTTCACAGCAGGAGTTCAGTGTCATGGGATGCTGAATACTTAATATTTACATAGATTTATTTAAAAAATACTTTTAGTAAAAAGAAAATGTGCAGACAATTTGAGCAAACAAGGCGGACAACTTATACTGGGTACTTATGGAATGAAGTAGAGCTTTTTTTGTTCTTTAGCTTAGTTTTAGTTTTTAATGAAGATGGTGGATCTTATGACCAAATGCGTATTCCATAAAATGTGTAAAATGCATTAAAATTACTCACAGTAATATATTGGGGTAATAGTTACACTTCTTTTGTACTGCACTTTAACTTATTTATGTGTTGTTCTTATTTATTTAGATATAGAGAGAGTTTTTAATTTTTTAATTTTGGAAAGCTTTGGATAAAAAAGGTTCGTACAGACTCCGATATACTGGTATTAATTTTCAAGAGGGCTCATAGTGAAAATTTGAAAGTAGAGAGTTAGGATACAGAGGTATTGCTGTATATCACATATGCACTGTTAAGCGTAAAAAGCAATCTACCTGTACATATTTCCCATGTGTCAATAATTAAAAATACAGTACAACAGGCAATGCACATTAAAGTAGAGATTGCCTTTTGTGGCTCCAAACTGGATCTTTTTTTTAAAATTCACATTGTGGTTGTGAGTTGTTCTTCCATGTGTTGTATCCTTTGTTTGTTTTGCTTTCTTTTTTACTGGTAGCTTGTTTTTTTTGTGTTGTATTTTTGTTTTTGCCTGCATTTTTCACTTCTGGATCGGCACAAAAATTTAAGAGGAATAACAAAAACACAGTGCAGCACATGAGGGCATGTCCCAATGTCATGCGGATTTTCACGGGTCATCATGTGTATTTTCTGCATAAATACCCCAACTATTTTAGCATCCACATTTTTTATTGAATACATAGGCATTTTGCGTTAATACTGATAGACTGAGGAACACAAGTACTTTTGAAGATATGGGTCTTGTTCAAATGATTCTTCACTGGCTACCTATGCAGATACAAGAAAGTATAAGTCACTTCTATTGATATGCAAAGCTTTAAACGTGCTTGTCACGGCTTATTATCCAGCAAGATTATTTTAGTTAAAGCTTTCTGTTTCTAGGACTGGCAGAAACAAAACTTCAGTACTGTCCCGACGCAACAGAACAATTTACCAGTCTGTCCATGAACGAGACTTTTAAAGCCACATACACTACTTATTGAGACCTATTAAGCTTTGCCAATAGTTAATAAAACAGGTGTTCAGTTTAGGAGACCTGAGGCTGTAGTTTGAAAACTAAAGGTTGGGAACAAGCCAGTATAACATGGATGGTGAACAAACTTCCCACCATATTTTTATAGATATAGTTGTGGCCCTTTTAAATCAGCAAGAGAGCAGCACCAGACCACAGGAACACAGAGACGAAAATCACTGAAAGTCGGATCATGGCGGAACTGCACATACACGTGTATACATAAAACAAGGCAAAAGGCTGCAGTTTTCCAGAGGTGTGACCACCTAGCGCTACTATTCCTAAAAAGTTCTAGAAGGATATCCAGACATTCCAGAATTCATTTTCACTACCGTGCAGATCAAATGTGAATTTTTCTATCAGGACAAAGTTGACCCGTAAATCGACCACATAATTACACGGGGAACTTTGTGAAGACTATAACAATAAACTGCATGCTGGCAGTTCTTCTTTCAGCTTCCTTCTTTTTCCATCACTGCCCACCCTCTGCCAGCACTAGAGAAAAGACTCAGACTCAGGAGGGCTCTCGGCGCTCTCTGTCACCCACCGCACAATGATGATATTTCTTACAGAAGCACCTGAGGAACCTCTAGGGAGCACCCCTTCAAAATCACCTGAGCACCCCCATAGGACAACTTTATTATTCCTCATTCCACTTGTCAGGAAACAACAGGCCCTTGTTAAGCACTTGTGTTTCACAATACGGTGTGTGTATGTAATTACTTTCCCAAAGCCGTGCTCGATCGCCTTCCAGCAATATTGCGTGGGAATTATTTACACATCCGTCCTGCGCTGCCCTTTTGCTTTTCCCTCTGAGAAATCTCCGCAGAGCTTTCCATGACACCTTTGCAGTAAAAACGTTCAGCGGCAAATAAAATTGGATTTATTTTGACTAAGAAATTGTGCACAACGTGCAAAGTGGGACTGAGCATATAACAGACCATAAAACAATCAGAAATATGGGAAAACATATTTTTGTATGTATATATAAAAGAATATCGGCCAAGGAAGACAAGTCAAAACTTCAGGAATTTTCTCTAAAACCTCTTGGCTACAGAACAGCTTCATATAATCATGCGTAATTTTACCACATAGCAGAATAAAGTCAGTTATGAATATATACAGCAATCAAAAGCTATTACAAGCGACAGTATATATAGTGTACATAATCAGTTGATATAATCCAGACATCAGCCAAGTTAGCTTACCTTTGGTGGCTGACATTACTCCGCCAGCCCTTACTGTAGAGCAAAAGAGAATCTATTAAAATATATTAACATTCTCTGTTTTAGTATCCTTGTAGCTCAAACATACCCACAGTGTTTAATATTTATGTGCACTGAGTCAGATTTTTGGCTTGATCTTGGGACCAAACATTTTTTCTCTTCCAGAAGAACATTTTCTGATATGCAAACTATGTGGAGGTTATATCACGTCTGTATTAATGTGCGATTTGTCCGTTCACCCTCAGGTCAACGCAGATACAAGCCTGGATTCTGCTGTACTCCCACCTGACTCACTGCACACACTTTCAAGTCTGAACCTGACAGGACAGGGGATTTTGCTTTAGGGCTGCCATGGAACTCAGATATTAGGCAAACAGAAATAGAAAATGCAGGAGATGTCATCAAAAAATAATTTGTTTGTTTTTTAATTTATGGACCGAAAATCAACATGTCCCGAACGTAGTGGAAATCCTGGGACCGAGTTAGTCTTGTTGAGAGCCGATGCTGACAGCTACCCTGGAATATATGATCATAAGTCTCCAACTGTCTTGTGAACATCATCGTCAAACCTCCGGAGTGGATTTTAGGACAACAAAGCCAAATCTTTCTAAAATACGACAGTGAGCATCAGATGCATTTGTGATTACACGTTGAGTTCCCATATGATTATCTTTGTGAATTGTATACATAACCTTTTATACATGATAAACATTTGCACAACTGCTAATGCAAATACAAAAGAGTGACAAGAATGTTCATTATAGAATGATATCTATCAGAAACGCTACAATTTAATACAATTTCTATAGTGTCTTGTTTTAACTTAGGAGTTTGCAAATCTCCACCTTTACTTGAGTTTTCTAATTTTTGTCTTAACTGTTCAGCAAGAAGACTGTAAAGTGCTGATTATCATACCTCAGGGTGAACTATGAGAATCCAGTTAAATAATTTGACTTAAAGGCAATTCATGTTCCTTTGACTGCAATTAAATTGAATTTCTCAATGACAGAAACTTGAGTCAACAGTGCTTCTCTACTGCTTGAAAGTATATAGTTTAATTATGTTTACCCAGCATCCGTCAAACTCCCCTCTCTTCCACCCGATCCAATCCTGTTTTTTTTGGCCGCCTTTCAGCAGGAGTGCCTTTCGACATCCCTGGAAAGGCAGGCAGCTTTCCCCACCATGTCTGGCACATGCCCATTTCTATCAGAGAAGGGTCATACACAGCCGAGCACCAAAAACGTCACTCTCAGCAAAGGATGAAAATATCCAGTAAGACAAACGTGTGTGAAAAACCACATGAATTATATCTAGTTTTTTTTTTTTTTTTAAATTCTAGGCTTACAACTGACGTTCGTTCTCTGTGATAGTTGTTTCATATTGAAATGATTCACAGTTTCTGCAAATCAGGGTCATGGGAGTCACCGGTGTTATCAAAGGCATCTGACTGAATGGCTGAACTAAATTACTTGGAAATTTCTATTTTGCAGTTAAAGGCATTTTCTGCATGGTTTGCATTTATTTATTCAGAACATTGCACTTACAAGGATATCCTGTAAGTGAATGCTTGTAAGACACTCTGCTGATACACATAAAGGCAAGAATCAAAACAACCTGAACGAAAAAAATCCCACTGAGTTTTTGGTAAATGTGTACACAAAAGCGAGTTAAATGGGTTTATTTTTTCATCAAGAAAACAAGGGATTAAAAGCCTTATACTATGCGCTCAAAGCCATCAAATGAAACAACACCATTAGGATTGTGCTATAAATGCCCATGGAAAGCTTTCATAATGAAGCAGCTTCTTTCAATAATTCTTCATCTTAATAGTACATTTCTGCTGTTATTGGTACATCATTATTCTTCACCAATGGGGTCTTACAACAATGCACTATATCAAACAGAGCATGATAATTAACAATATTTCATTATTCATTGTCTCTGAGGACATACTGCTTTTTTCTTTCAAGTGGCACCTTCTGATTCATATGTTTTTCTCTTAATTTAAAAGCATTTTTCATGACAATAAAAAGGCCTTTAAAGAGTGATGCTGAATTTTTTTGTTAAAAGGGTAATTATTGCGACAAAAACCTGAACTATACAATACTTGGGAGATCTAATCCATATTATCTACATATTCATTTTATTGCTTGACTAATGGTTCTGTCCAAAGTGGCTTAAAACGTGTATCATCCAAAGAGATGAGTATTGTACGGGAATAATTCAGGTGAAGCAACCACTTTAAAGGGACAAAAAGCAGGGCTCCTCCAGGAAAACCTCAAGTTGCAGGTCTATTTCCTTAATCTGTACTTTAGCCGCCACCCAACTTCACTTATTCACCCAAATGTTTGCCGTGTTCTTCATGTACATTTAATGATCTCTATCCTTGGAGTTGTATCCGTAAGTCACTCCAGACAGATTCCCAAGTGAACAACAATTCAGTGAGAAAACATTTGCTGAGCCCAGTAAACAAAGAATGAAAAAAAAGCGCAGTGCAACATAGATGGGCCAAGCGATATACGCCGTCTTTAAAAATGTGGACCCCTTATGTATTTCCAGAAAACAATTGTTTTTTTGTTATCGTAAATACAGAGTGACTTATTTGACAAAATATGCATACCACTTCACTGAAATGTGCTGCTCTAGAGTTTCGAAATGCAAACAGCCCACAGAAAGTGTATGATGTTTGAGACCTCAAACCAGGATGAACTGTGTTGGTTCTTTTATCAATTCACATGTGAAAGGAGAATTGTGTTAAGCTTGATGTTGGTTTGAAAAGCTGGAGAAGAGTGGCAGTTGCGGTTACTCTCGTTTCTCCTAATGTGGCGACGTGGCGGCTGATCCAAAAGCAGGCTTAGAGACTTACGGGATCGGTGAGCTCAGGGATGACGGCCCGGTAGGTGATGGGATTGCAGTCTCGCGTGTTGTTGACCAGCGTGCAGGGTAGAAACATGGGCCCCAGGTCATCCCCATCAAGGACATCCACTGTGAGTGTGGTGGTGGCGGTCCGCCTGTCATTTGGGTATGGTGCACGGTCCTGTGGTAAAAAGGTTGCCAGCTAAGCAAGAGCCTGACAGGTCTGCGGGACTAAGAAAGGTCACAGTCCATGTCTTCAAATAGGCAAGTGACATTATTATACAATATTCATTCTTTCCTTCATCCATTGTCAGTATCTGCTTGTCCAGTACAGGGGTGTACTGCTCCACAGCATTTCCCATGTGCATAGGGTGTGATTCAGAGTATACCCTGGACAGGACCGAGTTTTTGTCAGGGAAATCACCAACACTCATTCCTTTACTCGCACATACACACACTAAGAGCAATTGATATTTCCTATTTTACCTGAAATGCATGTCTTTAGGATGTGGGAAGAAACCAGAGCACCTGGAGATAGTCCACATGAAAGCAAGGAGAACATGAGAATCCTCACAGACTAAGCAGATTTAAACCCATGTCCAAACCCACAGCCCAGAAGCTGTGCGCCATGAGAGCTACCCACTGTGTCACTATGCTGCTCCTCTTTTGAATGTGGAAAAATACGTCTTGCTGTACTTCTTCTGTGTTGTAACAATGTATATATTGATACTGCAATAAAAATATAAACACAGCACAAACAACAAAAAGAACTCCTATGAACTTACAGAAACACCCTAATCAGTAAAAAATGTGTTTCGATTGTTATGTCTTGTTGATAACTCTCAAACTTTTCCTTTTCGATTTGAGGGTATAGTCACATCTGCCTACCGCTGTTCCATTCTGCCACAAAAAAAAAAAAAACCTGTAAAGTACACTGTGAAGTACTGAGGCAACAACCAGTCCCACTGCTGCAATAATTGAGCCCTGACAAGAAGAACTGTGTAGTGTAAGGTGGCCTCAAGAAAATACGGCTGTCTCTTAAAATGGCCTCACAGCGGCCTGCGGAGAAATGACAGGAGCCTTATGGCCCAGCGGTGGAAGGGGATCTGGCTGGTACGAAGCTGGCTCAAGGCTCAGCGCACATCACATCCGCCATTTCAAGGGGCCACCGCTTTGATATCAGGAAAGCAAAATAATCGAGCACGCAGGAGCTTTTTGCTTTTCCACTACGTTTTAGATAGGGAGAAAAAAACAAAAAACTCGGGGTGCTGGGGTGTTTTGATAGAGCTGTGTGTGAGGTTTGTGTGTCCTCCCATGGAAAAACACCAAAGGAGAAAAAGATTTCTGAGTCACAAATGTACACAATGTTCCACATGTACACAGGTGTGGCACCATTCTAATTAATAAGAAATATTTAGATTATGTAGGTAAGATCTTTGTGGCTGAACTGCAGTGGAAGAGAGGAATAAAAAGAGCACAAAAATTCACAAATCCCATCATCCAAATCTCAGCCATACCTGTTTTTCCACCTCTGCACTGCATCACAAGACCACAAACCACCCAACGTACTTTTCACCAGTTAATAATCTCTGCAACTGGGTTGAAATCAGTCTCAGAGTAATTGCCTGATAGAAAGTTTTGCCATTACCAAGGACCCAGGAGAGCTGAACAAAGTCCAAACTGCTGTCGCAGCTCAGAGGCATCTCCTGGGAGGCCATAGACAGACCTTATGTTGTTTACCCAAGTCCACGGAGCATTTTTTTGAAGATTCTTCAACAAGGAATGTATACAGTATCTGCTGCATTGCTCACACCTTCATCACCACTGGCTTCCACTGCTCCGTTAGTGATCCACCCCACCTGATCCTCGCCTGACCACACTGTTATGTTAAGATGGATTCAAAGATAAATGTAAGGGGTTTGTGCTTCACTGTGACTGTCTTCTCTAGCATACTTCACATGTACAGTACTAGCTAGTTACATCAAGTACATTATCTCTTGCAGACTGGTGCTGTTCTGAAATAGGACCTTGTTATTGTTGCCTAAGAGAACTTTAAAGCTCAATTCAAAGCTGGATTCTGGCACGCTGGCTGCTGAGTGTGCCTGGAAAGATGCACCCCTTAGTCCCAGCTTCTGTATTAGTTTGAATCTTGTCTTCAAGCAGAGATAGTGTACTGGAATCTGGACCAGTAAATTGAGCAGGCCATAACAGTTGATAGTCTTGCCTGTGAATGTACAAGGAAATCATCTTCCAGCATCTTTGTTTGTCCCTGTGGTCAATCACACCGAACACTTGGAGCTTGGGAAAGGGGAACTTCTTGGCAGAGGACAAACAATGACCATTCTGAGAGGGTCTGTGTTTGTACTGTGGAGGAAGGCACCATTTCCATGATCTCTGTGAGCTACAATCACCTCAATATAAAGAAATACCAACATCTGCAGTGAGTGGCACCCTTTGCCAAATGTTATAAGCAGTTAAAATTACATGTGAGGAGTACTTCATTCTGCATTTAGACAAATATAGCGGACACAATGAAATATAGTTTCTCTTGGACACGGATACATGTATAGCAAACTTTATGGTTCTGTCACTATGAACCCCAGTTTCCAATGTCTCCCTGCTTAAAATCCATAGCACCTTGGCTCTGCAGTCTCTTGCCCTGTCTAGTGAAGTGGATGGCTCTCCTGCCTATGCAGTCCATTCCCTGCTGGACTCCTAGTGACGTCACCACCATCTCTACTACATCATGGATTAGGAGGGGTATGAGCCAGAAGAACATTCCTGGGCCCCTGCCTGTGACATCTTTGACCCCTCTCAGAGCCCTCTCTGATCTCTGACTTCCACAGGGCTCATGTGGATTTTCCAACTGCTCCCTCCAGGCAGCATAAAGTGGCTGAAGCCACCCATAGGGGAGGGGATGTCATGCCCTCAGAGGATGGTTCTGACTCAGCCATCATCCCTAGCACCCACCTACACCTGATCTCAATCAAAAAGAAATGGACAAAAGGAGCATCAGTACAAACGCTCACCATAGAACCTCGAATGAACACGCACTCCAAGCCTCTTGCCAGAGAACAAGTTTTGCCGTGTACGGGTTCAAGTCTGGTTTCTCATCTGTGTTTTCTGCCATCCACTTCTTCAGCCACTCTTTGTGTACATCAACAAAATCCCAATCCTGACTGTTTTTCACCTCTGCACTGTGACATAAGACCACAAAGCACCCTTTGCACTTTCCACCACTTAATAAACTCCGTAAGTCGTTTCATGCTCAAACCAGTCTCAGAATAATTGCTTGACAATTTTTGAATACAACTCAACTTGTGTCATGGCTGGATATGTTAAAAAAAAGAAATGTGTTGCACAAAATGTGTTTCTGCAAAACCTTAGAAAAATGTGCTACTGGACTGGTATTTTGCTTCACAGGAGGACAGCATCAAGAGCTTTATTTTCATTCTGATGCTAATATCAACTAATATTTTACTTTGTGGTGTAGAATGATAGAAACTATTTTAATCTGTTCAGATAACTATTACTTGGTTTTTTTCATAATATAACCCTTAAGTCAGATTTGAAAGTTCATCAAAGGCATTCTGAACTGTAACCTAATATCTATGCTGGATAAGATTCACCCAGTAGCTACACCACTCAGGTGAAGCAGGTGTTCAGATTAATTGGAGGAAAAATTAATGCCTTACCTCTTTTAGCCCACATTCAGATACTTCAACAACTCAGCACTGCATGTATGTTCTGTACAGAAATATAATTATGAACCCATGCTTTTTCTTTGCAGACTCAAGTTGATGAGATACTTTCTGACACAGGTCTTTTCAAGCCGCTTAAGGGGCAAAGCGTGTCTCAGTGGATTTTGGACTCCTACATACAATTTCACAGCTACCAGTTATCAACCTGCTCCCCCCATAATGAACCCATAAATCAAAATATACGTCACTGTAATTCACACATCACCATTTCACAAGATTTGAAAACTCATCATCCACACCTGATGGGTGGAACACGCAGATGGCCTTGGTATTAATAGCACGGGATTAATAATAAGACATCATTTGACATGCTTATAAGGCACTGATTTTTTCAGGAGGCGCTTGTTAATGCAACATCGCATGCTCT
This sequence comes from Arapaima gigas, assembly GCA_900497675.1. Lineage (NCBI taxonomy): Eukaryota > Metazoa > Chordata > Actinopteri > Osteoglossiformes > Osteoglossidae > Arapaima > Arapaima gigas. The sequence continues at coordinate 1,170,224 of UFQX01000201.1, read as the reverse complement.
AAATGCTGTGTTGTTGCCGACTGACAAGACTCACATTGGCCTGGATGATGACCAAGTAGCGTGTTGTGTCCTCGTAGTTCAGCCTCTCTCTCAGCACCACGGCCCCCGACAGCGTGAGTGGAATGTCAAAGGTTTTGTTTGCTGCCTGCAATAGGGACACTTGAAGGTTAACAGTGGATTCCCCATGGTGTCAACACTCAATGAGCATCATCTTTCACACATGTGGAAGTCTTCTGGCACTGCCTCACTACAGGCAATGAAAAATTATTAAACGTTAGGGGACCACACCTGGTCTAATGTGCAGTAAAACATCCATTTAATGAACATGGCAGGAGTCCTGTAACAGCACTGGCTTTTTAAATGCCGGCACAGTAGCAAGAAGGCCTCTGCCAAAGAAAGGTGGATGTGCAGTTGCTTTACGCACCGGATCGTTCGGGTTGTACTGGATGACGTACTCAATCTGCCCATTGGGGCCGTCGTCAATGTCGGTGGCTCCATTATTTCCAGAGAAGCCAGTGAAGATGGTGGTTCCAACAGGTGTCAACTGAAAGACAGAGATTGGGAACACTCCGTTCACATCTGTCATATAAGAAAAAACTTAAATCATGTCTTCAAAAAAATATTTTTCATTAAGATCAACTTTTTTGAATTTCTTGGATAGTGACAGTTATCTTCCTCTGCTAAACAGTGTAACCTCCAGTCCCTGTGTTGCATCGCCATCTGCATATTTTCTTGGTCTACCATTTCCCAAGTTACCTTGACCTGGTTCAGTTCTGTTCTGTTGTTAAGATGAATAGACAGACAGACAGACAGATCTATCACACAGATTTTGTCTTTTTTTTGGTATAAGGTCACAATATGGAAGATACTTTACACAGGAAAAAGAAAAGGAACTGTTCCTCGATATAGCAGCTGAACATTGATTCGAGGCATGAAACATTAATTAACGTTAATTAGAATCTCATTTATTTGATGGGTAAAACTGAAGGTGAAGATTAGGATGCCATTTAATTATACCCGCGTTCAGAATGAACTGTACTTACACAGCCAAGCAGGAATGAAGCAACCGCTTTGAATGGTATATAAGAAATTAAGCAACTTCTGAAGAAACTAGACACACACAACTACAGATGAGGAGGGAAAAAAATCTTCATAACCATGAGAGCAGAAGAAATATTCAAGAAAACAATTTATTGTAAATCTGAAGAGTATCCCAAGGCAACCTGTAATTATATCATTTGTAATTTATTTATATTTATTCTTTCCAGTGTGACAAAAGTGACAGGATTTAACAACTAGCTCAGTCTCAGCTAAAGTCATTAGCTCTTTTATGCCTTTCGAAAGGGAACAACTAGAAGCTTGTCTAGTAGCAAAGCATGACTTCCAATCATATAAACAGAGAAAGAATTTTAATTGCTACATCCCTAATAGATGGATAGCCTTATTTATTGTTTAATTCGCAACTCAATAACTATGAAATCTTTGATAATTGTATTGTGATTTACTGCATGCTTTTGGACCTTTTTATTAATGTTCTCAACCAGCATGTAAATACAGTAATGGTTACAAAATAAACAATTACGTTTGTCTTTGCAGTTTCAGGTCAAAACTCAAAAGCGGAAAAGCAGTTTAATGTTATGTGTTCACTGTCTGCCATTGCCTGTGGAGCCAGAATGCCTCAAATGCAGGAGTACTGTATGCGCATGTGCAATAGGCAAAGGCAAAATCTAAATGCATCCTATGGGAGACAACATGCCATTGTCTTGGCATCATCCCTCCGTCGGTCTCCTCTAGCTACAATGTCAGAAACACGGGATCCAAAAACAGGCTCACACACCTCAAAATGCGATGACAAAGGCACTGGAATTACTGCCGACGTACCATTTGTTTCCCCTCTTAATCAACTCTGAGACACCTATCATTCTGTGGCTTTGCGAGAGGATGGGTTGCTTTCTGCTGTTGATAGGATGGGAGAGAGCGGTGACACTGTGATCGGATTCTGGCCGTTCCATTTATTCAGCAATTTGAGCTGCTCTTCCGTACATTTTGTGCAAAAAAAAAAAAAAACAGGCCCCAGCAGGAAGTGTCAGTCAAAAGAACAAACAACACATGAACATTTTAGTTTGATGAGATTATGCTCCTGTGGCTGTGTGCGGCTGCCCGACCTTACCTCTCTAAACAGGTTTGAAGTTTCCTGGAAATGAGGCTGCTGTGTAATCGCGTCAAGTGAATTTGTTACATCAGCGAATGACTGCCATTGTGGGCTTCTCCAGCCCTCTGTGTGGGATTTCTGTGGTTCTGTACAGCGCCTCCTCACAGAAGTATGCCAGTGGCTAAATGTCACGCCACGTAAAAGGCGTGTATAACAGTTTGCCACCAAACATTGCACCCCCAACAAGCAGAAGTAAAAATGTGAATGTCAATAAGTCATGCGGAAAAATTTAAGTTATTTATGACAAAAATTAGCAATAATTCAAATACCAAAGGATTGTATTACAGAGACATTTCAAACTATATTGCTCTATTGCACCTTCACATTTAAATTTACAGCAGCCAAAGAAGCACACAGAATAAATGTCATTTTTTACATTAAGGTTTAAGATCATTAGAGTGGATATAGTATGGAAAATGCCTTTCTCAGGTGAGGTGCAGTAAGGTCACCTTGGATTTATGTAACATGAAGCAACACAAATGCATCAGTAAAACAGTATGTTATACAGAAATGCATGCATTATTCAACATTGGGCTTAAACTATGAGGGATTATTCAGTGAAACATTCATTTTATTAAAAATAAATTTTCATGTTGCAAGCAAGCCTCTTAACATGAAGAGAACAATCACATTTTAAAGCTGACAGAAGGCAACTGTGTCGGGAAATATGCATGTCAAAGTCACTGTCATGGCATGTTTTGCCAAACAAAAACAGGCGGGGATTGCTGTCCATCACATATGGGCAAAAGTTTATAGATGAGTGATCAGTCACAAATTTTACATACTTATCCCCTCAGTAAAAAAATGTGAAACAGACATGTTACCACAAACAGTTCAGGTTTTCTTTAGGATGCAATGTTCAGGACCCTGTTATTCAGGAAGCAAGTGGCACTCCCAAACCCAAACGCTTTCTCCGAAATGATGAAACACCGTGACACAGATCTTTGGGTTCCATCGACATCCAGAAATCTGCTCATATTCGCACCTTTGAAATGTGAGGACAAAGAGGCCCACTGCAGGCTGCTGTCAGTCCCTCATCTTCCACCAGGGCATTCAGTCTTTTCTGCCCTTTGCAGTCCTTTGCTCTCATCCACAACACTTTGCTCCTTTCAAACATGCAGCTTCAGAAAATGTTGATTTTATTTGACACTTGTAGCTTTGCCAAGTTGACTAATGGACCGCATTGTGTTGGAAAACAAGTAAAGTGCTAATCTATGTGTCAATTGAACATTTAACTCTTAAAAATCAATAGTGAGAATATGTGGGATGGACCACAATTTCAGAACTGCTCCGAGGATGCTATCTGGCCCTCTGTGAGGCCGCCATCTAATGAGAAAAATCCACCAGGACTGTGCCCTGGGGAACCAATTTCAATTAAGGAAAAGCCACAGAATCTCTAGGTATCTGTTCCATGCTGGAGTTCATCCTACATGATGCCTATGAAAAACCTATTTTTAGATATATACTTGAAGACCACATCCTAAGCTTTAACTCTAATAAACTTCTGAAGCGGTGGGCAGAACATAACATAACACAGTCTCACTAGGTTGAGGGTGGCTCTGATGTTTTGCACCATACTACAAAAATTTATATTTGCAAAATTCAGTTTCTGCATCTACAAATTATTTTTGAGAAGTTAATATATCACTTGTGCATTTTAATTTTCATAACACTCCAAAGTTTTGTTGAGTCCACAATATTTAACCATATTATAATTTTGTTCATTCATGTAGATCTACAGCACTAAGTGATGGTCCATTACTGTTAAGTTCATGTTACATTTTTGCTGATCACAATTTTTACAAGCATAAGTGATTTATTAAACTCTGACCTATCAACATTACAACTGTATGTGACGATAAGATGCAGTAACTACAGTACTAAAACTGGAATTTTTAACAATACTGATGCACTTCAAAAGCATTGATATCAGTAGTTAAGATAGCAGAAGTTCTTAAAAGGGAGCCTGTAGGCTCTTTTGATATGTCTGATGTTCAGTATGTGTCTCAAACACTTCAGACGCTAAGTTAACGGCATGTGCACGTAAGCATATTCAGAAATACTCTGACCCTGCATACAAAAGAACATGATGAATTAGATCCTTTAAGAAAAATAATCAAAAAAATAGACAGACATCATGGGTGCGCAGGTCTCAGGTCATATGAGTTCTTATCTTGTTTTATTTTATGTCACCCTTTCACATCCTGTATGCAAAGACACGTTTTACATGCTTGCAATTATAGCCTGGTAAAGCACAACAGTATAAAAATTCACCCAGCTCAGTTTGATCAGTGCTTGCATTAAGACCAACTGACCTGCCACGATGACCAACTTGCACCAAATGCTCCTTGAACCACCCTGGTACATATGTCTTTTTTACAGTAGTATATTACAGTGAAAGTACTTTGACCTATAATGAGTATCACCAAATTATTTCTGAGAGGCATGTGGAAGAAGAATAGCCAACACGATCGCGCTAGCAGCCGTACAACAATCTGAGCAGCTGAAAAAGGTCCGTGGTGTCAACTGAGTTTTTCTGCCGGAGATTATTTAAACTGTCCAAAAGCTCCAAAAAAACTGCCACAAACGCACTCACTGACCTCATTTATTGCAACGTAGTAGCGCGGCTGCTGGAAACGTGGCGTGTTGTCGTTGCGGTCCCTCACCACGATCCGCACCTCGTGCAGAATCACCGTTCCAACCAGCTCATTGGTGCACTGCACCTGCACCACAATGGACTGGATGTACGAAGGTGGCTATAGGGAAGCAAGAGCATCGTTGGAGTTTGGGAACATTGTTATGAGCATGTAACTGTTTCAGAAATGCAACATTGCAGGATTCATCTAGAATGGACTCGTTCGCCAGTATTATGTAGTTAAAGACAATCAACAAAGCAGTCTGCACGACTCTGTTGGTTTTCTTGGTGTATTCCGTTATGTCGGCGAGCATTATTATTACATTCTGAAATACCATTAGTAAATTCTTAAGTCTTTGGTACACACACTTGAGTGCATTCATAAATAAAATCAATCACAGCAAATTCACACATGAAACCAAGCAATTCAGACCTTGTTTTCCTTTCTGGACAGTATTCCATTCTACATTCACAGAATTCTCTTTTTGCTCATAAGCTAAACGAAATAATAAATACTATGATTTTTATTTTGACGTAACATTTGTGTTTGAAAACTGATTTGAATATGCCCATTTCACCAAAGTGAATATTTGTCTTTTAATTTTGATAGTATATTCTAGGAATGAAACAGATTGATGTGGAGCATTGACAGCACAGACGTGACTAACATTTAAAAGTTACTTGACAAGATTTTACACTGTATTCCTTGGCAGGTCTGCTGAAAGAGTACCTGAAAAGGCATTGAATGAGACCGCAGCCAGGTTCAAAATTAAATACATACAAATGGCAAACCAACAGTTTGCACTCCACAGACATTCGGGAAATCTGAATGTTGACACAGAAGACAATTACTTAGAAATAAATGGATGACCTAAATAACCTTAATGCAAATGGGGGATTCCACCCCAACCCATTTCCAATTTTTTTTGCTTGACTGCCCACCAAGGCCTTGTGTCCACCAAGAATAAAGGGGCACCACCTCCAATTTACAGCCCCACCTCTTCTGCCCTCATTTTGCCCTGGAAATCAACAGGCGCAGTGCAGGAGAGCTTAGCGCTGCAATGAAGAATGATATGGCGATCGCCACAAGCAGAACAGTTAGTCAGAGATGCCTAAAAGTCTTGTTGACGTTATGCTGTAATGCTGCAAGTAGCCAGGCAATGATTCCCAGCCAATTTCTCTCCCTTCTCCTCTAGGATAAAGTGATTTGTATAATCCAGTCAGAATCCTGATCAAGGTAGAGAAATTAAAAGGTCTGCTTAAGGGAAAAGCAAACACCCTGCATCGTGCTTGGACCCAGCTTGCTAAATCCCTACCAGACATGGAACGCTGAACTGTTTCAGTGTACATAATTTACATCAATAACCAAAACGTAGTTAATGAACAGAATTGTGGTCCATTGAACTGAATCTTTAAAAAATGAATTTTTTAAATGAACCACCACTTCTTGAATAGTGAACTGAATTGAATCATCACTGTTACACCACAATCTTGTTACTAATTTATAAACTGTTATATCCATCTTCTCCCAGATATGAATAAAAATTAAGGGTCACGGTTTAAGTTAAACGGAGTCCATAATACTGCATAAATCACAGGACCTCAAAGTTCATTAAATTCTGTAAACTCCTATATCAAATCAGCACTGGACCCTGAAACAAAATCGTTGAATGGAATAAATAATCCAGAGAATTACAAATAATCTCGCAATAAATAAGACTAATACTTACGTCTCTGTCAAGAACGCGACCCGTGCTGTTCAGGTACAGCTGCTGCTTCACGGGATCCAGAATAACCCAGTGGTCATAGTTGTCTCGTAAGGATAAGGATATGGTCCTGCCTGGATCTTCAGCTCGACCATTTATTTGCATATTTTCAACCAGGAGGGTCCCTAAGACAGAAACGACACTTTAACCCAGAGCAAAAACTGCTTTCATTCATAGGGGTAAAGAGCAAAAGTGTAATTACCACAATTAGCGCTTTAATGAAAACATCCACATTCATCCCACTTCATACTGTGAATGTTTAACTATAGTGTTTGTTCTTTTCATTTGTGTTACAATAAGAGGAGAGAGATAATCTAATTACCCCTGTCAGAGATTCCACAATAGGAGCTGAACAATAAGCAGAGAAAATCTGTAATCTCACTTCAAATTTAGGCACTACTGAGGTTCTGTCATTAATTGTCCCTTTATGGATGATGTGCATTTCAGTCACACATCCTTGCAAAATGGTTCAGGTCTTACTTTAAATGCCACAGTGGAGGTTTGGCTCTCCCATCACCAAATTTTCACTTTTCCCTCCCGTGTCTCGATGTTTTCTGGCTGCAGAACTGCGGCTTTCTGTCCTGACATCCCCACTGAGATCCAGCTCTCACTTGGCCTTAGGGGGTTCCCACCAGTTCACCCCCCACCTCCCTGCGGTCGTGTTAGCATCCACTCCAATTTCACACACTCTACAATCCGAGAGGCTCTAACCGGCAGCCTTTGGAAACGCTGGGGTGCCAAGGAGCTGGCAGGCTGTGCTGAAACGCCGTCTGACTGATTCGCACAATTCAACAGACCACAGGCCTGCCGCCCACGTACACTGAGACACACACACACACCTACACACACAATCAGACAAGCACGCCCCACACCACCTGTTATCCAAAAGCTTTGGGTGGGCACAGGGATGTGGGGCAGCTGAAAACCATTTAGTTTGGATCCTCAGGGATGAGACAGATCATCTCTTTCAGAATTCACTGTGCTCCAGGCAGAGGAAGGAGGCAAGATGCTGGACTGCAAAACCATTAGGCTATGGAGCTTGTGCCACAAACTTCCCTTTTCAGCTTTAAATCCAAGCAAGGGACATTTGACAGCTTTTCTTTGCATTGCGGTTTTGTCAGGATGGACCTCCTAAATCCCAAATCACTTCTGCAAAATCATTTTGCAGATGTGACTGCATTCCTGCATTTTATACTGACATCAGTATTTGTTGTTGCTTTGTGTTGCCGAAACAAAAAAAATGGTGGGCGAGATTCAAGATGATGTCTCCACTGCACTTCAGTTCACAGAGTTGTTGACCAGACCTTTATAGAAGCCAGCAGGGACCCAACACCAGAAAGCATCAGTATAGCACATGTTTCTTCCTGCAAACAGCAGATGCTGCTTTATGAATACCTTCATGTGTGATCTCCACAAGTCCATTGAAACAAGTTGTTAATATTTCCTGGTGGAAGTGGATCACACTCTACCAAAAGCAGCATGGCTGCCATCTCCACATCACACTCAAATTTTTAACACTCAAACACCAGAATCATCACAGCATAAAATATAGCACAGGATGTCTCTTCTTTATTTGTTTGTTTGTATGTGTGTTTTCAGGGCTGAACCAACAAAATGTCTGCTGAAGGAGCAATATTGTTATTGTTATTATGGCAGTAAAGTATATTTTTCTCCGGTGTGTCAGTTCATTGCTCTTTGAAAGTCAGTTAGTCCAGCGCAGATTTCCAAAGAAAATAATAAGAAATCGAACATTGTTGTTGTTATGTAGAGTCCAGGCTCATTTGTAGTGAGTATCACCAAAGTAACTTTCCAAGTTATATGCAAGATGCCGGTACATGCTGTCATCTACTGCACACTGGTTTATATTTATTTGTATCCATTCAAGCAAATAAATCTGGACAACTGCAATAAACAATATGAAACAGTAGACATATTAAACATACTGTGTTAGCCAGTCAATATTCTAGGCCACACGGTGATATTATTATTGCAAAGAGCCATAGCAAACTGAACAGTATTTGGGGAAATGGTACGGCTCACATACTCTCTGATTTCATAAAGGGTATACATCGCAAAACAAGTACTATTAGGAATTAAACCCAAAGGTACACAAAAATACACAGTTTTTTTTGCTTTACTTTATACTTTCAAAAAGCACTGACTCTTTGCACAGTTCCATGGAGCCATCAGTGCATCGTGTGAGACATCGAAGAAGGGTGAGATTGTATACCAGCAGCACACAGCCTACTTCTATCTCTCAGAGGACTCTTGTAGGAGGAAAACAAGTCTCTCTGGAACAGTGATCTCCAAGATCTGTGAAGCCACCATAGCAGATCTCAAGGTTCACTCTAGGAGTAGCAGTAATCTCCCAGTCTCCATGTGCATGACAACTGCCCTGTCGTTCATAGCCGGCAGCAATCTTACCACACTAGCAAACTCAGGGGAGAGCTGTGTGTTAGGCCCTCAGCTACCCATTACACCCAGTTACGTCATGTGTAGCACAATTGCTAAGTTTGCACGTTACTTTCTCACAGCAAAAAAAAACCCAGGCAGTCCAGGACAGATGGAAAAAGTACTGAGGAGAATTCCCTGGAGTCCCTTCCCATCATCTGCACTCACCTGAAGTTCTGGAGACAGTCAAATGAGCATGTCATTTACTTGGCTTGTGAACGATACAAGCGGGCAGCGTGCAAATACGATCTAATACATGAAAATAAGTTCTAATTTGAAGTGTTACCGTCAATCTCTGCCATCAGTGATGCAGCTGCCTTCCTGAATGGCCAAGGTACAGTCCCAGCTTAGGCCTGAGATATACGTACAACCATAATAGGGCTTTTTAGTAAAAAGAAAACCCCAAGAATAACAATTAACCATTTTCCACACCTCCTTTTTCCTTAAACAAAACCAAAGCTATTTATGCCAAGCAATTCTCAGTATAATATGGTGTGCTTTGATTTCCAAATGAAATGAAATGTGTTAAAAACAATCTGCAGTCTAGGATTTTATTTACTTTAAGCCCCCCATGGCCCTGAGAAACATGGTTAAATTTAAATGGAAAAGTATTTTCACACACAAAAGTAGATAAAGTGTCTTTATACACACCATGAGTATGAAATCAGGATCTGAAAGTCTCACAAACTTTTATCTAACCACACAAAATCAATTCTCCGACCTACAAGGTGTTTATACTAGAACCATACTGTGCATGATTCCCTTGGCAGGGTGACATCAGATGTTTGGGACTGCATGTATAATGCTAATAAGCCTCTTATTTATTTGATTATTTCAATTAGTAGTCCCTTATAGTGCAGATGGGGAACCTGCGTGATGAAGATTCTCAATATTTTGATACACATCTTGTCGTAATTATACTGGCCTTCCCTTCTTTGCCGGTTTCAGTTTATCTTGATATAACTCAAAAATGGACCGTTCATTCCTGACACAAAACATCTGCAAATCATTTTGAAAATGCTTATAAATTTGCAAATTCAAATGTAACCGCTTTCATAATGCTCAGGGCTTCAGGTAAAATGGTGACTCTAAATTTTCTTAATTGCATGTCTCTATGAGAGAATCAGTAAGTGTGTGTGTGTGTGTGTGTGTGTGTATCCCTTAAGGATATACCTAGCCTCACACCCTGTACACCTGGGACACATCATGGAGCACTGCTGCCCAGCACAGGGTCACCACTTACCTATATTGGCTGGTTGGATGGGTGAATGGATGGACTTTAAACAAATAAAGAGTTTTATCACAGATACTGTGCAGATTTGTAAGACTGAAGAAAATGCAGTAAAACAGCTGCACTGAATTTTCCCTTTCTTTTTAAACCCTATATACCCTACTTAGAGCTGCTTGGTTATAGCACTCGTGTGGTATCATTATGGTTCGCATGGGCATTGTTCACTTGGCTTTGCACAGTTCTTATTTTGGTTGTTAACACTGTAATAATCCTAATTCTTGCATCTCACCAGTGTTCCTGTCCCACACTCTGGCACCTTTTTTTAATCTCAAAGATTTCTGACAAATTGACATCATTTGTGTGTGTGTGTGTGTGTGTGTGTGTGTGTGTGTGTGTGTGTGTGTGCGCGTGCGTTCCCTGGTCAGTGTATGGGTGTGTCTGTGTGCCTGCATCTGATGCCTATCTAATAAGATATAATTTTAAAATGACCCAGTTAAACGGTGTTTTGGTTAGCGATCCATAGCCTGAGTGCTAACTGGGGTCTTGGTGTAATTAACTAACCACCAAAAGGGAAAAAGACACGATCTCAGCCAAAACACACATACTTGGCTGCCCTTTTATCACGATGCCAAACACCATTAATCATACACATCAGAGACAATTGGTTTCCACTGAAATGAAAATCCTCTATACATTCAACCCCAAAAACCTCCTCACTACAAAACCAGCAAGAAACCGCAGCTTTGGCCGTGAAAAATTGGAGTATGTGTGCCATGGCTTTGCAGGGATGTTGTGGTGTTTTGTGTCACAAACCACGGTCTCTCTAGTATGGCACGGCTCGTCTGTCCCACAGCACTCACAGGAATTGGCTTGTCCTTTGTCCTGCACAGAGAGCACGGAAGGAATAAGACTTCACAGATGCTCCAGCATGTACTGGTTTGACTTTGCCAACCCTAATCCCAGTGACACCTCAAATCAGAGGTGCAACATTTTCCCAAAGACATCTAATCACAGAGGAGGTGCCACTGGGGGCAGGAGGTGTGGAGAACATGACCTTGTTTATTCCAGTCTGATTAGGACTATCTAACGCCATTGCCACTTTTTATATCTGATTACTACAATTTAATGTTTTATTTGATTGCGGTGAAAATATCACATCTGGACTAGAATGCAGAACATCACTGCGGGAGGTACTGTGTGGGAGTACACATTCAGATGAACTATTTCTATTGAACAAAGTTTCTACTCACAGGACTGTGTGGATTAGTTACCTCTGAAATGGAAATAATAAATTTATTTATTTATGGGCTGCATGGCTGGATTGACTTCCCACTCAGTCGGCGTAGAGTTTGCATGTTCTCTTTATGTTTGTCTGGGTTTCATCTGAGCGGTTTGATTTTCTCCCACATTGAAAAGATGAGTTTCTGGTGATATGGTGACATTCTGTATATGTGTGTGACTTAGTGTGTGACTACCCCTCCTGTCTGGGGGGCTGACTGCTTGGCCTATCGTCTTCTGCTGCCAGGATGGGCTTTAGGCTGCTGCACTCTTGTTTAAAGATCATTTTTACTGACAGCAGCTGTGTGAGTGACTATATGAAGAAGGGTGTTAACTACTGTATTGCAGCATTTTAAGGAAATCTGGTGCTAATATCATTAATTCATTTGCCCAGTGCATTTTTCCACAGGGACTTGTTGGGTTTATATACTAAGTTACCTACATTTATTTTTAATGCAGGGGGAAGGTTACTGTGTCAGTTCAGGGCAAATACCTGAATCAGTGGCTCTGTAGCAGAATTCAAACCAGGGTTCTATCACTGGAAGGTAACACTACCTGGCACAATTAGCCAAACCCTTGACCAAAACAGTGTAATCACTGTTAAAAAACATTCTCTTACTTTTACAATAGACATTGCAGGTCTTCCATTAACTGTGATATTAAGCATTCCTGTTGACAGCTTTCATTATCTTTTTTAGTGTCAAAACAGTATGAAGCTGCATGTTTGAGGGAGAGCCAACTAACCCCTTCCAACCTGATGCAGGCATGCTGCCGGCCTTTGTGACCTGTTCATCACACCCTCCACTGCCGTGGGGCCGAGACGACACACTGCGACTGATGTGCCCTCTCGGCCCCTCCGCTGAGGTGTGGTCCAAAAATTTGAGCTACCCTTCAGTGTGATGCAGAATCAGAGCTGTTTATGCGCACTGACACAAAGTGCTGCTATCAATCATTCACACACACACACACACACACACACACACACACACACACACACACACACACACACAGAATCCAAAGGTCAATACACAGAAGGGTGAGGTCAAAATACACAAATATTTCTATAAAAACGCACACCCTTTTCACAACCATCCTCTATTAAATATTAAGTGAAAAGGTTGAATTCTGAACCTCACTCATCCATCATCTATAACTGCCTCACACAATTATAAGCTGAAGCTCTCACCGCCAAACATATAAAACTATAGGGACTGACTTTGTACTTTTTCATCAAGCAGACATTTCACATGTTTATGAAGTATGGCAAATAAACTGTCGACAGTGGACAGCTAAGGTAATATGGCAAACCCTCACACAATCTAGACTGCATCAAACATTGAATACAATATTTTAATATTAAGAATTTTGCTGAAATGGGTGCTGGTCAGGGGGTTCAAATAGAAAAGTATTTCTGAACACTTTGCACATTCTGTTCATAAGAGCATGGTGGACTACTCTGTATTTTTCAAAATGCATAGTATTTTTATTTTTTGATATGCTTGAGATAGACCCATGGCACACTAAGGTTAAATACATGAGCCAATTGTGGCAGAGTCTTGATTTTACGAAGCAGAATTTCAGTCAGTGGCCTATGAAATTACATATTAGTATATTTGCATGTACTTCAAGTGGAATAATGTCAAAGCTGTTAGAACAAAAATTAATTTAAAAAGGTAAATTTAGATGCTCACGTTGATCACACGTGTATTACTTGTGTTACATACTGGAAACATTTATAAGCCTGCTTCCAGAAATCATTATCACAAAAAACTGTAACATTTAATAAAAAACTGTATATTCCTTGAAGAAATGCATTATTCTCACAATATTATTTTTTAATGAAACAACTAATTCACATATACACTAAGCTGGACAGGAATCCCATCCAGGGTGTACTCTCCCTCCCTTGTACTCAGCGATTCTGGGATTGGCTCCAGAGCAAGGCAGCCCAGAGCAGATGGAAGGATGGATGAATAATTCAACTATTTCTGATTTGTATGTTTATATAGTAAAAATTGTAAGACATGGTCAAAACTGTATACCTTTAGTAATGGATTTTGTTTTAATATCACTGGTAGTGTATCAAGAGATTTAATGCAAACCTACAACCTGAACCCTGCTTGTCAAAGTCCCTGAAATGACCCTGCTGTAACACTTTTGATCAGGGTACTTCATACGGGTATATACATTGTTCTAGTGGAAATACAATGGTAAGTTAAAGCGTAAACATAAAGCCCTTTGCATACTGGTTTTGGGTAAGCAGTATAATAATAATCAAGTGTTTTCCATGGGAGGATAAATGGAATGAAATTTGGCCTTTACAGAGGAGAGCCCTTTGTCTCCCACTGCCTTGTACACCAAGAGAAGATGGCAGGCTGCTGTGATTAGTTTCCAAACCTCTCCGATAACTGCCCAGATCAGTTCCACCCTCTGCACCCTCATAAGAAGGCACACCGTTTTTCAATTTTGGACTTACAATACAACCTAAACCTCTGACCTTTCGTTTATTTTATTCCTCAGCAAAAAAACCCTCCCCATCTCCATTCAAAACACTTTTAAATCGTGTAAGCAAAACTCTTAACCCCCCCCCCCCCCCCCCCCCCCCCCCCCCCCCCCCCCCCCCCCCCCCCCCCCCCCCCCCCCCC
>UFQX01000201.1:1107542-1155985 GCA_900497675.1 Arapaima gigas | reverse complement strand
CCCCCCCCCCCCCCCCCCGACTCGCACTTTTGAGTACTATGCCACAGTATCAAAAGCAGCAGTAAAAAATCGCTGCATTATATTCTTTGTCTTACTTTAAAGAGAGGTGAGCGAAACGTTAAAGAAACATTTATTGGTAATAACTCGATTAGTGACACCATACAATTCATTACACCTCACACAATTTTCATTTGCCACCCTCCTAAATTATATGTAGAGTGGAGCAATTCAGGTTTAGAACTGCAGCTTCATCAAGTATAGACTGGCACGCCTCCTCCTTGTATTTGGACCCACAACCTCCGCCACGCCACCTTCTGTAATTACATGAAACAGTTAAATGCTGTTTCACAAAGACTGCTTAACCAGATTTATGGGATCAGCCATCTGTTTAAATAGGAGGACAGGGGTTTTTTTACGCCCTTTTGTTTTTTAATAAATTGCATTTAGGCATACCATGGAAAGCAGCCGACTAGGCGCTGCCCACCCACTGTCTGTCGTTGGCTCTTTATCCTAACCTGTTCCTAAAAAGCCAATAAAGACAGAGGGCAGGTTCTCGCTGCCCCGTATGGCTGTGCACCATAAGAAATGGGTGACAAACACCTTGAAACTATCCTAGAATTTCGCATATTAGACCACCCTACAGGCAGACACTCCTTAGCATTTCACATGTATGCTGTGCGACCATTAGGTGGGTATGAGAATTATAAAGTACCACGAGCAAAGCTCAAATTATTAGTGTCAAACACAACTATTCAGATGCAGAAACACCACATAATATAAGTACAAAATTTCAGATGCTTACATGCTTGACTAACCACCTACTCCTCTAGGAGCATTGGTGAGACCAAATAAATCCCTGCCAACATTAGTGGCATGAATTATTTTTCTCAGTTGTAAAACACTAAAATAAAACTTTGATAAATTGAGATCTAATTAAAATTTAATTTTCAGTAAATTACTCTCCAACTCTAAGTTCTTCGCTTGGAACAACGCTTTTTTCACCTGAATCGTGAAAATCTGAGCATCAAATCAAATGTCTGCTCTAATTTGTCTGTGTGCCTAATGGATTGTTGCATGAAATGATGTCACACATGAAACACTGATGCCAAACAACAGCAAAGTCGCTCCACGTGGTTTTATTTCCCTTTTCAACCACCTCAGAGCAGAAATCGAGATCATTTCACTGTGACACGTAAAGGTAAGAAAATGCAGACATATACATCCACACATTTAGCACTGCGGGGAAAAGCTGTGGTCCATCAGAACACCCTTAAATATCTTGTTTGGAACCTGCACTCTTGTGCCAATGCTAATGGCGAGGAGACGTTGGCAATAACACTAACAGGTCTTACAGTAAAACAACAGCACTGCTTCAATCCATAGAACTTTTTGATCAAACACATTTCATTGAGCCTGGCGTGGTTTTGCGAGCACATAAATCCCTCTCTTAGTCCTTGCTACATAAAGAGAGGAAAAGCAATCGGTGCCAGCAAACAGCATGGCGTCGAGCTGCTGGATGGAGAGGTCAAATTCACCGGCGATGACGTCCACGTGACAGCAGGTGCGATGGCACCATGCACCAGCAATACGCAGGCACCACGGGCACCACTCACCTGGGATGCCCTCGCCGTAATCTGCATGAGCAGCAGGTGCGAGGCACTAATCCACTGCTTTTATCCGCTCCTGAATGACAAATTTGCTTTTTTATTACTGCCAGCAGGAACGTGCCTATTGTTTCGCAGCGACAGCTCTCCGCTTACTCTGCCCCACGAAGGACTGTTTTCAGCCCGAGCGTAGGCCGTTCGGAGGAATTAGTGTGCGTCTGGGACACATCGCCGTGCCAAAATGATGGCCAGCCCTTTCAAATTAACAAGCAAGTATTTCATAATACCACGTTCTGCTGGATTTCAGAATCATAAAGCAATTAGTTGGGAATTAGAAGCGAGCACTGCTTAATTTCAAGAAAACCACTGCAAAGAATAATTATTCATACAACCATTTGATTAGAAACAACCAGTAAAGACAGGCAGCGTGTAACTTCCTTTGTGGACCATATCAAATCTTTTATTTAGCAAATTCTTGAAGAACAAAAGCCAAAATGCATCAAAGCAGTGAAAAGAACATCTGTCTGTATGTACAGAACACAAACATGGTCCTTAAGGGAAAATGGTGAAATTACAGCTGGGGCTTAAAAATGTTCTCTGGGTTTATTGTTTTTCCTTTTAATGGAATCTAAGTAATACAAAACCAAAAATTGCAAATATTCTTTTATAAAATATATGATATAAAACATCCACCTATTATGAATAATCACTTCTTCAATGTAAGGTCATGGTGGCCTTGAGGCCAGAGGGAACTCCTATGAATCCCCAGAATTTCTTCACTTACATCCATACTGATTCAGAGTCAGATGTTTATGGGAGAGAGAACTGGAGCAACTGAAGGTAACCCACATAAAGAGCTATGATGCACCAATGCATCCTGTTGGACCCCTGTGCAGCCCAGGTACAAATCATCTCTTAATACAAAACCACAAAATTTCTTCAAAATGACATGGAAATTTATATCATGTTACATTGAATTGTTAAAGCTGTGTCTCTAACTAGACTGACTCCAGGAAGGGAAAATGGTAAGATATTAAATGCAGCAGGCGAATTGTGTGTGTGTGTGGGGGGGTGATAAATATCAAGGAGAGTTCCGAGAGAGAAAGTCACATAGCAAATCAGGGTCGTCTACCTCTGTGCAATCATGGCCCAGGTTGGAGGGTCTATGGGGTCACATTCCATATCTTTCACCCTGTGACTGACGCTTCACACCTCTCCACTATTTCAGTGACTGGATGAGCAGTCAACAGTATTTCCTCACAAGTGATTGCATTTCAATAAAAAGCAACCTCCGAGCTGCCCTGTCCTCCCTGTGGCCATTGCCCTCATCAGCTTTGACTTCCGTGCTATGGTGGACACTCAGGGTCACCTTCAGGGATGGTTCCAGGGTGAGAATTCGAACCTCAGATCTCCTTTGGCTGTTCCCCAGGGCTGCAAGGAAACCTTGAGGAAAGACCGACACAAAATCCATAGGCACTTTGAGCCAGCGACCTTCCATCACCTTCCATTACCGCATTGAGGCCATGTGCAGAATTCCATAGTCCACACCTGGTGCATACGTGGTCACATGAGTAGACAGGAGCGTGAAACATCATAAGGAGTATAAAACCTTCCAAGCAATAATTACTGCTGAATATTTCTGTGGCTTTTTTAAAGAGAATTCAGTGAAGGCAAGATGTAAAGAGCAATTTAAATGCCTTTTATGGGGTCCTGTTTTCCAATAAGTCTCTGGTTTATGTACCTTAGCAATACACGTAAAATTGACCCTTTTTAATAGAAGATTCACAGCTGTGATTTTATTCATGTATTAGGAATAGTCCCTTAGCTTGTCAGAAAAACAGAAATTTTCAGCTTAAAATTTTTAAAAAATTGTGAATTTGCCCAAACAGTGGTAAAGAACTGGTTCCCAATTTTACAGCTAAACTGACGTTTTCAATGGAAGCATCAAGCAAAAAGGATGAACTCTTACATTAAGGACCCTTACTGAAACTTAAGCTAAAATTCATATATTTATAGTACATAAATTCATAAATATACATGGCACAATGACACAGAGAGCAGTGCTCCTGCCTCACAGCAATAGCTGTTCAGGCATTTGTTCTATCTGTGTCAGTGTGGAGTTTTGCATGTTCTCCCCACATCTGTGTTCTTCTACTTAGTCCTAATAGCATATGATAAATACAAGTGTTTATTCAACATAACTTATGCTGCAAAAATTATACAATTATTCTATTGTTGCTACACAACATCATTTGCTTGTGTGTTTACAAACTCATAGTTGGAGCCATGTGTTGTCACTTTCTCCTATTCTGATCCAATAACCTAATTACTGATTTCATGCAAGTTTCAGAAATTGTGCTGCAGAACTGTTTTGTTCTTGGGGGGGTAGCAAGCCAAGATCCAGGGCAGGGGAGCAGCAGACAGGAGCAATGAGGGGGGCAAAAAGAAAAAATTTCATTTGTGTCCTGTGACAAAAACCAAAAGTGTGGCATCAGCTGTGCAAAATGCACCCTGCCAGGCAGTGCAACATGGTCATTTTTCATAAATATCTTGACTGATAAATAATTATTTCAGCTGTCTATATATGAGGTGAACATTCTATGTATACTGTCTGGAGTAAGATGAAATTGTTTCAAAATTGTTTATAGCTGTTTTTTATACACTTAAAAACAACAAATTCATAAAAATAAATTTCAGCATATTAAATTTAATAAAATGGGATTTTGGCAAAACAAAAATATTCATTTCCTCATTGTGCTCAACCCAAATTTTGAGTAAAAGTATTATTACTAGCACAACCAATTTTATGGGTACTTCGGGGTCATTTTATAAGGCAGTTATGACTGAGCCAGGAACCCTACACTCAGTTAAATTACACCAGCAAGGTATTTCATTTGCCTTAAAATCATGCATACTAAATAAAAGGAGATGTGTAAACAGCCTATAGAATGTGGTCTTTCCATCACTCAGCTATCTTTAAAATCATGTTTTATGTTTCAGTTCCCAGTTATCATGTCCATCCTTACCTTTTTTGAAATTTATTACAAGCTAACAAACATTAAATAAATTCTTCAGCACTGTCAATGTACTTATATTGTTCTTTTTGGACATTTTGTACTTTACAGATGTTACGTGATTCAAAGCCAGGTGTGCTGGTTAACTGGAGTGTGCAACCATTTAGTAGCCCTGCTGTTTTAGACAGCCCATTACTCAAAGTGTCGCATGTCTGTTGTCTCTCCTGCCCTCTTATGCACTGAGATGGAAAAAAAGATGGCATAAACCTCATACAATGGTTTGTATTAGGGTAAAGTTAGGCAACTGTGAGGAAGCCGATGTCCAGCTGGTGTAAACCCTGTACTGACAAAATGTTGGCTTGAGACTCTTTTATCACTGGTGAGTATTTACTAGCCACTTCTTTCATACTTCTATATCTTTAGGAAATGTGTGGAAACTTAACAAAGAGTAAGCAAGAGAGGCAGAACACTAGAACACTGTGAGACACAGCAAAGTTCCCTTACACTCAAAGTAACTAGAACTGACAAAAATGTAAAATGAATTAAAAATTATTCTCTGAGATAGGTTGCGAACTGGCAGGCTGTGGGTTGTATGCTACACCGGAAGTTTACAACCTAGTTGAGGACTCACAGGAAGTATGCTGAACGCTGCCGTGCACAGAGACCATTTGTTCTGGAAGCCTCTTTCTGCGGGGATTTTGTTAATTAAGCAAATGGATATACTGCAAGCTGCACTTCTTAAAAAAATGGTCCATTTAGATTGATACTAAAGCATGCTGCCATTATGTGACATGTAAGAAGGGTAACTGTACAAAGTGATTTCTGAACAACATTCTTGTTTTTCCCTAAATTAGGACTGTTTGTATTCGTATGCAAGAAAACTAGTTGAAGCAAAGCATGAAAAGCACAGAGTCTGTTTCTTCATACTAAAGATTGCACCTGCTAAGCATTGCAGACCAGTAAATAGCCTTTATTTAAGTAAATTAATGAATTAAAAATAAATAAATAATTTTTTTAAGGGGCTGTATTAAGTGGCCTGTTTTGCTATAAAAGGAGTCCACGCTATTCTTTGTGGAGAGGCTGACATAAACCATAAAATGTAAATCTTTCCAGAGCAGAGGCACTGTGGATGTGAGAACAGCTATTATGGGAGCTGATCCCTGCACTAATAAACAGACCATTATGGGTCATTTCTCTCTCAGACACAAGAAATAACTGTCTGCTCTGTAATCAACTTGTTCGAGGGGAAAAAAAGAGAAAAGTGCCACGCAATAGCCAAGGACAAGCAAAGTGTCCTGAACACTCACTGCTTTTGAAAAGGAAAGGTTGAGTCAAAATCATTATAATACAACATGGCTCCAAAGGTATCACCTTTTCTCCTTTCTTTTAAAAACAAACTCCCTTTCCTATTCTTTAGGATACAAACCATATGATTATTCACCTTGTTCTACCCAAAAACGACAGTTGGGAGTACAGCGATTGAGTAGACAAAACTGAAACCTGAAGACTACAAAACTCAGTAGCAGAAGTAATATGCTGTAGCCTTGATCATAAAGGTACTCAGTTTGAACAGCCATCCATCCATCCATTCATCCATTCATCAATCCTTCAATCAGTAACTGCTTATGTACAGTATAGGTTTGTGGTGGCACCATCTCTGAAGCATAGAATGAGAGTCATGGTACATTGTGGACTGAATGTTAGTCTTTCACAGGGCTCAATATGAATCCTTGGCTATAATAATGATCTTTATAAATTTGTAAAATCACGCCATTTTGGATAAAAAGCACTGCAATAATAATCTCAGTGTGCTCCAATTTTGAGTTCCTGCAATACTATGCATCATATATTTTCATTCTAACCAAATAAGTTAATATACAGGCAGAAAACCTGAGGTGGAATATCCCAAGCAACTACTTAGTAACCTCCTTACAAATACAGGGACATCAAACAGTGTGCGGGGAGAATAAATCTGATTATTTGTGATATGTAATATGGTGGAGAGCATAAACAGAGTCCAGAGCGAATGGTAATTGCCGTGAATGATAATAATAGCCTGTCCACTTTACATTCCAGGTCATGCTCCTGTCCACTGTGCTTTATCAGGGAAATGAAAAAAGCACAACTCACGGCGGCGGGGACCAATATCCAAGGTAAATGACTAGTTTATCAGGAGACATTCCCACAAAGCCATCGCAGTGGGCATCCAATAGCTCAGTATAAGGGGCCGCCATTGCTTTGTTGACGCAAACACATTTCAAAGCTGCTCTCATAATTCCGCCATAAGCAAAACAACTGCATGCTCTCAGAGCCTGCATCTCTGCAATGATTAAAAGTATCATGCCAATAGGAAGCAATACAGTATTTCATATGACTTTTTGGATGCTACACTATGTCATCCCCCCCCACATCTGAAACACTTACATTCAATGTGTGAATTATGATAAATTACATGCTGGTAATAAAATGCAACAATGCCCATAATAGTGGCCTATGGCGCTTTTACCCACCAGCACAAAGGTGGGATTCTAAAAGCTGCAGTGAAGAAACAAGTAAATCTGTGTTCAGAAAGATAATGAACGGAGGCAGTGCTCCCCATCGAACGGAAAAGCCCAGCAAGATGAAAGTTGACTCCCATTGAGAAATGACCATTCATAACATGAACAGCAGCTTTTTATTTGGTTTCAAGGGAACCTTCAATAGAGAGACATGCCTTTAATATAACACTTCACCTTAACAGTGGCATGCCAAGAAGCACAAGGAAGGGGAAAAAATGAATTAATGTGTGAATCAAAGAAAATAAAAGCATTTCTTCAAGTGATACTAATTAAAGTGGTTTAACCTGTCATGTAGAATACCTGCAGGGACAACAGCACAGATTTACACCTGTTTAATTACGATTTCTACCATTCAAAAATCACGGGTGCAGTGACAAGCACTGCTGGGGAGATGTGGGGACCCTAGAGAAATGTATAATTACTAAAATGTGAAGTTTAGATGAAAAAAATGCGCCTTGTTTGCATTAGGATGCACAGCTGACCTCCCTTCGCACTTGTCAAACGCATTGCTAATGTTGGAGCTTTAATTATAGCTAAGGATGACGTGGTCACACCGGTGCACAATCCATTGTTTGAATCAGTGGAGGGAAAATATTTATTTCGTAATGGGGTCCCTTGCTGTGCGCCCACGCTGAACACCATCTGTACCGTGCCAGTCTCACCCTGTGTGAAGAACCAGGGGAAATCTCAAAGGAAGTGATACAAAAGTACAAAAAAAAAGAACTTGTCTCATTAGCATTTAGTAATTTAAAACACGTTTGTGGTAAAAAGCCTTGAATACACTAGTAGACTCATAGTGGTACTTCCATCAGAAAAGGAGAATTACGGTGGTGTTTAGCTGAACTGGTGCTTTCAAGTGAAGTTCCATGGAGATGTTTTCTTGTTTTGTTGGAGTGTCTTTAATTACACTTTAAAGATCACCGAATGCACATTAGCCATCAACATCTCTCTTTCACTACATAAAACGCAGCTAACATTTAATCATAATAACTGATCAGTTAGTTGCACAATGAAAGTTATTAGAATTCAAAAGAATTCTGCTCAACACGATTCGAATTAAACAGGTGATATTGTTCTCAGGTGAATTAAAATAGAGAGACTATTTACAACACAAAACGTGTTTAACTGCATTTCATCTTTTCAACTTCAACTACTCTTTCACTGAACTCACAAAAAAAAAACAAATTTTTGCAGAGATTTTTAAAAAATGTACGTACCATTGGGACTTTCCTCATCAATTGCTACAATGGTTGCAGGGGGGCCTGTTCTTGAGAGTTTGCATTCTGAAAATGTAAAAGAGAAACCAATTTAGCCTTTCTATGTTTTTCACAGTTACTCCCAATTTAAAAGATATCATACTATCCCATCACAAGCAGAAGTGAAATAACTTTCTAGGAAATTACTGCAGGGCAACAGAGCTCTTTGTATGAGGATATCGCACAGCAAGGGGCAGATTTAATTTAGTACTAGAGTCAGTGGAAATTAAGAGAATAAAGTGACAGTACAGAGGAGATTTATTGTCTTACCTTCATATTGCCAGTCTGGAATCAAATCAGTCACATCAGAGAGCAAAGAAGGAAAAAGAAAGAAGTGAAAAACATCAGTTTTTTGTCTATCAAGAGATTGAAGGCATGTTAAAAAGATGACAGCAGGAAAAGCAAAAGGGTAAATTGTTCTTAAGAGCAGACAGCAAAAGGACATACATTTTTTTCACAATATACAGTAATGGTAAAACTGTACTACACTTTACCCTGTTTCTGTTAATGGTTTGAATGTGAGTTACAGCCAAATATAAGGCTAATTTTTCTGCATTTACAAATAACAAGTCTGTGCCATAAAGGATAATTATAACTTTTTATTTAAATTAATCAGATCCATCAGGGGATCTGCTCTAAGCATCAGCGCAGCAAAAAGGTTGCTCAATGAGAAACACATTTAACTTGCTGGGAACACTGATAAGAGTGGCATTGACGAAATGTACTGAAGTATAAGAGCTTCCTGCACTTGTTACAAAAGGGCAGCTCTTTCATTCCACCACTTCCACTTCACTGCCTTAGACACATAAACCTTTACCGAAAATGAACAGTTGAGATGTATCAGTATAAATCGCACAAAATTGACACTATAACTCCACAGATTTCCATTGCAGTACAGATCAGTGGCAGTGGCGTGAATAGAGTTTCATCTTTCCCTCAATTTGTCCAAATTAAAAGGAAGACACTTGTTTAAGGACAGTTGTAGGATGATGTGTTTTGAAAAAAAAGTGATGTTAGCATCAAGTTGCACTGAAAAGAAAGCAGTACCATGTTCCTGTACCACTCAGCCTGCAACAGTTGAAGGCAGATTACATCATCACTGTGTTGTGTCTAAGCCATGAATAAACAATGCAGCAAACTAAGAATGAATTTGCATTGATTACCCACCTCAGTCTCTGTGAAATGGGCCATACATGAATGATTAATTTCTGGCAAACGTGTCATGTTACATGTTACCTACACGCCTCCCAGGTCAGGTGTCCAACTGACAGTGTTTACATAACGACAGCTACCAAGGCCACAGTTGGTATGTTTCCTTTTAAATACGGATTCTAGTTAACCTTTCTGGTGAACAGACTAGTGTATTAACTATAAATTTCCACCTTGGGCAGCAGGTAGGCAGTGATTAGAACAGCTGTCTTGCAATTGAACAAGTGGGGTGCAAATATGTGCTTCTGCCATAGAACCCTTAACTATGGTACTTGTCCTGCACTGATACAATAAATATTACCCAGGTGTGTTAATCATTGCAAGCAGTTCAGGACTGAAGCATAACATTGTGAATTGTTCTGGCGGTATTAGTTAAAGTAGAATTAGTAGCAACAAAACATATATTATTTATTTATTAAATATTTTCATGAACTGCCTATCCAGAGAGCACAGTGGGTTAGACAGAGTGTTTCCTAGACAGGATCCCAGTCAATTGCCTCATCATCAATGCTACTGCTCTTCAAAACTATTAAATGTACAGTAAATGCATGCACATAATTTTAACTTGTGTAATTCAAACTTTTGCCACTTTTGAGAACTGGATTTATGGAGTGCTTCACAGAAAAGAGTGCAGTTACACTTAAAAAATGTTTCTAGTATAGACATGAGTGATCGCATATCTGGTGCAACCACTGATCAGGAAGTGATGACAAGAAACCACTAGCTGTTCGTACTGCCTGACAAAAATCACAAACCATGAACAGTGTGAAGAACAATTTTATCGGGGTTTTTGATGTAAAAGCTGGTTTTAAAATACATTTTAAAAAAGCTTGAATTTAGGGCACATAAAACAGTCACACACACCATATTAAAAAGTCACCTCCATTTGTGAAAAGAGAAATCCCTCTGTAGTAACTTGAGTAATGCCTGAGGCATTTGTCTAACCCATGTCTTAGTTTTTATAACCCAAGGAAATATGGATAAACAAGCATCTTTGAGAAAAAAAAAATACACAGGAAGAACAGAAAAAAGAACACGGCACAAGTTGTTGAATTCTCAGACAGCGGTATGCCAGGCAGCTGCTCTATCTTCTACCTGCAGTGTTTATTCACTGAAGTACTACTCCTTAGTCATATTAAATCTTTTCACAAGACACCTCTGGTATATTTGTGAAAACAACTGAATAAAATTTGCCATTCAATACAACAGTAACCAAACTGCAAAACTAACAAACACTGAACCTCCATTTGAGTAAATTGAGGTTAGTGTACCACAAAACAATAGGTGGGTTATTTTTCCATGTTCATCTCTGTGTACTTCTTTATTTGAAATAGTTAAACAACCACAAATTGTACTTCTAAAAGAGAATGTACAAGGTGGACACGGGCCTTAAATGTAATTGAGGGTATAGACCTACCCAGTACAACAGACACTAGAGTGTTTGTTACAAATCCTTAAATAATCTATTAAATAACTGCACCATACTTGCTGTCATAATGTAATGAACCATTTTCCACACCAAGCATCCTTAAATACATGACCTGAGTTAGGATTTCTATCTACAATGCACCTTTCATACTTCAGCTCCAGAGGCAGGGTCTTCCTAATAAACCTTTTCTTTGGGAATACAGTTAAGACTGTTGCCTTTCCTGTGGGAGACAAGTTTCTGACTTTTCACCCCAGTTGGACCACACGGAGGCATCACAATTTTCTACGAAGCACCTGCTCTTTTACAAAAATCTTTTCTATTATTATTTTCCACAAAAACGTGTACATGCAAGATGACTATATTTCACAATAGCTCTGTGTGGCAACACATTTTCTATGAGGCCACAGCCATTCTTCATGACTGCCTTCTCCATCACCATTCATCAGCAGTGCATGTTCTTCTAACAGCCCTGAAACAAACATTGTCAAAATGAAGAGGATTACACAGGGTGGCAAAATGTGTCTGCAACTATGTTATTTAAAGCTGTTTAGTCTTTTATACATCAAATCATTTGGCTGTTTGTCTACTGGGCCTGATTCCAGCACTCAAAAGCCAATAGGGCAAGATCTGGTCGAAAAAAAAGTATGCTTGTTGCAAAGGAGCCAATTGGTCCGCAGAGTTACAAAGAGAATGTTCAACACACCACTCTCTTATATGTCTGATTACGAATGCCAAAAAGCAGAGAACCCTGCTGAGACCATAACAGTACATATGACACATACTGCACCACCTGCTGCACCACCTACTACAAGTAAATACAGTACTACACAAAGTTCAGCGACAGAAGTTTGAGTTTAAAACCCTAAATGTTCTTAACAAGAACTCCATGGACTCCTTGGCTGTCCATGGTTGGGCTTAATATGGCCTGTGAGGCACAGATTTCCTTTGAAAATATCAGTGTCAGCTAAAGTAAAACGCAAAAATAAAATAAAAATATTATTACAATCTGTGACATAATTTTGTATGAGGGTAATTACATTTCTAAAAAATAAATTAAGTGCAATATTTTCTTCATTTTTTTATGAGCAGTCCATAGCTTTTATTGGATCCTTAAAGGTGTCCAAGGACTACAAAAGGTTAAGAACCTGTTTTACCCTTGCAATTCATAGACCTGATAACACAGTGACAATGTGCTGTCATTCTCAAAGGCTCCCAATACGGTTCTGCATCTGAGTTGAGCGCCATTTATCTGTGTCTGTCGAGATTCAGCCCTAAATGGACCCATATATAAAAAGAAGCTTTAAAAGACCGAGGGAAGACATGGCCATTCGGGGTCTTACAAAGATTGATGCTTTCGTGAGATTGGCACAGTGCCACTGAGAGTAATCGCCACAGGAATCAATATAATAGAATAAGACAATGAAAAGCACAAGGAACACACCAATGGCATCGATAACACACAAGCTTCCCGTGTAAGTGAGCATCCTTCTCTGGAGGCATACATACCAACACCACATAACCCCCAGTGACCCCAGGAACTCATATTTAATGATGGATGGGCCTTGAAAGACAGCGATTTTGGAAGAGGACATGCAAAATGAATAACTTTTTTCTTTCTCCAGTCCTGCTCCTGCATGCTGATTTTCGCTCTTAATTAATGAGGCTTGATTAGGTTCTTCAAAACTGTGATCTACATAGAAATGGCTGTAAGATGGAGACCTTAACCATTATCATTACAGGCTACAGACCTGATAAAATGTCTAATATATTTGTCTTCAAACAAAATGCTGTATGCATATAACAATTTGGCTTAATTAAAATGAATCACTCAGTTTCTTATAAATGAATCAACAAGAAACTATCACCCCTCCATACATCCATCCAATATTATTAACTCCTTAATCCTGAGCAGGGTTACAGCTGCCCAGAGCCTGTTAACAGTTATTGGAATGCATCTTTTTATGACTGAGATGTACAATTATAAACATTTAAAAGGCACAAATAAGAAAAAAAAACAAGTTTCTTTTATTTTCTTTACAAAGCAAATCCACCATTTCCATTGACCAAAAGGAAATATAGATGCTTGAAAAAATGCTACTTGCAAACAGACAGTACTCATCTATCCATCTACCTTTTTCTTTCATTTGGAGCAGTAACTTCTTATAAAGAACTTATAACAATGATCCTCAAAGCTCAGCTAAGAAATGTCGCTGTATTAGTGATGTGGCCCCTGTTACTGTGTTCAGTGTGAGAAACCAGGATTTGATTCCCACCAATGACTATTCTCCCAGAAGCCTGCAGTGTAATAAAAAGTACCTGCTATATGAATCTTAATTCATTCACTGATTTGAAAATGGAAGTTGCAAATGTAAAGCAAGTCCCAAAGAAACAAGTTTACTAGTCTGCCTTCTCTAATCTGTTTCACAAGTATATATGCTATTACAGATTTCATCAAGATCATTCCAGGCAGATTCTCCCATTTAGACCTGGGATAACAATCCAGTTAACAATCAAATGAAACATACTGTGAGCAAAACTGATACGAAGCTAATATGAAAATTAACTTATTTATAATAGAAGATTAAAGATCGTGTCAGTGTGTTCAATATGATGTAATTTCAGAAATATTTATAATTCTTACCACTAATTAAAAGTTGATGTTATGTAGTTTTATTCACAGAGTGAGCTTTTTATAAGGATTTATTCAACACAAAGAGCACCTGAAATCCTGGGGAGAGCCTGAAAGCTGTCAGCTGTCCTACACGTTGGAAATTCACTGCGACTGAATCATGGATGTCAAGGTCAAAGGTCCACACTGTTCTCTCACAGCGGAAGCAGCAAGTCTGCAGGTCTCCAAGGAGATCATCTGTATATCTGCAAAAACTTTTTGCTTCTTCTTATTTTTCTTTCTTTTTTTAAAAATTGGCTGTTAGTTTTAGTGTCAGTGAAAGGCTTTGTGTCTGTGACTGTCTGCAGCAGTCTCATACAGGATGAGGCATACAGAAGCTCCCTGTTCTTGCCAAACGGACATCTCACATGTACCGTGCTGTATAACTACACAAAAATGCAGAGGAAACGTAAGCTTTTAAACCTCAAAAAAACAGAAAAAAGGGGACGCAAATGTGGAGAGTAGATTCATCCAGACCGACAATGGATTTGGTAACCTTTAGGTTCACCCCCCTCCTCAGCATTGCTTCCCCTTAAACTGAACTTTTTCCAAAGTCAACAAACAAGGTAGGTGTTAGACAGGAGTTAAACTCAACAGCAGATGGTGAGGGTGGAGTGGTGGTGTGGAATGCCCTGGTTTCCCCTTGGAGTCGTCCGTGCTCAATGACTGCCTAGGGTGAGAAACACTGCCTGGGAGCTGAAAATCGGCTTGGAAGGATTCGCCACAAATAGAAAGTAGCAGGTGCCCAGCCAGTCCATTCAAAGCCCAGTCAAGCCCTGTATGATGCCCCTGATCACTGCACAGCTGATTAAACATGTTAGCTTGAGTGCAAGAAATGTCCACAGACAGTCTTCCATACCCTCCAGAAAGCTGGGATTGGAACAGCAAATTGGAATGCTAAACAGGTAAACACATACATTTTTGAACACCAAGCTAAAAAAAATGATTTGCACAGGAGCTTGGCTTCAGCATCATTAGTGTGACTCCCAGGCGGTCTGAGCCAAAGACTGTGGGAATTGTACCATGCCTCTTCCGTAGTACAAAAGGACACGTCTTGTGCTTCAGTCAAAGTGGTCAAGGAGAGTGATGAGAGCAGGTGCAGCGCTGAGCAGAAACCGGACGCAGAACAATGACTATGTGGTAAAGTGAAATAAGCACAACCACGAACCATCCTTCATGCCCCACACAGAGTAACAAACCAGGAAAGAAGCAAAAAAAGAAATGCAACAATACAAAAACTGTAGCCATGATCAATTCTGGATCAGATTTTGAGATACTATCTCCTGGGGAGAAAAGACACCAGTGTATTATCTAAACATAAATACAAATCCAGCTGTGTTTAAGAAGCTGTATGGGTTATGTCAACAGCTGCACTGCATGGTTTCAGATCTATGCAGGTAGCTGTACTATATGGATTACGGCCTGTAAGTAGCAGCGCGGTATGGATTATCGTCAACATACAGGTAGTCCTTGACAATATATTTGACTCAAAAAAAGCTGAATTTACAATGGGCTGTTGCATTGACCTTATTATATTATTTTTTGACTCCCAACATC
Source organism: Arapaima gigas (assembly GCA_900497675.1). Classification (NCBI taxonomy): domain Eukaryota; kingdom Metazoa; phylum Chordata; class Actinopteri; order Osteoglossiformes; family Osteoglossidae; genus Arapaima; species Arapaima gigas. The sequence continues at coordinate 1,140,690 of UFQX01000201.1, read as the reverse complement.
TGTGTTACGATGACCATTCCGTGTGTTGCACAACAATACTGACTGCTTGCGCTTGTGCAAAGCACCATATTTGTTATTTATTCAGTTGTTGTTTTGGTATTCATCTATTATCCAAAATTGCTTTGCCCTGGTCAGGGTGGTCCTGGTCCAGAGCCTACCCCAGAATCTCTGGGGATCAGGCTATGAAACTATACCCTGAACAGGAGGCCAGTCCATTACAAGATGTTCACACAAACTATGGTCAATTTGCAGTGATGCATTAACCTGAAACATGTGGCTTTGAAGTGCTGGAGGAAACCAGGGCACCCAGAGAAAACGCTCGCAGACATGGAGAACATGCAAACTCCACACAGACTGATGGGGATTCCACCCCACACGCAAACAGCCCAGGCACTGTGCACCACTGTGTCACCCTGACAAAAATGTAATAAAGCCCTATCATACAGCATAGCATTTGTGCTTTTTAATTTTTAAATATAGTTATAAGTGTGCATGGGGTAAAGATACAAAAGGTTACATTCTTAATTCACCCAAAGTGTGAAAACATTTTCCCTTCTTTGCAGAACTGCTTCTCTTGATATAGTATGCACAGATTTTCTGCTCCCTCCCCACTGCAATTTGCAGGCAGCTGTGCTTTCATGTTTGTTTTGAAACACTCGCCCACATGTCACATTTTATTGAAGGCACCATTACCCAGATCCTCACAATACACGGGAAGTAATGTATCAGAAGTGACTTTGCTACACCTGGCAGTGCAATCGATCAGTGTAGGATGACAGAAATGCACTCTCTATTTGCTCCAGTCCCTTTCTGCACCATCACTGTGATTTTTTTTCTTTCTTGTACTGAGAATTCTTGCGAAGGGAACCTGAGTACCTGCATTTCCATTCAGGACCACGGGAAAACAAACATGAAGGTGTTATATTTTCACAGCACCCTGGCCAATATCATACACAAATGGATGAATCTAATGCGATTTAAATACTAAACATGTTAATTCCAAAAAGCTACATGTAAAATACATAACTTATGACATGCTCGGTCTGTTGGGTGGCATTATGAGCTTATAACAGATTGTAATAAATCATGCAATGAAGGACTTGATGTAAGTGTAATTGTCTGAATTAATGAAGTTTAAAAGCAAGGCAGGCAAAATATGACCATGCCAAGCTGCAGTGACACGTGGGAATGTTCTGCGCAGGGTAGTTCTGGTGGAAACAACAACGTACAACAAGCCAGACCTAACAATTCGCAAGTCTGCTAATCAAAGAGAGACCACTATACTTCCACTTATGGGATGTTTAACTCACAAGTATATTTTTAAAAAACTACCCTACAGAATTTGGATTCACAAAGGAAGTTACAATCAGCAAGTTACTTATTAGAATTTACCAATTGGTGCAGCCATTTAACTTTTCCTGCATCAATTCGGGGTAAGTATCTTGCTCATAAGTACTATGTGCAGAGCTGGATTTAAACCCAGGCCCTTTGAATCAAAGGCAATGGCTCAAACCACTGGCCCATAATTACCCATAATCCCTTGAGCCTCTGCGCTACAACAATACCGAACACACTTTCCCACATTTTTAGACATGAATCTGTAATTTTGACACATTGATCATTACCACCATCTTTCTTCCAAAAGCTGTGAGAGCTGTGCTGTATGCCAGAGGTAGATATCTCTGGTCCCTGAGGGCCTGTCCTCAGTCTTAAGTTTTGGAGCATATCTCTTAATTAGTGGCAGCTGACACCTGGAATAGCAGGTGAGGTGACATACAATCCAGTTAATATAGCTATTATGGGCTGAGACTGGGCAAACGCAAGAAGACCCTGCAGCCCCTGAGGACAGAGTCATGCAGCTAAGTCTTTTAATGCTGTACCCATCACCGAGCACAGTGTAAGTGCCTACTGCACAGCATTTCTTCCCTGTTTAAACACATTTGACTTCAACAGCTTAATGCAGCCTAAATGTATCTTACAAGATACAAAAGGATAATGTTCTTTGAGAAGAAGTGAACATCCTCCTGAGGAGAAAGCAGTTTATTAATGAGTGCAAATGAAGTGGTTAAATCCAATAAAGCAGTGAAAAATATCTGGATCCTGACAGTCTTGTTTTCCCTTTCAAAGAACACATTTAGAAAAGTTTCTTCCAAGTTGGAAGGAAGAGCATCAATAAATCAATAGTACATTTCAGAATATTTAACTTCATTATGCCTTAGGTCACAGGCAAAGACATTTGCACCCTTGACTTCACCAACTGATAGTAACACATGCCTCAGTGAATCAGCTGTTCTCATATATTGAAATTAATCTCAGACATATGATATTCACCAATGAGCTGGGGCTACCACTGGAAAATGAGCACTTGGTTTCACCAAAACTGAAAGAGTATGAAACTGGATTACACTCCAGGGAAGGGAGGTGAGGCAGTTTTCTCATTTCTCCAACACTCTGCGAATCAGCACAGCTTATAGCTTTGCTAATGTAGTGTGGCATGTAAATTGACATTCTTTGTTAAGCGATCTACAGTGCAAAGAAGCTGACAGTTTATTGCAGTCACATAATTTATTGTACACCATCTCAGCCTGCATTTCTAAAAAACATGACATTTCCACGTTTCACTTTCTCCTTTTTTTAAAATTCAGCAATCAAAAACTTCTTCTCAGTTCATATAGTTTTAATTTTTTCATATTATTTGCTGGATTAAGCAGATCTCCATAATAATTTGGCTGCAGTATAATGGATATACTTACAACAGCCAATAAAAACTTAGTCACAAAGTTGACAACATAACATGGAACCAGTGCAAATGGATAAAGTACACAAGAGAGGTTATGATAAACTTCTCAGCAGTGGTATTTACAAACTTGGCTGCACTAAAGTTTGACGTAAAAGGAAGGCAAGAAACCCTTGAATTCCATTATCAACTTGCAAGTACCATAATATGGAGGCAATTTCCTGCAACAAATGCATTTTTACTCAAGCTGCTTTTACAAAGTCAGGTAACAGTAAAAAATACATTACCATCACCAGTGTCTTGAGAGGAGCTGCAAGCCACCAAACAGAGGACTCCTATCCCTACGCCCAGCCATTTGAAGGGCCTCAACCTCTGTTGCATTTTCCGTCAAGCGTTATTGTGTGTCCACCTGGAAGAGGGGGGAGGAAAAACATGCTCACTAATCACAGACAACACATTTAATTTCTTAAGTACCTATTTCTCCGGATACTGTGGCTGAACATTACTGACAAATGAACGTAATGAGTGAAGGTAATATTTCATAGATAACTCAGTATTCCCACAGTCATGAAAGTGGCAGGTAATCTAAAAAATTCAAAAAGTTCATGTGCAAACATACATTTCCATAAAAGAAGAAAATTACAAATATCCAATCCTCTTTGACATAGTAAAGACAAAATATCTTTGGCTAACATCAAATATATGTTCTACCCCCCATTAAAAAAGGCCCACATTCATGTGTCACATTTTGTTGCATAAATATATATATTTTTTTCCTGAAAGAATGTATGCATTTGACTGATGGAAATTTTAATAGAATCTATTACACTCAGCAGTTCAATGTTCAACAGTGGGCAGAAGTTTTTCTTTTTGCTGGTCATTCTTGTGCTTGATATTATGCTCATGGTCATGGTCACGGTCACTGATGGGAATATTAACCTGACTTGATTTATTACAAATAATATTGGATTTTAACACTGCCAAGGTGGCACAGCAGAACGTGCTGAAGTTTCACAGCCTCTGGATGGTGCGGTTGGATCTTATTTTGATTCCCTGCTCAGTCTGTTTGTATGTTTTCCACGCTCATCCAGATTTGCGCCGGCTGTTCTGGTTTCCTCATACAGTCCAAAAACGTGTGTCTGAGGTGAATTAGTGATGCTGTGTGTGTGTTATATTGCACTGGTGTAAAGATATGTGAATGATTTTAAGGAGTTTCGTGCAGCATATGTAGCACAGTAAGTCACCTTGGATAAAGTTATGAGTAAAATACTACATAGTAATCACTGCAGTTTGCTTTGGTGAAAATTGCTAAACAAAAATACAAATGATAACCAGAACCCTCACATTAAAGGAAATGCACGTAGGTTGGCAAAATGGAAACAGACTAAGCTTTACCAAATTGAAAATGAATATGATGGCCATTACAGGTAGCCATTTTTCCTCGACATCCCTTGAGTTTAAAGACACTAGACCCGACGCAACAAACTGATAAATGGTTTTACAGACTACAAAAAAATGTAGAAACACAAAACTGTTTTTATCACCCGATACATTTTTGTAATTCAGTGGCTTCCTTGCAAGCATTCAAAGGCAGTCTCCCGAGAACACGGCTGTGTGAGATAACGCCACCCTTGGCTCGTCCAACACCCGTCCGTGCTCAGCATTGCTATCGACTTCCAATGAGCAAATGATCCGGGACACTGCTTCTCATCGCCGACTCAGTCCCACAAAGTAACACAGACAGCAACTAGTTTATTGTGCAAACGCCAAAATGTCAGTAAACCTCCCAAAGCAACAATTACGGCGAAAGGGCAAGTACTCCCACAAACAGAATGTTTTTTTGCTGTTTAATGATTCCATTAGACTCCAAAGAAAAAAATGCTTTGGTTTAACAACTTAGAATAACTGCTCTACATGTCCCAGTGCATTCAGTTAATTGTACATGTATATGAAAAACAAACACAGCTGCATACCAATTAAACCATTATTTTAATCCACAAATGAATATATTTTATATATGTGTAAAAGGCTTGCTACATTTACAGCATATTGTTTTGCAGCTTTTTAATAGTTATTTCTACAACAGTGTATTATTTTGCCCATTATCGGCAAACCATAATAAGAAGTAATTTCATCAATATCAAAAGCAATTTTGATTTAACTGGCTGTAACAATCTGTATCCCAATGCTATGGTCATTTACCAATAATAGATGCTTTTGAATTCAGAGCCATGGTAACTGGGAATGTGCAAGTACTTCTGGGCAGCACTTTTATGGGACACACTGGAGAGAACAGTGAACGCAAAGCATAAGTGGCCTACATCTCTAGGAACTGATACAGAAGAAACGTTGTTCTGAACAAAAACTAGTTTCCTCTAAGTGGACTCATACTTTTCACTGACGCAGCATATTACACATCTACTTACTTTTCCACCTTGCCAACCCTGAGAAATTTCTCTCTGGAGGTGACAAAGAAAGCAATGCAGTTAGCAGGATTTGACACCATAGCAGAGACTGTACACCTGTTACACTGTCTCTGACAACATATTGCCTTGAGCAAGTTTTGGGGTATAAGCATACATGGATGCTGACTGTCACTATTATACTTGGCACTTGCATTATGATGATCTTTCTCTCATAAGTCTGACCAAACACAATCATCAGGGTTGTCATTGCAGAGGGGAGCAGCGTGTGTGAGGTGCTCCCTCCCTTGAATGGACCGGTCATGTAAGGACAAAATGGAACCCAGGTGAGGCACCGCAGTCAGTGAACTCAGCCAACAGACCTGTGGAGTCTGTAGGTGACCTTAATCCCCCTCACTGCTTCCTTCATTTCTGCATTTCTGAAAAGGCACATATTGTCAGAAGAGGTGGTTCCACATGATGGTAATCAGAGTTCTGTTTACATCCACTGTTTAGAGGCTGATTATCAGTTTGTACATTTTTATTTTTGCTTCCTCACTCTGCACAAATGAAAATGCAAATTAATGCAACAGAAATGAATCTGTAAGTGAAAAATTCAAATTGGAAAAAATATGAAACAACCCTGTTTTATTTGGATAGAGTTATACTTTTGTTTTCCTATTAACCTGACTTTTGCATTCATACTTTTTATTTCATTTATTCTCACTGTTTAATTCATTAATGGGTTCTTTTCTGTGTTAACTATTTTTGTGCATGCATTTATGACGTGTTTGATGTAGTTTTTTGACTACTCAACAATATCATGACACTTAATAAAGTTTCCTTACATAATGCATTAACAAAATACTTTTTTCTCTCAGAAATTGCATGTTTTTACTACCTTGTTGCTGTGTAACCAAAGAGTGATCACAGCAAAAAATATGTTTTTTGTTATATGTTTTAATAATACATTGTTCCCAGAATGCAAAGTACAGCCTGTGTTTTAGTCTGCAAATAAATAAATAAACCTCTTTGTGGCGTTTCCTATTTGCGAAATCTCATTTGTTCTCAGTCATCCTTACTGTGCTGCTTTGGGGTCATGAATCATTTTACCAGCTAACCAGAAGGACAGAAGGCGTTTTTTATGAATTATTCATAATATTCAAAAATCAAGCCGTAAAATCTGCAAAACGTACATGTGCTTGCTCCTGCCCCCTTTACTGGCCCTACCTCCTGCATGAAAATATTTTCCATTCATTCAAACTTTACGCTTTGCTGCAATGACCTTTTGCACCTGCAGTGATGATTTCTTCAGACTGAATCTCAGAAAACATCTGACAACATTGGATGAGGCAGGGTTTAGGACAAGGTGTAAAATTGGTAATTTCAGGCTGAATATTCGTCAATAAATATAATTCAGTGTAAGTAGACCTCAAATTCCAGGAAGCAATGATGTTATTGAATGATGCATTTGATTTTTTATTTTCACTTCAGGTAATCACAAATAGATTAAATATATGCTGTTTTTGGAAAATTCCCAAGGTCTGTTAGTCATTCAAGAAAAACAACAAATCACTTGAAAAACAACTAACTCTTAATGCAAATATCAAGTCATATCATGTGGCTATATTTATTTATTTGTTTGTTTGTTTGTTTATTCACTCACTCATTCATTTATTCTTTCACTTAAATGAAGCTAAATTGCAGAAGCTGGAAATATTAGACTGGTTATACATTTGGAAGGATGCTTGGTGTATTGTATGTTGGGGCTTGGAGTCCACTTGAGGGCTCACACCTGCTGCCGAGGTCACTGAGCACCCCGTTGGGAGTCCATGAACAACACAGAGGAGGTTGGGCGGAGGTGGGTTAATGAAAAAGGCACCCGCCGCACCCACAGTGCAAAAGTAGCTGGGTGCACTTATATACATACGTGCATGATAGATTGCAGGGTATGGATAGAGGTTTGTTCTAGTATTTCCCTCCCAAAATTATAACTTGTTTTGCTCCATTTGACAACTGCTGTTAAACAAAACCTCTGCGAGAAATACTGCCATGTGGCCCTTAGTACTAGGGTATTGTTTTGTTTTAAGCACTACAGCACAGTGCCGAATAACAGAAAAAAAAAACCTTTACATGTAAAACATTACATATAAAAACCAAACCAGGAATGTATGCATCAACATCAAGATCACTGCTGGAGTAAAACAACATAAATACTTAAAAACCACAAAAGTTTCTTTAGATCATGTCTTCTTCATATGGGCAGTACCACAAACTGAGAAAGCAAGTCAGTGCTTTTCCACTCCCAGCGGATTTATTTTTTCCATGATTCTGAAAAGGCTCAGGAAGGTAACTGGCCACATTAAATCTTTTAACACACTACATCCATATTGGCCTCCGCTGTTTAACTATCGCAATGGACGGATACGCCATTAGCCCGCAGTGCTATCTTCGGAACACAATATATTGAGGGTAATGGAGCGAAGTGTAAACGTAACATTGTGGAACAGGAACTAGCACTGATTCATCACTCTCAGCTGTAATTAAGAGTGTGCCAAAAATCTGCGGCCAAAAGCACGATTCACTTTAGTACTAAAATTACCCCTCTGGATATAATCTTCCAAAGAGCAGATCTTACTTACTGTCTACTTACCCTCTTCTTAAAGACAGCTTTTTTAGAGTCCTACAGGTACAGTGGGACTTGAACAAGAGTGAGTGTTAAACTGAAACCTCAAGCACCATAATGCACTTCTGCAGAATTCACAGAATTGGACCTTCGTATGAACATGTGAATATAATTTTACACCAATTTTCACCTCATTGCGGCAGGTTGACTGCATACAGCAGTACCTTTAGTCTGGTGTCTGACCAAGAATCACTATTCAAGGCTACCTTCGAAAAAGAAACAGGCATTATTGTGGGAATGTCCTTGTAAACGTCTCAGAGGTTAACTCAAGAGTTAGGTGCTGCTGGAATCCAACACAATGAGTTCACCAGCAGTGGGAGAGTAAGAAAGGAATATTATCAGGAGAGCCGAGAAATGATTTCCCACTTTGCATTAACTGAATAGTTACACATGACAATGGACCTTGGCTTGTTGTAAAATGTGAGGTTTTTAGGGGTTTTATGATGGTGCCCATACCTTGGCAAAGCCTTGGTCTCCTCATTCCAACAAAGGGAAAGGCCGGTTCACACAGTTCTCAACTTTTATGAGGCATCATCTGCATCTGGTACAGAGCTTCTTCTATTCCAGCTCCTATTTCCAGTTTTGGTTCCAGTTTAAGGAGCATGAAATCAAAATTAATAACCTTCCGAGGCCAACGCAAACACTAAATCCTGATTCCAAAGAGTATTTATGAAACTATTTCAAGTGAAGAAAAGCTTTCTATACCATTTTCCTCCTCACTTTCACTCTGATGAAGTACAGGACTTCCATGTGGCTGAACATGGTACAGTGTCTGCAGACTAGCACTAATGATCAAAATGCCCTCAACACTGCAGAGATACTTTCTTCAATGGCATTGCTATGTACAGCACGGCAGTATACAATGTAGAAATGTAAAAAGTATCAAACAAGAAAAAAAACTTTACTTATTTGATTCTTACTCAATGAATTCATTACACCATGCACAATGATTTGGCTTGTTTTGATATTCTTTCTCTGTGAATGTTGGTGGCATTTTTTTGTATTATTCAATTGCTGCTTGAATACAATTTGGTTTTAGCTTGATAGGTTTGATATTGTAATATGTTAGAACAATGAAAAAAATTATTCTATATTATTGCAAACAAGAGTGTCGTGGAATATACAAGAAATCAATCAAATTTAATTTGTTACAGCTTTTTGCAACAAAGCTGTCACAACACTGCATTTCAAAGATTTTAAACCCCTGAACCAAAAGAAAACAAGTCAAAGCAGGAGAAATCCATAAATGTGTACTTGATACAATAACCTTCCTTGTCAGTTTTACAAAGCTAAAATTGAACTTTTGCGTATTGTGTGGAAAGAGCACTCTGACATTATCCGTGCACTTTCAGTGTGCTAGGCTGCTCTGATTTACATTGCAATTCACATTTTGACTTGCTAAGTACATATCATTTAAATTTCATCTTTCTTTCCAGAGCACAATAACATATGCAACGGTAGACCTTGTTGCAGAAGAAAAAAGCTCATTTTCAAGAAGACTCGTTAGTTTCCTATTTCATTATACAAATTACCATCTTAAATTATGGTTATGAAAAAAATAAACCAACTGTTCGCCTTCAATGCCTCTCTATTGTTTTTACATATTGCATGTACTGTGGCATCTAATACTATGACACTATACATACATATATATATATATATATATATATTATTTTTTTTTTTTTTTTTTTTTCCTTTTACTGGAGTTTCTATGTCATTTCCCATTTCAGCTATAATTTATAGCATTTTATCACTGCATTACATTTATTCCACATTTGCTTTGGTCAAGTGCTGCATCACATATGTATTACAAGCATGATTCTTGACTGCCAAGGACAGGAAATCTTCATTATGCATATTTTTACCAATGGATTGCATGTCCAGAGTCATCACCCCCAACTCACTGACTCTTCCTGTCGGAGGAAACTCCATTCATATCCCATCATGGTCACTTTGCCAGTGCTCCGCTGTCATAGAAACTAGACTCTCTGAACTGTAACTAGAACTTCATCAGTAAGTGGCAAAATTCTATTAATATATTCATCGCTGGACTCTGTAATTGTCTTGCCTGGAGTAAGATAATGCGTACGGGTATGTCAGTGAAATTAGCTTTCATTACCAGCTGCTTGCAGTAATCAGCCAGGGCAGAAGGGCTGTTTTGAAGTGTCTGGAGTCATTAACAGAGCCAATGGACTAGACATCCACTGCATCTCCCTTCCACTATGTTTAGTGCTCACTCGAGTGGTTGCCCATGAAAGATCCCTTAACTTCCGCTTGTCCATCAGTTAGTTAATTCTGTAGAGCTCCTGTCAGCTTAGCAGCTAACACCGTTTGAGTCATATCTCAAACCATCTTTTAGGGGAGATTTGTTCATTAACAAAATGCATGAACTTGAGTGACTGACTCGTGTAGTTGTGCTAAGATGAATGACCTAAATAAGGGAAGCAAATTAATATAATTATGTGCTTCATCATCCCGATTGCAACAAATGACTGCTTTGACTGGAGTGCTTTTGTGTTTGTAAAAATGAGGCAATGGATGCTGCAAGCACATGGTGCTGTCTGGCAAACTAACTGCTGACATTCTCCTCTCTCTTTGTGCATTTACATTGTCATTTTCCCACTTCAGAGCCCTCTCTGCACTTTGAACATGACCTGAGGAAGTTGCCCTGTGTTGAGCCTGGCTAATTGATCCGTTTAATGACACCAGTCTTTGCGTCTAGGCGTTTCTGGAACGATCAGTACACTGGAACCGGAACCACAGAGGTCACATCTATTTGAGATCAGTAACTACCAAGGCACTACTCATCACATTTAAAAAAGTCACAAACAATTGACTGGTAAAAGAAGTTTGGTGTGTAGATCAAATGGCTCAGCACGTCATGGTATCAGGAGGTAGAAGGACAAACCTTGAGACATACAGGTCCTTTCATGTTTTGATTACAGAGAAAATGGCGAAAGTAATTAAATTAAGCAACGTCAGATCAACACTACAATACTGTGGTTTAGAATTTAATTTAAGTATTTGGCTTCCTTGTAATAATTCGTTTCATACAGTGGATTTTATCTATTAAATTGGCCATTTATTAATTCTTTGTTTTTACTTATTTACTGTACTTCCTTACTGACTTGAACCACCAGAGAAAAAACTACGGTGCTGTTATTTTTGTTGTTAAATCATTTAGGTTGGCAGTCCTGTGAAAAGCAGAAATAGCTGCAAGCAATATCACCCCCCTTTTCTACTGGTTCATGTACACTGACATTACCTGTTACTGTGGGGCTGTGTACATTAGGAAGGTCACAATACCAACTAAACCTCTACTGGTGTTCTCATAGAATTCCACACTCTGAGCCAAACAGTGAAGTAGTAGTTCAAAGTCTGGCCAAATGGCATTATATTTTGTTATCATGATGCTGCTTAGCAGCATTTTTCCAAAAAAACAAACATTCAAAGAGCTGTATATTTTAACTTGAACAGCTACAGGGATCTACAACAACGTCTATCTGAGATCTGAACCATAAGGTTACTTCAGGTTATAAGTGCAGTAATCTTTTGAACAACTATCCCCTCTGTACACACATCATATACCTCAATCCCACTTCTGTTTATTGCGTAAATCACTGTTTGTGTGCAAGGAACTCCTCACCTCTGTACCACTGTGTTAAAGACCAGTGATGGATCAGCATGTAAACCAGCAGATAAAGACTACAAAACTGAATGCATCCTTAATCACTATGCTACCTTCTGCCTGTACAAAGATGAAAAAATGCAAAATTTTGTGACAGATGACAGCATTCTTTCATCTGCACTGACCTTTGGCATTTTTACTGTAATATCTTATTATTTGAGTTGTTTTTCTACTCATAACCTTTTCAAACAAATTTGCTTGAGCTACTAACATATAAATGAGTAAAAAGTATAACTAAACATGAAAAAAGGCAGCACAATTACGGGAAAAACAACACTGGCAAGTTACATAACATATCTCATAAAAGAAAATGATAATTAGAGCTTCATACGTTGGCTGAACATACTGAGTAATGCAGCCATCTTTGGTTAACTATAAAAGAAAAAATATATTCTACATAGTCAAAGACCATGGCAGGGGCTTAAAAAAGCTAACCTTTAATGGTGAGCTTAGTAACAAATAATTTATACTACTTTCAACACTGTTAAATTACTAGTCATTTTTGTATGTTCCTGGAACATACACTTTAACTATGTTGAAATTACTTAAAAATAGTGTTGGTCTTATACTACACATAAGATTTCCTGCAGATGTTCAAATGAACACGATATTATAAACATTCTAGTTACAACTTTTTCAAAGATACAAACATGGCCCAGGGCATTTTTTTTTTTGTTTTAACTCTATTTTCTTAATTATTTTGTTTTGTAAAACATCTCTGTTGCAGAGCAAACACGACTTTTATTTCCACTGCTGCCATTGAAAGGCAACAAAACACACTTGGGGCAAACTGCGCTGTGGGGGAGCAGCCTGATTCCAGTCAACATGAAACCATCCAGTGAATAAATGCAGGTGCATTTCTGTTTTTACACTTTTTCGACTGCAAACTTCATTTAATCAGATGCATGTCTACGTAATGCATTGATCACTACCTTGTAACTAGGTCTGTAATTTTACCAAGAGACACACAGCCAGCACCTTTTAACTCATTCTCACCACAAAATCCTCTCTTACACTCAACCCAACACCGTTTCTCTACTCCACTGTTTGATTCCCCCGTGGCACCTGATGAAAGAACATAGCATTGTATAAAGCACAACACTGTGAATAGTTTTGGAGATGAGTTTTTTTTTCCCTGTTTCTTTAACTTCAATCTTGCTTCATGTTAAGAAAAGACAATAAAATAAACTGGCAAGCAGTCCACATTAATCCTGTCTCATGCCCAGTGTTTCCAGTATAAAGAGACACTGTGGTCCTACATTGCATGCAATGTTCATAAACTGCTGATAAGAATAGAATAAGGGCTTACAGCATTTTTAAAAATTCATTATAGCTTTTCTTATGTATTTAACAGAACATAACTTGTGAATAAATCAACAAATTAAGCTGTATTATTATATTTTTACTGATTATGACATGGAACAATTCTGAGGTATGAAGAGGGTTCCAGTCTTAAATGCATTCATAATTTGAGGTATATGTGGCTTATACTTATGTAATGTAAGGTATAAGTGTATGGCTTTTAAACAAAAGAGGAGACAAACATTTACTGGATTTCTGTTATGAGATCTTTTACAGAAAGAAAATACAAACTGCAGAGGCAGAGAAAACTGTTCCAGTGTTTAGGTCTGCATCGCAGGTGTCCTATTACTCTCTCACAGAGAGACTGATCAGAATGGCACTAACCCCAATGTGAGAATGGATTGGTCACTGGCCACTGTGGTGGCCATATGTTTCAATTGACAGTGTTATTGAATCCCCCTCTTGCGCCAGGTTGGCCTTCCACCGCTGTTGGCCACAGTTGTTTCCCAGTGACAGAGATAGATTAAAGGGACAAACATCTTGGGATGGCTGATTGTACAGACCTGATTCGATAAGGGTGCTACAGCTAAACATGCATTTGCTATCATAGCCTAAAAGCGTGATAAATCCAATTATTCAGTTCTTAAAGTGAGACAGCCCAAGATGACAAAAATGGTAGTGCCTAATCGCACCCTTAGGTGGCCCAGTTTGAGCAAATAAGTGAAAAAGCCATACAACAACACACAAAGAAAACCTAAAGCATGGGTAATTGAAATGAATGCATGTCAGATCCCAGCATCTGACCAACAAAACAAGGATCGGCAAGCAAAAAAAAACATTACCAAAAAAAAAAACAATTACAGCCTTGGCAAACGTAACAGTCTACAGAAAACTGCTTTGTCACCCCACCGTTGTCTCAGCTTTTAATCTCAGGCTTGTTTCCCAGTCTTTTCCATATTTACTCTGCAATCATGCAAAGTTTTTAACCAAGTGCTCCAGTTGCTTCAAACTCCCCAAGACATGATGCTTAAATTAGCAGGAGTTCCTATATTTCCCTGATGTTGGATGAATATGTGACTACCCTAATTTCCTAATGTCTCGTGGAAGAATCTGAGAATACAGTTCCTTGGCTCCATACACCCCCCATGCCGGACTAATTGATTTTTCAACCGGGAATGAATAACTTTGCACCCCACAGAAGAATCTGAAGCTATTGTGTCATTTTTTGTGCTGGAGCAGTCCACAGTACACGTGGTGCTCTGGTGTATGCTCTGAATAATTCACATTTGTGAAAAAACTATACCTTAACCCCACAGATAAGATTTCTTGGTTTGCTCAATTCATTTTTCAATTTTACATCTTTGGTGTCTGTAGAGGCCACTTGTACATCATCTGGGTTGCAGTTTCAGAAACGCTGAACTGGCCATTGCTTCCACTAAATGCTCTCACAAAGTAGCAAAGTATGATCTATGATCAGATCTTCTAAGGATCTCACGGTATGCTAGTTATAGGCCTGGTGGTCTGCCATGTATGGGGTTCTTCAGCTCTCTGTAATCAGTTAACAAGCTGAGTTCTGGTGAAAGTGATAAATTAGTTCAATTTAAAGAACAATTACAGGAACCGGGGGCCTTATTAATTAATTTCTGATCTGGATCTCAGGATTTGATTTGGTAACCAATGTCCTTGGGGCCGAACTTGGGTAAAAAAAATCAACACTGTAAAAGTAGTGTTTTTAGTTTCCAAGAATCCATATTACTTGGATGTACAGTAATTCCTCGGTATCCAAATCTAATTCATCCCCGAAAATGCTTAAAATACCAATTTTTTTGGATACCAAGTGACAATTTCTCTTAAATGGAGAAAAACAAATACATTGTGCGCTCCCAGCCCTTCAGAAAACACCTATATAACCTATATCAACCCATGACTTCAGCATGATAAGCACTGTAAACACCAGTTACTTAAATAGAAAACACTTAATGTCATTAAATGGTATGCTGATAATGCATGGTGCAGTATGTACAGTACAGGACATTTCACATGTAACAGTGCATGTAAGGGTTTGCAGCAGGACTTCAGTGTTATGAGATGCTCAATAAAGTGAATAAAGGCGTTTGGCAAAGCGACCCACCTCGTCCACCTCTTTTATCTAAAAGAGATTAGATTTATCTAGACTTTTACCTGTTTTATCTAAAAAATGAAATGCCTCATAAATGCTGTTACACGGTGCAAACAGGTTTAGACAAAGTGAAACAGGTAGAAACAGCCGATAACACTGTGCATGTACCTGTCTGACTTTGGATAAATTTGTACAGTACACAATAGAGTTTATTACAATACATACTGTATTGTTTTGCTACAGTACAATGCATGGTAATGTACACCATTTATTTGTACATTTTGTTAAATTGTGTTTTGACTTTTTTATTACAAATAAGCTTTGGATAAAAACTGATTATAATAGAAGTATAATAGAGCCAAGCACTTATAGATGCTGGAGCACTTGTGAATGGGGCCACAAAGTAGAAAATAGTAGAGAAGCACGGTGCTGTTGCAGAATAATTCCCAGGATTCCTTTCTCTTCAAGGGTACATTCTCTCAGCCAAATGGCTATAAATTCTGTTTTTAGAGAATATTAAATGTGGAATAGTAATGATGCCCCTGTCTACCATGAACATCTTTTCAAAAGCACATGGCATGAGCACCATTTACTCAAAGGGACACTGGAACGATATGGTCTAAACTGAAATGGCAAGGTCAAAGCAGTGCAAATGAACAGTAGGAAGTTTTTATACTTCACACCACATGACATTTGAATAGCCATTCGGGAAGACAGTTTTGGTGGAAGGATATGCTAAAAGCATGCCTCCAATTACATTTTGGTTAGTGCATTCAAGTTTGAAAGTGCATTTTGAAATTCAAGAAATATGAAAGTTGTATAACTTAAATTATTCACCGAATTAAAATTCTCTTAGTGAACAACCTGACAGCCTTTCATATTATAATCAGATTTGGCCAATGTTTTATTAGCACCATCACAGAAAATGCACACAGCAGTGCAAGCACAGTTACTAATAAGTTGGATACAGCACTAAATATGAATACACGGAATAATCATGAAAGGCATAATGACTGAATTATTTATTTTTTAATTTTTTGCCTTCTATGTACTGAACTGTAGTATGAATGTGTGTTAGTCACTGTCCCCAAGGTTATGGTGTACAGCAACATAACATGCAGATGGTTTTGCTGAAAATGCCCTTTTAATGTTCTGTCTTCTTGAACTGAGAATTTTATCCAAAGAAATAAACACAGACACAGGGCTGCGAATCTCCTGCCTTACATGTAACAACCTCTATTGGCTTTTGTAAACTTCACCATCTAATACTGTGGACATATGGCTTTCAATTACTATTATCGCTAAAAGGATTTTTCTATGATGCCCAGAACGTGTAGGTCTTTCTGCCTGCCCTTTATCTTTCGTCTTCCAGTGCGCCGGGGTGCTTAGTTTGAGGGAAAGAGGTGATTAAGCCTCGCAGAGGTTTGCTTGGTGCTCAGCTGGTGTTCACTGTTACTAAAGGTAATACCGCTTGCTTCTCATTTATCTGCCTTTATCTTTGTCTTAAGTGCATATTGCACTAATCTCCCTACAGGCAGCTAAACAAGGAACCTCTTGACCACTTTTGTTTAGGAACAAAATAACCATTTGCTGCATTTTATTTCCTTGGGCCCTGCAGCAGGCGACCTGTGTTTGTGTGGGTCAGGAGTATCTTGACTTAAAGTGCTGCTCACTAAATGAAAGTGATTGTTTCTAACTTTCCTTCCCACAGAATTACATAACTTTATTTGCAATCAGGTGGGATTTCAGTACAGTTATGCATTTGTTTAGTAAACAGTTTTAAAAAGCATTTAGATTTTGCTTTTAGGAGCTGCTGATCGCTGCACACAGATGGGCATCAATTTGGAATCGATGTGAAGAACAGAGGGTGTATTCATCAGCACCACTGCTGTTTAAACACCATGCCTTAGGCACAGGGAGCCTCAGCACACACACGGTCCATCATTCAACTTCAGGAGCAACCTAAGTTCTCCATCATACTACCCTAGGAGACCATGCTTTACCACAATACCGATTATGATCATAAGCAAATCAGCCACAAACACGACTGTCATATGAAGGGAGACAAATATGAAAAAGGCAGCGCGCACACACACACACACACACACACACACACACACAGCAGGTTAGACGCTCCTGGTTACTGAGCAGCATCTTAGTGGAAGTGGACACATGGCGAGGGAATGGAAGACTGTTGCGCGCCGCAAAAACCGCGGGTACTTACAGTATCACTGTACGTATCGACGCCCCCGGAAAGGTACGCCTGCCATCTAAATACCTTCATACCGAAAATTATTTTCAGTCCCGTAAAAAAAAAAACGACAGAGAAGCGGCTGCACTGCAGGTCCGGTCACGCAGGTGTCACGGGACACCTCTGCAAAGCCAGGCGAGGAAACCTCCTTTTTACTGCACTCGTGCGTCCATCCATCTCTCCTGTTACCATGTAACCAAACCCCCCCCCCCCCTCGCTGGACAGGCACGCGCCGCACCGGGCAGCTCCTCCCGCGGCGGAGCGCGTGCATGCGCAGCGCGGGCGCGCGCTCCTCCACAGGCACCGTCAAGGTTCCGTTTTACAACTTCCCCGAAAACGCGTTTGATCACCACTCCGCCAAGAAGCCGCAACAGATAGTCGGGAACGTGCATCGGTGCCGCGCAGCGCTTTGCGCACGTCTCGCCACGCGCGAGGACAGGCGGGTTATTACAGGAGAAGCGCGCGCGGACACGCGCGGGCAAAGTGGACAGGTGCTGCGCGCGCCTCATGACCGTGACGCCGCTGTGGCAGTTTTATTATCCCGCAGTTTTACCCCTTCCAACGCGGGCATTACTGTGGTAAAACTCTAGTAAACCAACATCCCAAACAGTCACTAAACATATCGCACATCCACCGGTTTATCACGTACGGTATATATGTATAGAAATTCACAAACCTGTGTGGGAAATAAACCGTAATAACAGACAGTTGCAGCAAGTGAACTAGACGCCCCCCCCCCCCCCCCCCCCCCCCCCCCCCCCCCCCCCCCCCCCCCCCCCCCCCCCCCCCCCCCCNCCCCCCCCCCCCCCCCCTTCGGTGTCATATTTCTAGGCATATGTCGCCGCTCGTAAACGCTTTCGGTTTCAAAAACACATAAATGGAAAATAAGTCTTACCATATTAGCATCAAAGCCATGTAAATGCTCTCCAGATGGTGTCAGACAGAAACTGCTGCTAAGTATAACGCGCGTCCGCGAGAATGTGCGCGCGTCGGGAGCTCTGGTGCCCCCTGTCTTCGCGTTGCCGCCCCTCACGCTGGGAGCAGCCGCCGCCGGAGCCCCTCACCTCGGTCAGCCCGGCCCCAGAGGCTCGGAGCTCGTATTGGAAGCCGCTAATGGTCTCCGAGGCTTGGATCGAAGATAAATATGTCCAGAGTCGAACTACACTGTCCTCATATTAGCTAGTTGGCACCAAAATTCGACTTACGATAATGGTGAGAAAGAAACTAAGTTACATGCAGTAACCCAATGGTTTAAGTGACTCACAAGGATAGCATTTTTTGCGATGATTCTTGGATGAGGGAAAATCATTTAATAAATTTCAAGTCTTCAAATGGGGAACAATAATCAACAGGCAACGAACACAAAGTTGGCAAAATATTAATCCACTCAGATTAAGTAAGAACAGTGCCCTCCTCCAAAGCCTCTGCTTTCCTGTTGGGTTTAGATTAAACATAAAACCTATAAATAATTTCATATTAGACAAAATGAATCTGAAAACAAATCAGTAGTTAATTTTTTTTAATACATTAAGCATAATAAGAGTTATGAGCTCCCACAAACCTGCTGCAGATTTCCATGAAAGGTAAACTGCTCTCAAATTACTGAAATGGGCCACAAAATTGCAAAATGCAGCTGACAACAAATACATACATATTCCATCAACATTACACAGCAGGAAAACTAAATATTTATTAGATCCCTTTGAGAAATTAAAGGGTTAACCTCTCCTCCAAAGCCTGTTTTTCTCTAAGGCTTATGGGAATGGCAAAATGTCCAAGTCATATGAGTAACAAAACACAACTGACAATAAATAGTAGGCTGGCTAAATATTTATTAGGTCCCTTTAAATAATTTAAAAGCTAAGGTCATAAGACCACTAAAAAGTCCATTACTGCACCAATAACAACTGGAAGGTGGCAATCCTTTAAGTAAATGCATTATCATAGGAGTCAGCTTAAAATGTGAGTCCAAGCTGAGAGTGACCATCTGAGCAGAGGTGTGACAGGTTATTACACAACACACATGCTGCGTGGGTGGGCTGGTGCAAACCCAGATATAGTCCCTTTGAAGACCTGCCCCTGGCATGAAGAATGTTTGTCTGCATAAACCCAATAGTGAAAGCAGGAAATGCAGCTTTACAGTCTGGAGGTTTAAATCACTGGTCAGCATTGTGGTAGATGAAGTCCATCTGTTCCTTGAGTGAGATTAAAATAAATCCTGTTGAGCCTCAGTGTCAGAACCCCAAGGAACTGTAGCAATTGGCCATCACGCGTAATGAAGGCTCCTTTTCACAATATGGAACAATATACACTTGCTAAGTTTGAAGATCAACAAACATTTAAGATATTACAAAAATGTACACAATCCTTACTAGTCAAATAACTCACAGTTTTGGGGGGAAATTCTTATTTTGTTATTATTACCACGTATGATTAAACTTTTCACTTTTAGCAAACAGTCGCTATCATTTGGTTCCTTTTAATGCATTATATTTGTAATCTGAATGGTCAATAACTATCTATAAATATTTACGTTATACATCTAAACCTACTGTAATAAAACTATAGTGAACAAGACTTTGAAGCCATTTAATTTTGCATGATCGTGGGTTTTTACGTAATCTGCATTTGGGTTTTATTTACTAATGTTCTAATAAACTTCCCCCATCTTCTTAATCACATTCCAAATGCACTTTTATTATATAATTTCAAAACATGTTTGCTAGTTGTACACACCCAGGGATTTTTGAAAATCCAAATCCTATTGACTACGGTGTTCTGTCAGAGAAAATCCAGTTAAAAAAGGTGCAGGAATCTGTATTAATACGCTGTAGCTCTTTAAAACAGTTTTGTGGCGTATGGTAATATTTTGGCAATATTAGATATCCAGTGAGAATGTTACACATAAATACCCTATTAGGTTGCCTCATCATAACCTTCAACAATTGTGTTGTGTTTCAGAGAGCTGCCGATTTTTTGGTGTCCCTGTCCAAATCTGGGAGGTCCTTTAAAATTGTTCATAATACAATCGGGAAACAAATCATCATCTAATATTGTATTATACCTTTAAAGCATTGGTAGTTATTATCATGTTTTCTTTGAATTTGTGGACTATATACCTCATTTTCTCAAAATAATACAGCACACGTGTGTCAGTATGTATGTGGGTGTGAACTCATAAACTGAACATTGTTCCTCTTTGCTCTTTATTACATTCCCACCCTTTCAATTTCTCAAGCCAGCTAGATATTGACTGGAAACACAGAACATTTGAAAAAATGCAAATTGTGTAAAAATTCAGTGATCAGTGATTCCGTGATCATTACTTGATGTGTTCAGTGCCTAGGATGTCATGAAACCTTATCAGATTAACAAAACCATATTTATGAGAGGAAAAAAGCTGTAAACGTGTCAAATTTAAACAAAACACAACCAGACAGTTAAGATAAAGTACATGGATATATATGGAATGACTCAGGAAATAATACTGTGTCCCTGGGCAATGCCATGTTCAGCTGAATAAGCTGTGTTGAATGAGGAAGGGTAGACAGATGGACTGATGATCATAATGTTGCTACAGTGGAATGTTTCTCCAATAAAATGTATGAGGTCACAGATGTATGTGTCTGCCTGACAGGAAAGTGGTTTCATTCCAGCAAAATGTCATTCACTGCTAAAATAACACAGTTTTTAATATTATGAAATGGCCAAGAGGTGAGTTTTTGAGAAGTAAAGCAATAGGGATGATTTTAAATTCTTTATTTAGGAATAACTATAAATGCTAGGCCCTGCAATGGACTGGTGTCTTATTCAGGGTGAAGTTGCACAACCATGCCCAGTGATTCCAGAATAGACTCCGGACCTTTGTACCTCGGACCAGGATAAATAAATTAAAAATAATGGCAGAAAGAATGGATCGATGGACAAGGGTATGCTAGTAGGGAACGTAGAGCTTTTTTTTACTAAAAAAAATTCAATAGAAAGGAATTCATGTGATTTATATAAAAAAGGAAATTTATAAAGATTTATAAAGGTATATCCTTGTGTTTTTCATTTTATTCCAAACCTAATTAAAAGTACCTCTTTAAAAAGCTGACGTAAATTAAAAAAAGGAAGGGCAGCCTGTTTAGCAAATTTGATTGAAACGCACTTAAAATTATTGCCTTCAACAATAACTGTTTACTAAAAATGCCAACACTGATTCACATTATCTAGAATATAATTTATGCACATGTACAGTTTCCAAAATCCAAAACAAAAACAATTATTTAGCCTCCTGCAGCAAAACTGGATGAACATGAACCTATTAATTAATAGGCTCGACTTTATTTATAATATAATATGAAATTAAAAAAGTGCCAAGTGAGGATATCTCAAAACGGGACTTCATTGAATTGGGCGTTTAATATTAAAATCATTCTCGCAACGGGTAATCTTCCTCGGTGAACCTTTAATTGAGACTTGAAATCCACTTGGGTTTACGTGTTTAGTATTTTCTTGTCGTTTGACAATTAAATGCAGTTAAATGCCTGTTCCTCGAGACAGTAAAACACAGGACTGGCAGAGCTACTCATGAGGAAACATTCTTGTACCACACAGGTAGCTACTATCGTTTGTCTTTATAGAAATAAAAGCAAAGTTACAACAGACACCAACAACTCTGGATGAACTTCTTTCACCACACCGCAGGCTTTGTACAAATACCACCGACTATCTTCACGGTGAGCACAGTAAGGTAAAAATGTTATACTGGCCTGCCTGTCTAAAGGGGAGAAGAGCAAAGTTCACAGATAAGTATGAGTTTGGAATCTCTGCTTCTGAAGCATTATTAAAGACAGGCTTTCTCCTGCTACAGCAGTGATATTAAAGCATGGTTGCTGATGAGGCCTTTAACTAAGGATGAGTGCCACTGAAGTCTCCAGGAAAAAAAATCCATTTTTTCAAGTTGGGAAAAGTTTGAGAGCCTGCAATTTAAAAAGTTAAATTTTCTTTACATTTTTCTTTATTTAGCTGATGATTTTCTTAAAACCATCACACAATGTTAGGTTTGTATATAGGTAATTTCAAATATTTAACCATTTATACAATTCAGGGGAAGTACATTAATCATGGGTACGACAGCAGGGGGTTTGGTTTGAACCCTAGCCATTTATCTGCAAACTAACACCGCTTACCACTACACCGCCAACTATCACATTTAGTTACAAATGCATTTTCATGACACACACACACACACACACACACGCACACACACAGCACTTCAGCTGGTTCAGTTGTGGGTTTCCAATCCAGCTCGGTCTGTGTGAAATTCGCATGCGCTCATGCCTGCGTGTGTGTGTATTTCCTCCAGGTGCTCTGGTTTCCTCCCATAGACATGTGTTTCAGGTTAATTGATCACCCTAAATTACCCCTAGCGTATGTCTGTCTGGACACCCCGAGATAGACTAACACCCCACTCAGGGTTGTTTCACAGCCTGGCGACCATTAACTCTAGTATAGGCTCCAGACCACCCTGGCCAGGTACAGTGGTTAAAGATAATGGATGGATAAATGGATTATTTTTACCAGCACTTCACATTTTGTGTTATGCTGTGTTAATTACTGTTGGCATAGTGGTTAGAGAGGTAAGGACACCTGCTCCTGTACACTGGGGTGTTGTGCTCAAACTCAAATGACCGCATACAACAAATCACTGTATAAAGAAGCAACTTTTGAAAATCTGTATGCAGAAAACTAATATGAGAGGAAATCCTTGGGAAGAGAGTCACAATGGAATAACAGGTAAACATCAGCAATTATATGATGAACCGTGAAGAATATAGGCCAAGTGATGTGTGTCTTAAGCTTAAATGTCCTACCAGAACAATGCCCTGTCAGCATGCCGGTTGAGAACATTACATAACACCCTAGCGGTGTAGGCATGGTGTTTCTGAAATGTTTTCTGAAGTTATGGATAATCTCATTTCATCTCATTTCATTAGGAATTATCACAGCCTGATAAGGACCGCAGAAACTTTTTCGTAATTATAAATGGTGTCACAGCATTATTTTGTGGGCTTCTACTTTCCCAGCATTATAACAAATACTGCACAAGCTGATTTGACACACATGTTCATAATGTTAAATGCAATGGATGTAATGCTTCATATTTAAAACACATTTTCAGTTGGATGCTTTGTAATTATTTACTGGTCAACATTCATTTGTCCCAGAACTACACGTATATACAATAAACACATTTATCTGGCTCCATTTAACATTGTCCTGATGGCTCACCACTTTATTATCACATTACCAAATTAAAATTAATACCCTTTAAATAGAAACTTACTGCTGCCAAGCACAGCATGTTATCCTTCTTCAGGATGTTGTAATTATGACATAGTACATTGTCAAAATGACATAATGTATCAAAAAAAATACAAACATTTCACTGCTAATTCAGTGAGTTAGTCCAGTTCTTTCAGTGGCTTTTAAACACTTTGTCCTTGAGTAAAGTATAAATTACAGTTATGAGTGAATAAGAAATCCTTGAGGGTGAAGGACCAGGAGAACAAGAAATGTATTTGAAAAGAGTGCTAAATTGGATTAGTTATTAACATGAGTAATTCACTGTATATAATAATGGTTGCAATTAATTGATTTAACAGAGGAGGGGAAAATGTAAAACACAGTGAGGACTACGTTTTGCACCATATCAGATCCAAATGAAAGGGAATTCTCATTCCTTTAAAGTAATTATTAAATACATTTGCTGCTGTTGTAACAATAATCAGAAAACGCTAGAGCAATATTTTAAGTGCATGTCTATCTATATTTCATACACACATACAAGTTCATTTGTTCAGACTTAAAAGAACAAATTTACTTGCATGAGCATTTTAGTGCTTTTTGTGCCAACCAAAGAACATTTTCGTTGGTCCCCTTTTGTTCATTTAAGTAAGCGTCAACCCACAGTTCTTCCTTTTGTGTGTGTGCGTGCGTGTGTGAGACAGAGAGAGACTGGACCCTTGAGATAGCTGAGTGTCTTCAACGTGGTTGAGAGCTCAGTTATGTGCCTCTGCCCTCGGTGTAAGCTGAGTACCAGATCCCTTCAAAACACCTTTTCATTAATGAATTCATGACTCATGGCAGCATCGGTTAGAACTCCACCAGACTCTGATGTTGGCAGCATAATTAACTCTATCCAGCCTCTTTCTGCTACGACCTCTTCCCTATCTACATATTATACATTATTATTTCCAGACAGCCAATTTGTAGCTATCTTATGTAGTTGGTAAAGCAAACCATCTACATTGATTGGCTGACCCAAAGCAAGCATATGTGCTATTTTTTCTCAGGTGTTTCAATCAAAGGGCACGCAATAACTGACAGAATCACTCTCCTTCTGGCTGTTGGGCCAGCAGTTATAAATAAGTTATCTGGATTGCAGCAACTGTGATGAGGTATACTTGTAGGTCACTTATGGGTCCTTTTGCAAAGGTTTTTTACATTTCTCCACAAAAATGATGTATGTAAATCTAGTGAATCTGAATTATTCATACAAAGAATGTATATTCACTGTGTTATAATTCAAAGTATATGTTTTTGACACCTGGCTGCAGAAAACAAATAATTTGAATAATAATAAGTAAGACAATGTGTTTAAAAAGTAAAAAAATTACAGGAAAATTGTACATTGTAAAAAGAAAATCATATCTATCTGTTATAATCTAAGTGTATATTTGAAGCCTATGCTGCTTTTTCTTCTAACTGCACTCTTCTCACCTTTAACTGCCACAAAAAAACAGATGTGGAATTGTGCTGAATGATGAAAACAACAAATTAACAGTATACCCTCTGCTGCAATAACAATGTCAGTTAAGAGAAATGGCCAAAGACATCACCGAAGTGATCCGTTTCTTTCTTTGCCAAGACATGCTACTAAAGAAGATTTATCACATGCATGACACCGTAAAATGTCAGAGAATATCATGAAGCAGACATTACTTTTACTGGGAATTATGTATGCTGATCTAATGCGGTCATTCAAGAGTTGTCAGAAGTTGAAATTAAAGTGTCCTTTTTTACTTTCTGATGAAAGCAAGGGATGTCATATATATCTCTTAGAGGGTTACTTTTATTTTGATCAAACTATCAGTTAATGAAATTAAGCCAATGCAAGTAATTATAGGTCCAGCACTGCAATATTCATATTATAAGAAAAGATTCAGAACATATTCCTATACATAAATAGAATCTGAACATAAAAAAACACATTCAGTAATTTAAACTACCCTATCCAATCACAGGCCATTTTATTAGGGAGAGTTGTACACCTGCTCATTCACGTAGCAGCAGCACAATGCATAAAATCACACAGACACAGGTCATGGGCTTCATGAATGTTCACATAAAATTTGAGAATGGGGAAAAAATGTGATCTAAATAACTTTGACCGTGGCGTGGTTGTTGGTGTCAGATGGGGTGGTTTGAGCATTTCAGAAACTGCTGCTCTCCTGGGATTTTCTTATACTATAGTCTCCAGAGTGGAGCAAAAAACAAAAAACATCCAGTGAGCAGCAGTTCTGGGGGCAGAAATGCCTTGTTGATGAGAGAGATCAAAGGAGAATGGCCAGGTGATAGGAAGGCTACAGTAACTCAAATAACCACTTTTTACAACAGTGGTAGACAGAAAAGCACCTCTGAATGCACAACACTATGAAATTTGAGTCACATGGGCTACAACAGCAGAAGATGACATCAGGTTAAACTCCTGTCAGCTAAGAACAGGAAGCTGATGCTACAGTGGGCGCTGGCTCACCCAAACTGGACAGATGAAGATTGGAAAATTGTTGCCTCGTCTGATGAATGTCAACTTCTGCTGCAACACACAGATGGTAGGGTCAGAATTTGGCATAAACAGCATAAACCCAACCTGCCTTGTGTCAACAGTTCAGGCTGGTGGTGGTGGTATAATAGTGTGAGGAATGTTTTCTTGTGCACATTATGCCTCCTAATACCAATCTAGCAGTTTTTGAAAACCACAGCCTATCTGAATGCTACTGCTAACCATGTGTATCCTTTCATGTCCACAATTTGCCCATCTTCTAATAGTTACTTCCAGCATGAAAATGCACTGTGGCACAAAGTACAAGTCATCTCAAACTGGTTCCATGAACATGACAATGAGTTCAGTGAACTTCAATAGCCTCCTCAGTCATAACATCTTAATCCAATAGAGCACCTTTGAAATGTGGTCAAATGGCAGATTGGCAACATGTATGTGTAGTTGTCAAATCTGCACCAATTATGTGACGCAATCATGTCAACATGCACCAGAATCTCTAGGGAATGTTGCCAGCACCTTGTTGAATTCATGCCTCAAAGAATCCATGCTATTCTGAGAGCAAATGGGGTCCTACCCAGTATTAGAAAGGTTTCCTAATAAAGTGGCCGGTGAGTGTATTTGTAGTGTATGTCATTGGATTACTTGACATATTCTTCTAATTATTAACCATTCAGATCAGTTATATATAAATAAGATGAATGAGACTGGGCAACCTATTGTTTGTTATCGCCATGCAGCACCAACGTTCACAGGGTACAAGAGCAAAGCCCTTGCTCTTTTGGTCATAGGTCCAGCAGAATTAACAGCCTAAAAACATCTGCTCAGCTAATGGTGTGCAGATCTTACAATGCCCTGGCCGCCGTCCACCTGTAGTTCACCAGCATGCTGCCTTAGTTCATTAACATTTTCCCTGTGAGTTCAATGTCACTTTTGTTGTGTGAAGCAACAGAGTAAGAAATTCCAACTATGTGCAATTCCACATAAAGCAGGGCTACATGCCATAAACCTCCTAACTTGTTCAAACACCTTTTGCACTGAGCATATTCGATCAATCACTGCAGAAGCCTTTGAGAAGACACCTTTGAAGGAAAGCGGCCTCTGTTGACACACTAGGTTGCATCACCAACCATGTCTTTAACTGATCACCATTGTGCACCAGCAGTCATCTATTCACACTGCCACCCTGAAAGGCTGCTAGAGTGAAAGACTAGCTGCTTATATTCATCTTTGCTTACCCTGTTTATTTCTAGGAAAGTGACTGACATTTTGCAATTTTTTTCTGCCATTATTTGCACTCTATATTTTACTGAAGCAAACGGTGTAGTCATGACCCCTCCAAGTGCTTTAACTAGCAACCTTTGGCTAACAAGCTCACACCCTTAATCACTACACTACCTACTTCCTGCTAGTTATGGGCGCAGCTGGTACAAAAACGTGTGCTTTCACAGTTTGTCATCGCACGCTGCTCGAACGCTGATTCGAACCGCTTGGTTGAGGCATTACAGTTTATATAATTTGATTGGTGGTGTGCAAAACTGCATGTGGGTGCAGCTGATGACTGCAAGAACTCTTGACAATCCACATTTAGCAAGAAGACATTTCCTCATTTCCTGACTATCGTATCTGGGGAATGTGAAGAGGAATGTAAGACAGGGATTAACCCACTAGCCTACGCATGACATGACTATAATGATGACCTGACTGGCGAACACCAGAAGCAAAACTGAGCTACTAGCGAGAAAGAGTAGAAGAGCTGTTATGCAAGAAGGGGGTAGCAAGGAGGTTACTGGGATTCCATAAACAGGCCCTGGGTTATGTCTCATTACTGTCATGCTCATTTCAGTTTAGTTCCTTTCACAACCAAAAATGGTGCCTGATTCTGCATGAGGAAAACACTTGACACCGTACTGAGTAAAACACAGCGATCTTCCAATTTAGTCAGTCAGATTTCTGGATCAGGGGATCTGTGCAAACACTGAATAAATTTCAGTTAGTAGTATTAGGCATTTTTATATCTTTATGAGATATAGAACAACAGGTAAAGACCTACTAAATAACTTTCCTGTAATTCCAGCATTTTTTGTTTTGCTCCCAAGTTTAATGGCATGCGGGTGGAATAGGTAGTTTCCTAGTTTATATCAAACATGTAGTTGAGAATGGCCAAAGCACTGAACAATGAACAAAGCAGGTAAAGAGTTACTGAGTTTGCTTTTGATGTCTCACCGTACTATCAAATCATAGTTCATAATATTTTTTGAGCTTCATTTTTTTGCTCTAGGGGCCTTTCCTATCAATTCAGCAGCAATGCTTTGTCAAATGTTCCCCAAGATAAAGTATCTGACAACACAACATTCTCTATCAATAGAGCCACATAGCAGTCATCATTCTGGAAACAGAAAGAATACAAACAGTTCTATGGTATTTAGCATATCCATTGTGCACTTAAAAGTGAGTGGGAAAAAAATGGAACATTCTACAGCTTTTAAGAGAGGCAGAAGTGATCAATGTGCTTGTGGTTTAATTCTGTACAGTGGGATTCCACTTGCAGGTGCTGTATCCTGGGGAGTGTTTTGTAAAGGCAAATGCCGCAGGTGTTCCTGCTTCCTCTGGTTTCTTTCTGAAATTTACTGACATGCGAATCACTGCACAGCAAAAGGAGGTTCTTTGCACTTATCTTCTTCCCCTTTTTTAATGAATCTTTCAAAATACTGTACCTTTTTGGCTGAATACTGGATAATGATATTTTTAAATACACAGGACCAGGATTTGGAGGCCATCCAAGACAGCATTAAAAGTGAAATATAGTCAAAATTAAAAATTCAACACAGTATGACCCATATAAAAAGTGCATTCCTGTTAGCTGAAACCACCACATATTTTCCATGTATGGATATAAGTTCATTAGCAATGATCATAATTCTGAGTATGACCAGTTTAAAGTCCAGTTTTATGATAATTTAAAACTCTTACCCAAGGGTTACTTTAACTTCCATCAATTAATTACAGTTTTACAGCTAAAACTGTCTATGACTGATAGACATTTACGAAAGTATATCTGAGTTAGCAGAATCCCTAGCTAATATGAGATAGGTGCTTTTAACTGCATAAACAGAGACCAGAGTCTAATAAAGAGGATTTAGAATTATAATTCACAGTGCTACACTTTCTGACCACTAATACTGTGCAAAAACCAGATTAATAATCCAATTAAATTAACATTTAGGTTATATGGAAAAATAATAGAATCACTCACTCACACACAAACACGCACCCACACACACGGAGCATAAGCCCTTTTTGAGAGTCAATGATGTTGCTCGCTTCACAAAAACACTTCAATAATGAAATAAATAGTGGAAAATTAAGCCTTTCCGAAAGTGTCAGGCAGGCAGCCATCGATTAATTCTTCATCCATAATTTAAAACTCCTCCTTGT
The DNA here is from genome assembly GCA_900497675.1 of Arapaima gigas. Lineage (NCBI taxonomy): Eukaryota > Metazoa > Chordata > Actinopteri > Osteoglossiformes > Osteoglossidae > Arapaima > Arapaima gigas. Next base: position 1,111,240 of record UFQX01000201.1, on the reverse strand, counting down.
GTGACATTCAACTGTTCTGTGTTATAAACTGTTCTTACAGTGAAATGGCTAGTCCAGTCTTGACGACGAGCCCATGAAGCCCTACCCCTCATCTCCATGTGACCACCCACCTTACCGGCAACCGTGCTGCTTCTGCATTTATACTGTGAGTATAAGTGAGTATAAGTCTCTGTCAAAAACACATCTACAGGTCATTTCTTAGCAAAACTGCATGTTTTGCTTTGCTTTGCTTCCTCGCCCTTGCTTTGTGATTGAGTGCATCACTTCCGAGCGTAAGGCAGAGTGCTAGCAGCTCTCGGAAGTGTGTGAGCTGACAAGGTCGTGCAACTGAAAGCAGGGCCATTAAGGTCCGTGCTAATTGTGCGTTTTCTGGTGCCACAGAAAGCCCTGAGGTAGCAGTGTGATCGCTGGCTGAATGCACAGACAATCTGCATTAAAATGTCAAACGTGCTGTAATGTGTAGGCCCTGAATTATTGCTTTGCTCTCCACTGCGTCATCTTTAGAGGTTAATTAAATCAATGGGGAGAACCACGTTGAACTGAAGCTTACTTCTACGGCCTGACGCTTGTGGATGACATTCATATGGCTCCCCGTTTTCAGAGCGTCCGCACAGTTCAGTCAACACTTTGGGTCATAATGTCTTTTTGTAAACGCTACACGCTGTGATCGGATCGCAGGCCCCACTGGGGAAACGCTGCTTGGAATTATGCCAGTCTCCAGTTTTTCACAGTCCTCAACACCCAGCCCAGGCCTACTTTGATATAAAATCACTAAATTGGGCCTGCATTCTGAACGCATTAAATGTCTTTTGAGAATACTAACATATCTGAAATACACTTTAAAAAGTTGACAGAAGCATACAGCTCTAGTTGTACATTTTTACATATCAAGACCTCTGTTCAGCATCTGCATACAGTCAGATTAAAATAATGCTGAATAAGAAACATCTTTACACAACCTTTGATGTCACAAGCAATTGTGACAAAATGAGGTTGCCTCCTTAAATGGGAACACCAAGTAAAGAGGCAGACTGTAGCACAGTGGTTAACGCTGTAGCCTCCAACTTGAAGTACCCAAGTCTAAACCCCACCTCCCACTGCGCTACCCTCAGTCAAAGGGCTTATCCTGAATGAATACAGTAAAAATTATCCTTATGTAATAAATAGGTAAGTAACTAAGTCATTTTGGGCAAATGTGAAAATGTAGAATTAATTGTTTATCATTCATTGAGTTGGATCATTTTTGCAGGAGCAATTCAGAGTGAGCACCTTGATCAAAGGGATAAGAGTAGGTGGTGGGATTCAAACCAAAGTCCTTTGAATGCAGTGCAACAGCTCACATCTCTGCACCCTTTATGCAATGCCTCACAGTGTAATAGCCCTGAATGCCTTTTGTAACCACTTTTTTGTGACAGGCAGGGAGATGCACATGTCCGTAGCTCATTCCACATGGAGAAGCCCAGGCAGTCAAGCAAGCAGCCATGCAGATGGCCTGACCAGCTGGGACTGGCAAGAAGCAAGGTGGTGCGCCAGCATATACAGATGTAGCTAAGGACTGATGTTCACAAAGTTTTCCCCAAACATATGCGAGATGCAGACAAAAACCTTCAAACAACAAAGAAAATGTAAATCATTTTGAAACTACTAAATAATAAGAATAATAAAATCCCTAAAGCAAGGCAGTAATTTTGATATGACGCAACAATTAAGCTTTTGAGGAGTTTGACATCAAAAGTTTAGCACAATGTCTTGCTTACTGTTTCGAACAACTAATACTGAAGCCTTTTTTTATTCAATCAATTCATTTGACAAAAAGAAATTAAACAAATGTAATTTTTAGTATATCTAGAACAGCAACAGAGTATGAGCTTAAGCATTTCATGGCTTCTGAGTGCTGCATCTCACACTTGCAGTAAAAAAATAAAAAATCAATTCATAATTTAACGGAACCATTGACCCTGAAACTGTTATTACAGCAATAAACTTGTGGGGAAAGTAATAAAAATAATCAAAGAATAATTAGAAAAAATGGCATAAAACAAATCTACATAACATCAAACGTATGCAGTTAAATTCATCATAACCGTCACATACAACACTTTGCAGTAGGAGCACCTCTTTCCCAAAATCATTAGGCATTTTTTTCCGCTGGCATTTTCAAAGCAGTGAAGAAACTCAATAACACTAAATCAGCTCATCAGCTGAGAATGGCCAGCATAAAAGACCAAGAGGAATACATTGTTCTGGAAGTTTCAGTCCCTCTAACTGTTGCTAGTAGTTTTAGCCTCTTTTCTCAGAAAGGAAAGGAGTGGGGCTTCTGCTTCTGTGCAAAGCCTCATGGCCTTGGTTACACTGCATGTTAAATGAAACAAAGATAGACAATCTTTGCACTCACTTGCATATAATAAATGTGTCCATCCTGTAAGGCATGTTCTGAACTCCATTTTTCTTTTTATTGTTATCCCCCCCCCCCTCAGTCTGCTGGGTCTCATTATTAGTGTGCGGTTGCTCTCAAATCTTGTTCGTGTCTTTGATCAGCGGTACCTCAGGGGATACCGCTGGAACATAAGCGCACCTACTTAACACTCACGTTCGATCCTGTAAAACACAAGAAGGTGGTGTTGGTGGTTCGAATACTGACACCTGCCAAATTACGCCCTGGGCGAAGGGCACAGTCTAATGATGAGTCACAGTGGGTCTTTGAATCCTGCAACTGACACTCAAGACTACATATAGATCTGCTGCATTTTTCGTTGTAGCTGAGCTCTTCATTGACTAAGGCAAGATCGAGCCCTTCTGACTGTGGTCTGAAATGCTATCGCATTTCAGATTTTTTCTCTTTTGCACTCTGTAGAGAGAAAATTTAAGATTCCATGCTGGTTTCTATCAACTCAAGTAAGAAACGACGGAGAAAAGTGGAATTATGATCGATTAATCTTATGTACATAAGGACTGAGTGATATTTAATTGGCCGATTGCAAATATATCAGAATTTTATGAGAAAAACTCTTTAAACAAATTATAATTTTTTCAAATAGCTTGAGTGCTCTTTGCTGTTTCTCAAATCACACCTTAAAAAGGAGAGGCAGAGATAGCAAAAAAACTGAAATTGCCTATCAACTGACAAATTCAGCTTGTCTAATACAGGGTTATTGTGGTCTTAAGCCTACGCCAGAAGCATGGGGGTTCAGGCAGGGTACACACATGAAGCAGTGTCCTGTCACCTGTTCACTTGAAACGCATGCATCTGGACTGTGGGAGGAAAGCAGAGGACACAGAGCAAACCACAGGAACTCCAGAGACTGAGCCGAATTCCAACAAAAATCAACCCAACCAACAAAGAGCTGAAAGGAACCAGCATATCATTGGACTCCTAGTTCCATCATGCCGTCCCAGCACAAAAAACAGATTATTACAGTGCATATGTAGTACTGAGTTTGACAGACACAGGGGACATGTCAGTGGTGACTCCTCCAATCCATGGTAACTTTTGCTAACCTGCGCTAATTCCACCACCTGCATCACGTGACCCGCAGTGTGAAAAATGGCAAACAGCTGGCAGGAGTGTGAATCACTTGAGTGCACGCTTGCTGTCCTTGATGGTTCCTGGCACACGCAGTGGATGTTACGCTCAGCTGAGCATAACAGAGTTGGCAACAACTAAATCAGGGAGAAAACTAAGGGGGGGGGGGGGGGGG